>JAYKAV010003256.1:209497-366887 GCA_035582835.1 Phoebastria nigripes | reverse complement strand
TTTTTTTTTTTTTTTTTTTTTAGCTCTTGACTCAGTGTTCTGCTGCCTTCACTAATGTCCTGCACAGATGCAGGAGCTTGATCTAGAAATAAAATGTGATATTTTTCCACCTCATATTCGTATTACTCAAGTGGCACAAAGGGAATGGAAGCAGTGTGTTTCCCCTGTCTAGAAATTCTGCCTTCATGAGACTTCTTTGGTATCAAACCCATTATGATACAAGGGAATAGGAGCAGCTTCTTTTTGGCCATCTTCAGAGAGCAGGCCTGCTCTGTAAAAGAAACTTGTTATCTTGTGTATGGCAAAGCAACTCACAGGCTTTTCTAGCTTGTGCATACAAGGAAAATTAAGAGACTGAGAAATCAGCCTGATGAGCACAGTGGAGAAAATGAGGCCTGTCGGTATATAAATGTAACGGTCACTAATGCTGAGAAGCACTTGGATATGGAGTGTCCTGTAACTTAGATGCTTATTAGCTTCTTGCTAATTGCCATTGACAGTACATTTAAATTACTATGCCAGTTTTCTGCCTACAGTATATGAGTTTTAATCTAGCCTTTTCTGATTTGACTGATAATTTTGTGCTGCAACAATGTTTTATGAAGTTTTAATTTGCTCATGAGAAATTTATTTGGTATGGGGCTGTGCGACTTTCCAAGATCGTTTCTGCCGTACACTGCATACTACGCTTGTCCTGTGGTTGAATGAGGAAATACCCAAGCAAATTCTAAATTAATTAGGTCAGGTTGTGGAAGCAGTTTAGCTGCAGCAGCACAGAGCTCAGCAAAAGCCAATTAATCTACCTGCTTGCATAAATACTGCTCTGCCTGCCCCTCTCCCTAAAGAAGAAAAGCAATTTTGTCCGTCTTCAACCCAGTAACTCTCATGGGCCCCTTTTTCAACATAATTTACGTGTATTAATCACAGCCCAGTTTTCTTCCCTGTCTGTCCTTATTGCATTATTCTAATCTGGTTTGAGTGGATGACAAATCCAACAACAAAAGCACAAAGGTCAAGGTCAAAAAGGATCTTTCAGGTCTTGAGAATATCGTCAAAAGTAAATAAAGAATAAATCTATAGCGTAATGAATCTGAAGAACTTATATCACTATAAAATCACTTCAGGAAGAGAACTGGGTTGCTGTCTTCTACAAAGTTCTCTGTTAGTTAGGAAAAGAACTGGGTTGCTGTCTTCTATAAACTTCCCTAATGAGCTTTTTTCATTATTGGCTAATTAAGCAAAGTGTTCTGTTCTCTCATTGCCCTTATGCTCACAAAGCTCCTTTTAGTATCCGTGTTCAACATGCCCGTTAGAAAATAAATTTGCTTGTTTTTCTAGTCTTCCATATAAGTCTCCATTCTGCATCATCTGATAAAATAGAGGCTTCGTGTCTGTTGCATATAATAATAACATTAGTTTTGACCCAAGGGCTTAGCCAGAGCTGAAGATTCTGTGAAATCAGCAGTTAGGAAGACAAGCTGGTAATACCCGGATGTATTTGATGCAGTTATGCTTACAAAAGAATGAGCAAATTCTCTTGTCTGAACAGGACACCTCAAACAAAAGGAAGTTGTTCAGAGCTCCGGCACTGAAGCTGCCAGAGAAGTGCCTTTCCCACCGCATCTTCCTAGGCCCATACTCTGTGGTTTTCTGCCTTTTACGCTCCTCCTCTGATACTGTCTTACTGCTTCTCTCTCGCATAACTTGCCAAAACTTCGCTTACGCTGTGTGCTTTCCTCTGCTTTGGAGGACCAGAGGTCTTTGGTTCTGTCTAATTGATCTCATGCTCTCCTTAAGTGACGAACAACCAGAATACTTTCCTAACCTGTAAGTCTGCCTTTTTCTTATGTAGCATATATCTGAGGCGAAAACAGAATACTTTATGTAATCTAGCCATTAAAAAAACATCACCAAATCTTACAGTTGTGCTCAGATGGGCAAAATATCTCCCATTTCTAAATATCTGTGTCACTGCTGATAGATTTCCTTAATCCACTTTACACAGCTGTAGCAAATTACTATTTTTTTTTTTCTAACACATACTTTATTCTTGCAAATGCTCTTGAAAAATCACCGAGAGCTCTGCAGAAGCGGCCATTGTAGTAATTGTAGAGAGTTGTATAAAATTATGCTGTCATGCTGTCTGTTCCAATTAAACTCATAACATTTTTGTATGGGGTATACAAATCTATATAGTAAACTGGAGAAAATGGGTCCTTGACAGTTCTATTAAAAGGCAAATTATATTTCTTCATGGCATAACTTGAGAAAAAATATAAGCAGTCAGCCTCTTTTTCTAAGGTGAAAATGCGCTAAAATACACAATTTAACAGTAAGCTGTGATCAAAAAATACTGCAAAGATTTTACCTTTCCATCACAATCACAAAAGCATCTTTTTCAGTTACATTACCTGAAAGTGAAGGACCAGCATGTACAAATGGGATGAACTTAATCTGCTTGTACTAGCACATTATGCTGCTCGCTGCTGAGTGCCTTTTTAGCATTCAAAGTAAGAGTGGGACAGTGTCTGACAAGAGAAGGCATAAGGTGTGGTGTCCATTTTCATGTTTAGCACATTTGCTGTTCCACTTGGATTATACAAAGGAGTGGTTTCGTGGCAGAGCAGAGCATCCTGACACTGAAACTTTTGCAGACACTTGAAATACCACTGCCACATTTCTCTCACTAGCAAATGTAAAAAAGCGGGAAGTCACATTCCAGTGTGGGTTTTTTATATGCAAATAAACAGTAGAAGGTGGAGGGGAAGGAGCGCTGAGGGAGAACAGAGCCTAACAATCTGATCCTCGATCCCAAATTTCCTGTATGAATTCATTACAAAGCACTGGAACAATTTGGAATTAAAATTATTTCCATGTGGAATCATTTTATTGGCCATCAGCTGATTTAAGCACAGTGCATGCTGGCAGCTCTAACTTTTATCACTCTGGTTTTGTAATCTTTGAGAAGTAGTATAAATATCCTGACCAGACCACACGCACTTCAAAACGCTGAGTGGCCTGTGAAAAATGCCATCATCATCTCAGGTTAGGTCATGATAGACGAAGGCCTCGAATCAAATATATTAGTTGTGTCAGAGAAATTTGTTACAAAGAGGACAAAAATAAATGGATTGGAGTTTGAATTCTTTGAAACTGGTGTATCACGCACGTAATGAACACTGTGGTGCGAGGGGTCTGTGCCATGGTGCTCGGGGACCCCCATCTTTCAGAGCTGCTTTGGTAACACCTTCAGCCGGTGCTCCATCGCTCAGTGATGGTACGCTCTGTTGTCTTTAAAGCCTAGAAATACTCATCGAAATGGATGAAATGTCCTGACTTGGTGGCACATCCTGCACACCAATTAATTTGTTTATAAACACCGTTTTTGAAAAAAGAGAAGAAAACTGTCATTGGTACCAGTGACTTGACAAAACATACATTTACTGGTAAAACATGTGGAAGATCAAATCCAAATGTAAGCTATCCCTGTCTGCTGCAGGTGAAGCAAATGAATAGGTCGTATTTATGTCATTCAATATCTGACCTACTCTCTGATCCTCTTGAATGCTTAAAAGACAATAACGTTAAAAAGGTGTGGTTTGTTCCTTATAGTTCACTGCAAATGATTCTTTGACCTAACATACTTTGCATTTAACGGCCATAGGCAGAGAAAGCAGAAATTAGCACAACCGATGAAAAGCGGTGAATAGGATACATAGTTGTAACATTAACTTAGCTGAGACATGTGCTAATTAATCTAATTCATCTTATTCATCACAGTAGAGTTTGATTTGTATTATTATTGTCATGATTAATTTTCCCTTGTTATGGTGGAGATATCATTTAGTAACGTCCAGTTAGACAAGATGTACTTTTGGTGAATGTGTTTCATAGAAACAAAATACCTCCGCTCTCCCCCATTCCAGCTCTATGGTCATCCAAAGGGGAGAACTGGGAGGAATGGTCTCTAGTTTGCTCAAGAGAGAAACGATTATCCTCAAAATTGCAATTTCTTAAGAAAATGTTTATAAACAGTATAAGTGTTTTGTTTTGTTTTACTTGGTTATTTTGCCCTGGAGTGTGTTTAATTTTGTTAAAGTCAGCCTAATGGACTGTAAGAAAATGAAAATGTGCAATTGCAGAGCAGCTAATGAGACTCCATCACAGTGACACTGACTTCAACCCAGGCAGACTAGGGATGTGTGCCTTTTTTTTACGTCATTTGGCATATCTGTCTTCAGCCACTTATATTAGCGCTTAATATATGACTCTACCACTCATTGAGAATACCTTCCAGAAGTAAGGTTCACATTGCAGGCCTCAACTTGTATTAATTCTTCAACAAGCATTTCTCCTCCAGGTACTGTGGCAGTTGGTAGGCAAGCATTTAACAGCTCATATGTAACTACTCTGCATGTATTTAAACTTGCTTAAATGGCATACTGAACAGGGAAGAGAAGTCAACAAGACATCAAAATTACTATTGTAAGTTGTCCAAACAATCTAAACAGCATTAGCAAAAATAATAAATAAAAGAAATAAAGAAAAAGGTATTTATATTATGATGGTCTTGTGCAGCAGTGTTTAGCATCTACACAAAAGACAGAGGAAAGCACAGCGTATGACTGCATTTCTTGTATGACTATATATACACATAGCCTGTAATTATCACAACATGATTTTGTTAAAGTTGCTTTTAGAAATGCAATCTTAAGACCTCTGTCTTGAATTTTATATTCCGTTCTAAAACCAAAAGATTTTTATTCTGAAAATTGTTCCTCGGTGCAAAACTTGGTTATGGAAAAAGAGTTAGGTCTTCTTGAACTCTTTTGATTTATTTTATCTAGAAGTTGTCACACAAATATGATGGGAATGCATTTTCTCTATTAAAAATGTTCTCTCCATTTAATAATTCTAGATAAAATTCAGTTAGTGGGGCAGAAATTTCCTTCCTAGGCAAAAGGGATTTAAGGAAAATCTCCAGATTCATTATGACAGTTTTCTCACAGCTGGACCGGTAGTGGAGCAAGCAGCCATGCCAGCCAGCACAGTCCTTAATGTACCTGTTGGGATGAAATTGCACTGTCGGTGGCAGATCTTGTGTTCTTCTCTCCCTTGAAGAGTCTGATTCAAAGGTGCTAGTCAAAGCTTTTTACCTCTTTTATTCTTGCTCAATGGGGTTTTGTTTTGTTTTGTTTCTGATGATTCTGGCAGCACCAATAGGTACATGGTATGGTTTTTGCTCTTTTCACATGCTATGTTTTATAGGAGTGTGGGAAGTGATGGTAGGGGCAGTGATCAGTTTTTTTAAAAGTATTTTAACACCATTGTTTGAGTGAATATATTGCTGATCCAGTACAGTAATTGATAGATGTTCCAGTGTCTGTCTGGAAATTACAGCTGTATAGAATGATGGCCTGGGAAATATGTCAGAGAGATATCGTTGGGTCTATAAATACGTCAAGTGGATAAATATAAAGGAAAGATCAGAATGACTGAAGCTGAAAGATACGTTGGCACAAGAATGAATGGGTTTAAATTGGTGCAGTATGAATTTAGACTGGAAATCAAAAGAAAATTCTCACACGTTAGAAAAATCAGGTTCTGCGCCTCAGAGCCTAAGAGATGTTTAAGACCTCAGCTGGTCAACATAATAGTACGATGGTACAAGTGACTCAGATTCACTGCCTTTTTCCTGCCAGGGTTGCCGGACCTCTGTAGAAATTTTCCACATGTGAGTATTCAGACTCCAGCTTTTGGTGCCCTGCTAGCTTTCTGCTAATGCAACTGTTTGGCAAAAGTAGGTAGTCGTCTCAGCAAAATGGGTATCTCGTAGCAAATCTAGGTGTCTCCAAGCTAACCTGATCTACCTAGCATGAGCAATAATAGCAACGTCATGGAAGAACCAGCTGCAAGACCACAAGGTGTTCCTAGACTGTCATAATTCATGCGTGGCTGTTCTTCCATCTGCAATAACTACATGCAGGTATACCTCCTGCTGACTAGTTGAATGTGGGAATGTAAGGCTAGGTGCAAGTGTCACTTGTCTCTCTTACAGTGTAGATGTTACCCCAAAGAAATAAAATTTTCAGGAGAGCTTAAGAAGTATGAGCCTAAAATGACTGGTTTCCAGTTTGAAAGGACTTCAGCTTTGTTTTACAAAGGTAAAGGTATTGGGGTTTGTATTTTACAGTGGTATTTAGGCGCCTAAATATGTTTTTAACCATGTGTTAGCCTCTCTTTAATGTTTTATTTAAGGGAAGAGAATCGCTAATCCTCAATGGCAGGTGCATTTGGCAAATGAAAAATAGAGACAGCTGCTTTTTCAGCTTAAAATATTCTTGAAGGTTAGTTATATGTAGTGCACAGCTGCTGAAAAAAGGAGGGGACTACAGTTTGCAATGGACAACTGTTTTCCTTTGAGGAAAACAATATTGCTGCTGCTGCTGCTGCTGTTCTCTGATATTAAGGCGAAATACTGAATTCTTCACAAACCTGTCTGAAAAAACCTTTGCTTTTATCAGCATACCTGATAAGAGGTAATGGTATTATAGCAATAGTAGGAAGTACTTTTTCATTGATATCAGCTTATTTCCAGGATATTTACTGATCCTTTTTAAAGCTACTCTGAAATGTAAAGACCTGTTTCTGATGCTGCTGTCAGCTCAAGCAGCAATACGGTCCCTTCTGTGAAACAGATTTCAGACCACGTTTGATGTAATGGGCTGAGGAAACAGCAGGATGAGATTGTTACTCTGTACAGCATTTTAGGGAAAAAGACCGCTTCTGGTAAATGTGATGAATGCAACAGCTAACTGAGAAGATCTGCAGTCAGAGTCCCAGAAAATACAGATATTATTTTGCTGGAGCCTTACAGCTCCTCTGAAGAGCAGTATTTCCCCTTCTTTAAATGTTCTGGAAAAGGGAGGATTTGGGTCAGAAGCATATTCTAGATCTCTCTTTTCTGCTGTTTACTGACACATACATGCTCCAAAGAAAAAGTACCTTGTTTAACAATCTGATTAATGAATTTGGGTTAGAGTGATGTGGGTGGTATCTGCTCACTGAACACAAACCTTAGGCTGTCGTGTTCACTGCTGTCTGGCATCTTCATGCCGTCGTAAGGGGACTTGTCTTTCTCACTGATTATAGCCCTTTTAAAAGCTCCTTCTCAATCCTGCCACCAACATCACAGTAAAATAGATGTGTAGCTAGAGGAAAAACAGGCGATAGCTGGACTTCTCAGTTTTGAGACCGTATACAGGTAAAATAAAATAAATTAAAAAACCCCAAAACCCCCAAAATCCGATTTTGACGAGACTCAGCTTAACAGACTCAGCCTCCCAAAGCTTGCTGTGAAATCACAGTTTTCATCTCAGGTCAGCAGCACTTCTACTTCAGTGGCATTTGGAGCAGGCCCTGCAAAATTGTGCTGCTCAACTTTGGCACCTTTTTGCCATCTTTCAGGTTAATTTTCCTACCTGATCTTATTCTGTACCTGAAATTCTGACCCTCAAGTAAAGTATAAATATATTGGAAATCACAACAGAAGTGTGTCTTTGTCTCTTTTCCCCTTTACTGTATTAAGCTTTGTGAACATTTTACAGTATGTCTGACACTTTTATAATTATTTGCTCTGTAATATTGCCACTACAAAAAAGGAATTTTCCGTGTAGGCTTCCAGCCCAGTAACTACGGTCTTGTCAATTGAGAGGTCATCTGCCAATTTGTGCCTCCGTTTTAGCAGGCTGCGTTGGCAGATAAAATGCAAGTCCATTTGATAACCCAGAGCTTTTCCCACCTTGCTGTGGTCAATGTAACTGTATTCGTAAAGGAATGAATTCATGATGCAGTTTCAGTTAGCAAAAATAAAATAAAAATGTTCACAGGTAGCAGGATTGTTTACTTTCCTCCTGAAATGCTGATATATCTTGTATTTCTCTTGTAATTTGAAAGCGTTTTTTTCTTGTTGGGTCATATACACCTTTGGTTTTATGACTTGCTAAAAAGAGACCTTTCAGTAAGGTATCCCGTATTTCTGCTAGAAATTGCTTGTAATGTTTTCCTAGAGATGTTATTGGAATTTACTTGTGAGATGCAACAGTTCTTACTTCGTGACCATGTACACATCTAATTTCTCAGACTAGTACGTTTCAAGGGGGGAAAACCCCATTTCACCTGGGTAGCAGATTATCCAAAGACTGGATTAGTTGAAGCTGTAGTAGCGTTCACTCATTTTCCTCTTGTACAGACCTTGGTTCAAAATTAATTTAGATCTCACGTAAAGGATGATTTCCATACTCCTGGCTCTAATTCACCAATGATGAGAGAAAAAACAGATGTTTTCTGTATTTGCTTTATATTTACTTTTTAGAGATACAAATGTTTTGGACAGTACAGGAACAGTTAATACATTTTAATCCCACCTAGGTATTTACCTACCCTCTGTAGTGTGTTTACCCTCCGCTTGAGCTGCAGTTGCGCTGGGTCAGTACTTGCAGAGCCATACCTGCCCAGCAGTGTGTTACCTGCTGTGTTGGCTGACCAGCTTTGCAGAGCTTGGGAGTTGCTCAAGTTGTGAAGTAAGGTGCAGAGGCGGCGCGAAGCATGGAAAAGGCAAACTCCCCTTTCCACATTGATAATTCAGGAAAGCTGCATAGCCCACAGAGAAGTAAAAAGTTTTGACTTGATCTCACAGCTTTGCTCTGAGCAAAGGCCTACTGATTTAAAACAAACAAAACAAACCCTAAGAAGGTGGTAACATTATTTTATTTATTTTATTTTATTTTATTTCTGTTTTCTAGACCATCCTACAGAACTCATTTACTTATTGACATACCTAGTTTGTTTGTACTGGAAAGGAATCCAGACCTTCCTTTTGCCCTGTTTTTGTTTGTCAAAATAATTTATGCCTTAGTAGAAAGGTGTTATAAGGGATACACTGAATTCCTTAATATTGTTAACATCTAATGGAATGTAAGGTAAAGTTGTATCTTAATCCTGGAACGAAAGGTAATTCAAAAGACCTTTGATGGGGGAATGTTCTCTGAGATTTGTTGGGAACTATTAAATTCTTTGAGGCCCCTGAATGTTCGTGTTATGGAGAAGAAACAAGAAGAAAGAAAACGAGTGCACTTTTGATCACCTAAGCACAGGTGTCACTGAGGTGTCTCRCAGAGGGCAGGCCATAGTGGCTCTTCCCACCTTTGCTGCTGGCTATCTGTTGCCTTCTTCTGTGAAGTCTTTTAACAAATGAGCTCCACATTCATCTAAACCTCTTTGCCTAGCTTTTAATAACAGTTTGTGTTTATGAAGGTCACGGAGCAAATTCTGTTCCTTTTTACTTTTTTTTTCATATGCTGCTCTGTGTGGGGTGCTGCAGTAATTTGTGAGTTGGCTTGAGGGCCAGATGCAAACTGCCAGTGCTGCAGGTATCAGCATATAGGTACCATTATGGTTGTTTTGGTTTACATCTGATCCGTGCACAAGCAATTCATTTGTTTGAATGGCTCTGACAGAGTGATTACACTCAATGAGTTTAGTATTTCTATATATGGGGCCCTTTGGCACTATTCTCACATTATATTCATAACAATTAATTGCAGTGTATCACCATACACAAATGGGGGCAAACAGCAGCTTTAATTTTGCTGCTCTCGCTGTAGGTGATTCTGGGTTGTGTGCATGTCATACGCTTTTGTTCAAATATGCTATTTTTTATTGCTTTTGATAGCAGCTAGTAATTCTTTTTATCACAGCTCTATGTCTGCTTCAAGTCTCATACTATCCATCCCAAATGTTAACATTTTTAGACCACCTTTGTTATATCTATTTGTAGCAGTTAATGTTATTTTAATGTATTTATAGTAGTAAAAAATTTGAACACCTACAGTATTCAAACACAAAAGCAGTTAAATAATTTTTCAGATTGCTACCTACATATCAGAGTCATAAATTCATGTCATGTATCCAAAATTGCACAAGATGCTCAGACTCTGTGAGGAAGATCTGATGGTCATTTTTTTGATCTGATGGATCATTTTTTGCCATCCATTTTTGCTGCTACTTGTTTGTTTACATTATTAGCTAATGGCTTCTAAGCAGAATATATTTCCGTAACCTTTCCATAAACAAGGCAGCTTAGGCATGGAAAAAAGCCATGATTCCATTTGCATGTACTATATCTGACTGCATGATATGGGGATTTATTTATTATACTATCTGTGGGTTCATAAACACAAGTTGGTCTGATGTTGTCAGGGCACATACACCAACACCCACAATCAAATAGAAAGGGCACCATTTGAGCTGTTACAGCTCCATGTAAGAGACACATTTCCTTGGTGCCTTGATAGTACACCTCAACTCCGTAGTTTGCACATCTCAACAAATAACTCATCTTATCTGTCTGACTTCAAAAATCTTGCGATTCAGACACAGTGCTCTGTACACTGCAGAGCTGTTGTCCAAATCAGTGTGTGTTTCTCCAGCATACCTGGCTTAGTATTGATTAGCTTGAACAAATTATTCCCAGATGTCAAGAAAGGATTTTAACTTAGAGAAAGAGCTCTTCTGCTTCCATCTGCTGTTTGTGGTTTGATACCATAAATAGGCTGGCAATTACCAGTATATTTCCATTAAGACTGTTCATACAGTGCAGCAACCTCACAGGACAGGATTTGGGGAAGGCATCTGGTAGATGACTTGAGAGAGCACTTAAATTGGAGTACTGAAATGTTCCTGTCCTTGAAGGAGCCTTTCCTTGAATCTGAAAACACTATATAGTAAAATAATCACCTTAAGTGTCTGTGTACTCACCAGCTTTAAATAAAATGTAACTGCTCAAATGTTTTGGTGGAATCGCAAAGTTTTTTGATAGACATTTCCCAGGTAACAAAAAGAAACCAAAAATAAAACCCATTAGTTTCTCTAGCAAGCCACTTATACCTGAACTTTTGTCCCTCTAATGTTTAATACCACATACTGCATAAATGCAGTGCAAGCAATGTTGTCTATGTGCGTGGTTTGCACACCATGACAGCCAACAAACATGCAGCAGCTTTTTAAAAAAAACCCCACTATTAGTTGAGTTGTAAAATAAATAGAGAGGGAGTTAGCATTGAAAAAAGGAGAGATGTGCCTAGATTCGGAGTCATTCCCTTGCTATACATATTACCTTCTTGCAGACATGGGAGAATTGCACAGTAATGGGAGTATTTTTGTGAACTGGCATTTGGTATTTCCTCCATTGAATCATAAGAGATGTTGGACAAATGCTATGTTTTCTGATAAAGTTCACTGCAATAAGTTCTTTAAAGCTTTCAAGTATATGGCCCTGTGAAATTGAAAGAAATAACAAAAAGGAGGGATGCTTCTTTTCTTCCTCACTAAATAGGGGAGACCTACATAGGTGAGAGCAATCTCTTTTAAATAAAACCCTTTTGAGCACCACATACGTGTGGATTGCGCACCTGCAGCTGGATCTGAGGTGTAAAGGGACTTCCATGCCTGGTTTCCTAGAGAAAGGACTCTCAGTAAGATTTGGAAGAACATTGGAGATCTTGGTGTTAATAAACTTTTGATGGTTCAGGAAGGTGGGTTGAAAGACTCCTGACACACAGGAGTACCTATTGCACAGGAGACCAGCGAGCCCATAACGCAGCAAATGCCACAAACATTGGGAAAATTTTGATTAAAGCTTATGCCCTTTTATCATCATCTGAGCCTGAAACACAGGTCTACTGGAAATGAGGCTCAGTAATGCTGCTGCGTAAGGCAGCTACTTACACAAAGTGCGAGAGACGCACAGAGTAATCAGAATAAGTTCAAATAATTCTCTTGCTACATTCTACGTTATTTAAAATGAAACAATATGAGAAAGTGTCTTCTGTGTACAGCAAATATGGTTACAATTGTCAAAATTGGATGTCTAAAGAAATATAGTTTCCCAAATCAAGGCAGATAAAAAACAGCATCTTTCTAAAAAGGTCTGAGAATCCCACATCTTTGAGTCTCCCAAATCCTTTTGTGCAAAACTCAGACCAGTTATCTAGGCAACTAAATATGGATATAAATAAATATGGCAACTTTCTTGTCATTAGAATAGAGATGTATAATTCACAGCCATTAAAACTTTCAGTCAATAGTGTAAAAATCTTGGTGTAAATACCTGTACTCTGCTGCTGCCGGTTTGTTTTTTGACTGCAGTAGAACTAAATTACTTGGTGCGTTAGGGAATAAAGCTATATTTTTTTTTCCCAAATTGATGCACATTCCTTGTCCTGAAGTTGAAGAAAGTAATTAGGTTTTAAGAAATCGACAAAAACTTTAAAAATTTTCTGTGCCTTTAGAGAGCAGTAAACACGATTGCATCTGAAACATTTTCCTGTAGTAGGCAAGTGAAGGACAGCTTAATGATCTGTGGAAGGAATAAAGTAGCATTTAGCATGAGAAATGTTTATTAAATGTCATATGTTCATAAGATGAGGGAGCTATTAGCAATTTCTTTAATGTTTCTGTGCGGCTGGTTATATTTTACAGACCCATATTATCAAATACCCATTTGGAAATAAGAGTGCAGAAATCCCTACAGTAATTTCTAAGAAACCCATAGACTTATTCCACCTTAATAGACATTTTGCGTCATTTATTTAACCAGAAGAGGATTCTTTCTCCCATAGAACACTGCAGTCAAGTGAAATATTTCACGTCTGTGACAAGATAAATAATCTAATTCATACATGTACTGAATATGCTTTTGGGGTATGGTTTGTACTTTTTTCTGTTTTTTGACAAAAAACATGATTCCCCTCTCCTATCTAGCTTTATGACACCTCGTCACAACATAGTTGGGAAAGGACCAGTTCCTCCAATGTAGAGGTTGGCATTTTCAAAGGACTCTGTGTAACTAACCATGCCAATTGCTACTGTAATTCAGGGGAAGTGCCTAATGACTTAAAACATCTAAGCTCAGCTTAGATAAATACATTCAAACCCAGTTGCCAGCATTTCTGCAGATAAAGGCGGCCCATCTGCAGAGGCAGCGTGATGCCACTGTGCAAACCTGGAGTAGTCGTGAGAGATGGGACCTGGATTTTATGCAGTGCGAGTGTCGGCTCTGCAGGAACCGTTGCGTTAATGACACAGAAGGATAGAATCTATTGCTCCATAGCCTAATTCTCCTGACGGTTCCTCAGTTGTGACAGTGCCATAATCACCTACTATGCAATTGCAAATGTGGGACAAGTGTAGTCATTGTCATAGTTGCTGCAGAAGCCCAGGAAAACAGTTCAGAATTGTAAAAGTAGGTCAAACAGCTACGTCGGTGTTTTCTCTTTGTGTAGTCCTTAGCACAGTCAGAGATCCTGGTCTGTGAGGTTGGACTTTTAGATGGCAATATAAAAGAAGTGTGATGTATGGAGCTAAGAAGAAAAAAAAAAAAAAGGGAACTTTACAGGAGATGATAGGCTTCACTAATGAACGGGAACAAAAAAGAAAATTTACATTTTTTGCAATTACAATGCTAATACAGGGTTTTGCTGATCTGTCAAACTGCAGAATATCAGAGAAATCTTGATTTTTCTAGGAATATCTAGCAGAATCATTGGTTATAACAGTTGATGCTAATATCAAATAACCAGGATATAATGTGCAATGTTTACTGCAGTCACATTGTGGCAGGGGAAGAAGTTGATCTCAGAGTGGTCACATTAGTTTATCATTTTCAACATATATTTAGAGAAAACTTCATAAATAACCTTGTCACCATGAGCTATGAGGCTCTATACAGGCAGCTTCATTTTCATTTGATGTAGTTACTAATTTTCATGGAAACAGCATTACATTTTTAGCAAATAAAATAAGAAAGCATCTTCAAGTTGTCTGACTGGAGACAAAGCATTCTGTGTGGACTTACTGTTTACACGCTGATATTCTTGGATGAATTAAAGTCCTTACACATGTTGAGCAGTTCTGTTGATTTATGAATGTTAAGTAGATCAGCAAAAATATATCTGCATATAGCAGCAGCATCTAACATTTACCTGCTCTCTCCTCTCATTGATGAAAACAATGGGTTATTCAGAGAAAAATAAAGCATTGCTGCATTTGGCTGACACCTAACACTAAACATTTTGGCCTGGATCTGGTAAAATTCTTAAACACGTTCTTCAGGCGTTTAGTAAGTTTAATGGAGTAATTTCAATAGGCTATTCATAGATTTGAAATTAAAGACATGTTTATTTGTTCTGCTGAATTTATAGCTATAGTAACAAAAATTAACCTAGGGTTAAAATCTGTACTGATTTACGATATTGTGGATATCAGTAGAGATTGCTTACGTTGTTTGATGAGACTAAATTTTTTCATTAAAATCCAACGTAGTGCCTCAAAGAGAAGTAATTTAGTCTGTTAGCTGTAGAGATGATAATTTAAGGTCTTAAAATGATAGAGAAGAGACAAGCTTAATTCTCTGAGCATGCATGCTGCAGATGAGGTAAGTAATTTAAATTTCCAACTTGTCTTGAACCTGTGAAGATGGGAGCATTCCTATTATTTATTTTCAGAAGTTAGAAACAACCTTTCAACTTCGGTGGTGTAAACCACAGCCACGAGCTTTTGTCATTCAAAGGGAAAGAAAATCAATAGTTCATTCCATTATTTAGTGCTGTGTATTATTTATATAACAGGTTTTGCTGGATGTTTTTCAAATGTTCCATTTTTATGGAATTGATAGTGGGTGGGGGGATTCTGTCCTGAGGCTATACTATAGCCTCTCCAGAGCCCTACAAATAYTCACAGCAAGTCTAGGTTTTTTCCTCCTTTGCCTTTTTTTTTTTTTCCCCTTTAAAGAGAAACAGATAAAGCAATTAACCTCTAGATGTTGTCTTCAATATTTATTTTTGCGGATTGAGGATTTTAATTTAGTTTAAAATAAAATTAACCCTATCTATAGAAACTGAGAATGTAAATCTTCTCTCATTGTTTATACTGAGAATATACTAGATTGTGAAGTTTTTTATAGATTTATGGCCTTCTTTCTTTTTTTTTAAGTTGTTATCATTTCTGTAACCGTGATTTATAATTTCATTGAAAACTGACCAAGTATCTTGTAAGGGATGTGTGTATGTATGATTTTCATCACTGTGTCTTGACATAGGCGGGGCAAATTACTGATATATTCTGTATACTTACTATTACGCCAGCTAAAGTGTAGTGAACGGCCTACCTATTGCCAGGAAAATTTTACATCTGGGAAAATTTTAATAGTCCTCTTTGTCAGAGAGGGTAAAAGGAGGCACCAGGTATTAGTCTACTCAAAGTCATTCTCCAGATTTCGTTTGATCCATTTTTAAATGTCCCACAGATGGAAATTTCTGTCATGTCTTTTAGTGAAGATGCTTTGAAAAATCAGTAGTTGAACTATCTTGATTTTATGTCTCTGATTCCCCTGAACCATCCCAATCATTTCTTCCGCACCCCAAAAAAATGTTGTGAAGAGTACTTCTGTGTAAATTAATTACAGAAACAAATCACCAGAATCTCTCTAAAACAAACAACAAAATCAAATTTTGTGCTTTCTAATAACTGAGATTTGTAAAATACATTAATACCTGCTGGTGCTTTTTCTTTTTGACACTGAAAAAAAACCAAAGCAACCTCTGAGAGCATTTGGCCAGTTTGCTAAGTCTAATTTCAGACCAAGTTTGATTGGTCTAATACTTAAGAGTTAAACTTTGTCCTGTTCCTTCCAGCCAGATAATCTGTTCAGAGTACTTGAGCTGTCCCAAGGTAGCTTGCAGCACATTATCGTGTTGCATTTTCTGTTCAAGACAATAATCTACCAAGGACAATTTAACAAATCTTGTGAGCTTATTGGAACCGATAAATTTCATTTGCAGAGCAAAATACTTTGCTGTTGCACTGATTTCCTAAAGCTGTCTCCTTCATGTCAAAGTCAACCTATCCTTAGAACAGATTAAAATGTCTGTAGTGGTCTACAATGAGTATTTTCATGTCCAAGTTTTTTCTTCTATAAATCAGTGAGATTTACATGTTGAGTTTATATTTCTATTCATAGTGTAGCTAAGAATGTACCTGGGATAATGAAACCTGTCTTTAACTGGGGAAAAATCTCCATCTTAATATGACTAAGAAAAAAGCCCCAGCAAACCACAATCCAGACACAAGGCTGCATGTTCTATGCAAAGTACTCATAAATTAATCCATTAGTGAGTGCGAATTTATCTTCTCTTGTGCTTGTTATCAAGTATTCCCAGGTGTGTATGTATTCATAAAGTATAAATTAAAATGGCTTTCATACTAGCAACAAATTCACATAGTGCAAGGACCATAAGGCACAGTATTTTTCTCACATCAACAACAAAATACAGAAATATTCATAAAATAAAATATAAAAGTGAATAATCTTCCTGTCTGAGTAATATATTAGCTCCTAAGAACATAACAATACCAGAAAGAAAGAAGAAATCACAATAACAAAAATAAAATACAGTCGCATTATTTGGTTAATGACCCCATCTTGTGGAGCAGCGCCCACGCTTCAGCACATTAATAGCTCTCATATACATTTTTGTTGAACTGAGTCCTTAAAGAAACTGCATTGCTTGATGGTGAATTAGTTGGCATTGCACTTGCTGTGTCCAAGGAAGTGCTCTGCAGGCAATTTATCATTTATATATTGCGACTGTATAGCAATATAACAGTCCTTTGTTACTCTGTGGCATGTCAGGGGTCAATACTTTGCATTTTCGTGTTTGGTTCAGTCTTAGGTCACCACCACAGCTCGCTTCCCCCCCGTTGCCCCCGCTGTGCAGTTCCCTGTGCCACGTCTGTCTCTCGCATGGACCTGCTGGGAGAGTTTCTTGCCATTGTGTTAAGAGCGGGGAAACCCACCTCCAAAACTGGAGCTTGCAAAATCATTTATTTTCACCACAGCAGTGCAAGTGAGAGTAACTGCTGGACTGATGCTTGCTCACCACGGGGCAGCCTGACGATGGTCATAACCTGTTCCACGTACTTCTCCCCATCCCTCCTTTCCTGCGCTGGGTGCAGCTGGGGGAAAGCAGCCCTGGGAGCGCCGGGGACTCGTCTCGCCACTGTGTTTCCAGCAGGGAGATTTCTGACCCCTTTTACTTGTATGAGGGTCCAGTCACTCCTCTGCTGGAAATGGCAAGCTGCAGTATAAAGGCTTTACTCCCAGAGAGCCAGCATTCGCTTTCTGCCTTCTGGAAAGGTCTGCGTGGGCCTCGGAGGCGGCCTTTGGCAGGGGCCAGCTCAGATGAGGGCTTGGGCATTGGAAGCAGTTGTTTTCTCTCCTTTTCTGATTTTTTTTCAGATGCAAAGATGTGGGGTTTGGGTTTGTTTATTTTTTGTGGTATTTTGTTGTTTTGGTTTGGTTTTTTCCTGTAGCTAGTGGAGTAAACATCTTAGAATGATACAAACATTAAGAGCCAAACAACGGGTATGATTAATGACTGCTGACGTTTCTTCTAGCACCTTTCCTTGCCTTGTGTCCCCGATTCAATATGCTGAACGCTTTGGTAAACGCCATTGCTGCAGGAGCCATATTTGTATTAAGGAAAACAAGTTTCAAATTTAGGGTTTTGCTAACTTGTGAGTGCAGCTGAATTTCTGCAGTGAGGGGGGAAAGGAAGGGAAGAATGTGAGTTCACTCAGGCTCTTAAGAGGATTTTGTGGGTTTTTTTTTTTCTTCTTCTTCTTTTTCTTCTTTCTTTTTGCTTCTGAAGTCTCAGAGCAGCCCAAGTAGTGCTGCTGTTTCTGGGATCAGAATGTCTTTTGTTTTTTAAACACAGAGGCTTGACACTCAAACCAGGGAACGCGGGGAAGGAAGGGGAGCATGGTTGTGTTACAGGCTTTTTGCACTTACAAAAAGAGGGTGGGGGGGGAAACAAACCACCAACCATGGTTTACTGCATTTGAGCAGTGCTTGCACGATACCTGGTGGCGTGGAAGACTTGTTTGCAATGTATAGCCCCTGAGGCGCTGCTGTCACCTGTGGCGTTTCCCACTGTGCAGCCCGGGGCTCAGCCCGGCTCCCAGCCGAGCTGCCCCTGCCGCCGCCCGGCCGCGGCCCGTCTGCCGCTTCTGGCTCTGGTGCAGCGTCCATGCCCCGAACACGAGGGTGAGCGCCGAGGCCGGCTCCCAGGCTTGGGCGCTGTTGCCATTGTATGTGTGCCACGGCAGCGGGGCAAGAGGGCTGCGCCAGTGCCAGCGTACGCTGAATTTTATAATAAAAGTACTAATAAATAAAATAAAAAATAAACAAATATAAAAATATTTTTTATGAAATACTATTTTCTGTTTCCAGATAGCTGCTCACAGAGCTTGTTGAACTATGCTTAATGATATAAATTGGCAGCTTGGATATTTTACTGTGAAGGTTTATCCAATTAGACATCCTTTCATCATAATCTGTGTAAATCAGCTTTGTCAGCAATATATATTATGCTGGTCGCATAAGTTGCTTTCCAGGCACACGAGATATTTAAAATAAATAACCTGACATGTTTCCACGCTCTCCAGTTGAACACGTTTCCCAGGAAGGCTATAGATACCCTTGACTCTCACTTATGTATAAACCACTCAAAGATGAATGAAAATCTTTTTTTCCGTTTTTTAAAGGAAAAGTGTATTTTGTATGCGCTTTTTGAGAAAGTGGCTTTTAACCATGTTGGTGAACTCAGTGAAGAGATTGCAGGCTGTAAATGGAAAACACATAGAGAACGTGCGTAGCCCAGTTAGGAAGGAAGGATTGTTTTATTAGCTGTTCTACATAGACTTAAAAAGATGATGTTGCATGATCTTGCTTTATGTGTGAATATCCTTAGCTCCTTGGAGACCAGATTACAGTGCTTTGATCTCCATTACCATTTTTCAAAGTAAGCAGTTGGTGACTGCATCTTGATCTAGTTTATAGAAGGATGCAAGGTGTGAATTGCATGCAGATAATATTTGCAGATTTCACAGGTACAGAAAGTTAGAGGAAAAAACCCAAGTTACAAATCTCTGTGAATATAGTATGTTGAATGCTCTTCTGATATTTCTGATCTCGTGCTCTTACAAAAATTACATCCCTGTGTCAAATGTATCAGGGATGTTTGTACATGACAGTTGTACATGAATGCAAGAATACAGATTAGAAGCTTGCAATGTGGAATACACATTGTATGTTTTTGAGTTATGTATTTAATACCAAAAAGAAAGATTCATTTGGGTGTCACTAGACTCGGCGCCTGTCCTAACACCACGCTAATAAGGTATTTATACCACATAGCATCATCTTTTGTTCTTTTCTTTTGAGATGCATATTCTGTGTTCTGCATGAAGATGAATACGGAGTTTAGCGACTATTATATAGATTTGTATGTTAAGTGAACTAAGCAAGCTGATGCTCGATACCTTCTCCTGGAAGGATTGAAAGGTTCCAAAGGTGAATCATTCCCAGTATTTTCAACAGAAACCCACATATTTCACATTCTCGTCACAGGTACCAGAGCTGAAAATTCATACGACAAAATGTTTAAAATTACCATTGGTTTATGTTGGAAAATCTTCTTTTAACTTTGCTGTATAGTTCTTAAGTGGACTTTTGAAAGTTGTGGTATGTTAGTTAATGGGACCAAGTGTTTCGAGCCAACACATCAGTCTTGCTCTGTCTTTCCTGTAACCCTCCTGCTCTTTCCCTACTCTCTTCCTGCTCTTGGAAACTTTGTCAAAATCATGTATTAATCTGTTCTGTATTAAGGAAATGTGACTATAAATTGAAAGGAAGACAAATGCAATTAAAATATTTTGCTTTTATTATATTTTAAAGGAAAATACTGCATTTTCCTCAGAAAAAAAAATCCTTCTTTGTTCTTTATAATGCAAATTATTACCTCCCATGGAAAAGCAAAATATTTCAAGCCTAGTGTAGAAGAGAATTGTGTTTTGCAGCCTTTCTGAACATCTGGACTTGCAGCTACTACTCCTTACACACTCAGTTCTGAAAAGTCAGTTATCATCTCTTCTGTTGCCCTCTTCCTGCAGGATGGAGAGTTTGTTATTCTTTAATCGCATATCAACTTAAACATAACTCCTATCAACTTAAAATTAATAAGTGTTTTATATAAATTTAAATCTACTTTGCACTAAAACATCTGTCTGTTAGAGACATATCATATCCTAATTTGTCATGTGAAAAAAGAGTCCTGAAATGTTTTGAACTCCATGTGGTAAATTCAGTCAATATTCTAAAGATGTTAAAATTTTTGCGTCAGTTCTAAATGTCTTGAAATTATTGCATCATATCAGTCACATGGCTAAGTCGGGAACATGGCTGCTATTTCCTGAAGTCAGATTTTCTGTTACACAACAGATGGCAGTTGTGCAATCACGTTGGGTGCAAGTGTGGCCACTGTGCTGTAGTGAGAGCTGCAAAACTCAGTAAAAGCCTTCCATTCATCTCTTTAGGTTTTGATCTCTGTTAGAGAAAATGAAAGCAAGAACCTTGTCTAACTAATGGTAATAGTTAGCATGTTGAGAGAGGAGTTTCAGGAGGAAGAGAAAATGAAATTCCTGTAGGTAGCTGGCTTGAGGCACTTCAGTCGAATATAAATATAATGAATAAAGGCATTTGTGTCCTTCCCCAAATACACTTTCCTTCTGTGACTGCTCAGTGCCCTAAATTCCCGTCTTAGGATTGCCCTTCGAAGGGCAGGGTTCTGCTTTTCTTTTTGACCAGTACCCACACAGTGGGCCCCTGACCCCGCATTGCGCTCTGCCGTATAAATATCGAATGCTACCAGTGATGATAAAGGTGATATTTACATTTTAGTCTATTTCTAACATTTCCGTCTCTTTTTTCTTTTTTTTCTTTTACATGCTTTCTTGGGTATAGCAGACCATTTAGGAATTGAATTCATGGGTAAGTTTTCATTTCTCTTCCTTTCACTTGCTAATATTTATCTTGGTGCCTTATCCCAAAGCACATGGAAGGTAATGGGAGGTCTCTCATGACCTTCATTGGTGGATTTTGGATTGGGCTCCTATCATCTTTACCAATTACATTTGAAATTATATGAAGATTTAATTTTTTCTTGTCCACTGCCAGGGGCTTAAAAACTACATAATGATGTTTTGGTATTTTATTGGTATTTAATGAAACGTAATATAAAGATTATATGGCCATATCATGACATTTGAGGAATAATATTTATATAAGATTTTAGGAAAGAGTTAATGTCTATCTTCATGTAAAGGAAAGTAAATTTTAAATTAGAATTCCCCCCCGAATTTGGTGTTGATTACAATGTTATGTAACTAGGTTTAACAAGAACCATTTCATTAGCTTTTAACAGACAAGTCAGAGGAATGCTTTTAAGAAAAGGGAAAAATAAGTTAACTTCAGGTTAGGAAAAAGCTAAAGCAGGAGTGAATAATTGCTTCTTATAATTTTGGAAAGGAAAGGATGGTGTTCTATTGACTCAGTTGCTGTCCTGTAACGTATTCATAGCCAGAGGAACTGATGGGCTTGACAGGTCACTATTCTGTGATCTCCAGAAGTTTAGTGCTTCACTTCACTTTATATGAAACTTCAAAAGTACCGGTGGAATTGATGCAAGTGTTTTCACAGACTTAGTGGACAAGCACAACTGGGAAATGGTTACTTCAAAGGCTCTGCATATATCCCAGTTTTACTGCTTAAGGTAAATTGTAAGCAGCAGTCTTGAGGCATAGGAATTGAAGGACAAGCATATACATAAAAGAAACAGGATAAGGAATATACATAGGATTCTTAGAGTGAGCTTTTCCATAGGAAGCAGGAAAGTGTTACCCAGCAGGCAAAGCTGAATTATTTTAACTTTATTTTGAGCATTTTAGTTTCCTCTTTTTTTTTTTTTTTTTAAAGACATCTCTTTAAGGCTTGAAATAAAGCCAACCCCTAAAGTCTTGGCTCAGAATAGTCTTCTCATATGAGTAGCTGTCTGATTGTCTTATTTAATATTGGAACAGATCTTGATGGTATAGAAATTAATGAAATCTTGTGTCTTGAGCCTGAAAATATTATGACAGCAGTCTAAAATGAGGCTCGAGGTGGTTTTCTGTGGGCTAGAAAAAGGCAAGTTCCAGAATCATATGCAGAAGTGAAATGCTTCTGCTTCTTAAACCCTTCTCCAATCTTTTTGAATAATTACTTAGGAAGTGTAAGCACATATGGAATCATTACTGCACACATAGCAAAGTACAAATCCCCACCCTGTATACAGAGAGATGAGGTGAAAATATACTCATCAAATTAGGGCCACTCATGCAAAGCCTCTCCCATGAGTTTACTTCTGTACTGTAGAAAATAATTGCAATTAGTGGGAAGAGTATTTTCCAATTATGAAAAATAACAATGTGTAGATGCTGCAGAGCTTAGCCTTGTTTGTACGTGATCCAGAGAACACTCTTTTCTAATGCTTTCATTGCATTTGTGGGCTCGGTTTCCTTAGGAATTCAATTTCTATTGTCATCTTCCAGAAATTTTGCTTGAAAACCATGTAAGCTTCGATTCCCAGGAAAGGTTGAACTCCTTCCACAGTAGGTAAAGCTAAAATCTCATGTAGATAGGGGATGTCTATCTGTCTATAGAGGTGCCCCAGGGGACAGATGAAATGTACACTAACTACACATCTAGCTTACTGTACATTTGCCAAGGAAAGTAGATGAGCGTAGTCTTTTTTTTTTTTTTTGCTAGACTCTCAAGAATCATTGGAGTGCATGTACCTACCCAGTCTTTTTCCTGTCCTATTAGGGATCTGTTGTCCATGAATTTGTTTATCTTTTTTTGAACCAGCTGATACTGTCTTCCCTCACAAGCTCCTGTGGCAGCCAGTTGCAGAGCTCGGTAGTTAGAGGCTGCGTACATCGCTTTTCCATTACCTGTTGAAATCTGCTTCCTACCAGATCCTTAGCTCTCATGTGCAGGACTTATTGAACAAAAGTTATGCATTCAGTTTATCTACCACACTGACTGTTGTGTTAATCTCTCTCATGTTCTCACACCCCCTTCCCCTTTTGGATATTGTCAGGTTTATGTTCCATACAATATTCAGTATTGTGCATTCCCAAACATGAATACCTGATACTTTAATGTTGTTGCTGGCTTTGGTTTGCAGTGTCTTTTTCTTTGTATGGATAGCAGAGATAAATGCAGGCATATTAATGTGGCATATCTGTTTAAAAATTTTGCAAATGTAACAGTTAATGTACAGTTCTGATGTATGCACGTGCAGCTTCTCTTGAATTAAATGAAAGCCAAGTATGTGTTCAAGGGACACTATGTCCTTAAAAATGTGCATTTAGGTATTGCGATCAGAGTGGCCAAGCTTTATGAAATTCCTGGTGATAAAGAAATGCTTTACACTTTCTAGTACCTCAAAGGAAAAAAAAATAAGTCTTGTGTTTGATACTCACTCGTGAGAGCTAGATTCAATTTCCAACTCTTATGCATTCTTCCAGAAAGGCTTTGGGCAAGGTATTTTAATCTCTCTGTGCCTTAGATTCTCAGTTACAGTAATTTTTGTCAGGCTTTCTGCATTTAGATTCCTTAGCTCTCTGGGGAATCTCTTTCAGTAGTGTGTAACACAGAAACTATTTCCTCCTTGCAAGAGGGTACAGACTTTGCTGCCTTCTTGCCTGTGCTCCCCGGTTCCTCATAAGAGAGAACCGCGGTGCTTGGGAAGAAAACGTACAGCTCACGCAAGAGTGCAGTGCACGTGGTCTGGATTGGTGCACATGTCTGCATGGTTCCCAAAGTGTCTCACCAATGATGATGCATGCAATTTTATTTACATTTCCAACACAAAGGTAAGTAAATACTATCACAATGTTCCTACAAACTGGAAATCTACTCCTTGTATTAACAGTTTCATGTCAKTTGAAAGCAGGCTGGCTGTTGGTAATGCTCATGTGAGGCAGCGAGTTTGTAAAAAAAGCGATTGAAGGAAGCAGCTTTTATTCAATGAGAAAACTAAGTGATATATTGTTAGCATTAGATAGCATGGAAATACGAGTTATCTGCAACTTATTATCATTTTTTGACCCAAGTTGTTAACCACACTTCAGGGCTGAATGGTTTATTTTTGTCTGGTGGAAAATTTGTCGATGAAGCCAAGTATCTCTGATAGCCAACATGGCTGATCAGGTTACTTTGGTGCAACAGGTAGCACTTGAAAGCTGAGTTGTGGAGACTGACCTCGTGCATGTGGTCCCAGCTGCAGAGTGAAATCATTGCTTTAGCTGCCAGATAGAAGGAGACGCAAAAGCCTGGGAGTGATCTTTGGAAATAAGTGTTCTGGGCAAACAGTCAGGGCCCGAAACAAGGAGTTGTCAGTTTCTTACATTGAGAATGAGTAGAGTTAAGGTGTGTGAAGGGATGAAACGTGAAGGTGAGTGAGTATTGGAATAACCTGCTACAATACATGAATAAACATGACTATTTCAGCAATTCACTCACACCACCTAATCTGATGATCCATAATCTTTCTCTTTTGTTCTGTAACAGTAATGTTCAATGAATACAGTTGAAAATAAAATATGCCAAGAAAGTGCAACAGGCGGGTTGCTACAGTTTTGATGGAAATACAGTCATTACATGAAATAGTCCTCATCCTTAGGCTGCCTAGCAGTTAAACCAATATCAATGGTGTAAACAATTATGATGTGATAACCTGAATCTCCCCATGCGTGAATTGCAAAAGTAATACAGCAGTTGCTATATTTAGTTACCACTTTTAACTTGCTGATACTTAGGCCTTACACAGGAAACAAATATTTTTCCTTAGAACTAGTTATCTTTTCTGGAAAAATCAGAAGCAGCTTCACTGAAGTCAATGGAGTAAGAATGAAATATAATACCCTTGTAAGTGGTGAATCATTAAATAACATTTAATTGAGCAGAGCAATAAAGTAACTCAAGAACGGGATCCTATTAAAATTTATATATCTCCTTGCAATGACTACAACATGAAATGTATTCCGTTTTCTGTACTCTGAGCCGTCGTTAATATTGGAGAAGATGGTGCGTGCTTTATTTTCACTGTGCTGATTCTCACTGCCCCTCATTGCGATAAGATGGTTGTATGCCTAAGACTCTGGGAATACATGATCCAGTTAACTAAATTGACTCTGTGACCTTGTGTCATGCACTGCGACAGATGCATTTTGATTTTTCCAAACCACAAAAGTTGGTTTTGCTGATGGGCAATATAAGCAAGACTACAACAATTTAGTATTTTTCCTGTTTGTGAAGAAATAAAAAGGCAAAGTTCATTAGTTCCTGCACAGCTCACAAAACGTGCAGCTGGTGAGCTGTCCTCTGAAACTCAATGTCTTGTAGCAGCAAACAGACAATGAAAATAAATAACCAGTGTTTGCATGGATGGTCCTAGCCTTAGTTACCATTTAGCCACTCTTATCTGTTATAAAACCCTGTAACGCTCCTGTCCTCACTGGAAGAGAGGATGAATGTTCAATTACATGAGCAAAGAATGTACGCGTTCTAAAGGACATATGTTTATAAAACAAAGTTCAGTTTTCCCTGTATTCCTTTTTTAAAGTATAAAGCAGGTAGATCCTTTTCTGGTAATATGGCACACTGACTGTTTTATGCTCCTGTTTACACAAAATCTATTGTTAGAGATTCTGATCACAGTCATCCCCCAGTACTATCAAAGCATATCTGTCTAATAATTATATTGTTGTTAATCATAAGCATTTAAAATATTTCTGTTTGCTTTGTGAAATACCTGTCCTTTTTAAGTATGCTGCAAAAATAACAATAGTATCCTGAGGCATGAAATGGCTTTAGATCTTCAGCACTTTCAACGGGATTCTTTTAGCTGGGAAGAAGAGTCATTTATCACCTCTAGAGAAAAGAGACATGGGCACCAGAAGAGAGAGTTTTGTAGAAACAGCCGATGTCTGTGTGCTGTAAGAGTAATGGATGAAGCAGAGGTTCCTCAGGTGCTGGAGGAAGCTCTGCCACTGGTTGTACCTGTTTAGGAAAATGTACCTCTTAAATGAAAGTCAGCGTGCATCTGGTGAACATCTTGCAGGCTGCCTTAGAACATCTTGGCTCAGTTTGGGGGATATGGTTTGGTTTTGGTTTAGTGGGAGGGAGAGACTTATCCCTAGATGTTTTGTGACCTAGCTACCGTCTTGGTTCGGCGCTACCATCTGTACTTTTCTCGGTATGTCATTTTTCCAATTCATCTGCATTTTCTGTATTGGCAATGAACTGGGTTGGATTAACTTGGATTATTTTTAAAAGGCAAGACTAAGATTTACTGTGTGGTTAACTTATGTGTGCTGTTAATAGCCTGTACTGCTTTATCAAAATAGTAATGCTGTGAACTGTGTGAATAAAATGGATAAAATAATGTTAATATATGTAACTTACTCTGGTGACCTTCCTCTGTATTTGGTTTCTTCTGCTTTCTCTAACTGAAGCTACTAGTCATTTGTGATGAAACTTAGGGAAACTAAAAAAAAAATCGTAACACAGTATGTTGACAAGTTTAGAAAGCCAGAATTGGTGCAGGTTTCTCTGTTTTGCTGGGGGCTGGGTTGGGAGGAGGTTCTAGTTGCATTAAGCAGGGTATCAATCTATAAAAGTGGGTGTATGTCAGCGGTAATGCTACCTGTAATGGTTAGCCTGTCACTTCCAATGTGAATGTGTACTGTGTATCATGATGTGCTCATCAGGGGGTACTAGTAAGGTCAAAGTGTTATCTGTGGATTAGAAAAGAGAATTTGTGAAGCCTTAAAAACGGATACTGTGTACGAGCCTCCAGGTAAGTTTCCAGGTAGCTCCTAGTGCCAGGTACAAACCTCTTCTGCATGGTGCTGGTTTCAAGAACAATTGTGCTGTACTGTCACCTCGGGGAGAAAGGATGTGTGCTTCGAGGCTGGATTTTAACCGAAGACACAGCATCTCATCTGATACAGAGTGGTTTTGCCGTATTATGTCTCTATGTATGCAAATTATGTGTACGTTCTGGTTTGGGATTAGGCATGTGCCCTAGGTTCCTGCATGGCTGGTGTATCTCAGAGGTAAACGCTTTTTATCAGGACATACAGGTAATTGGATGGCACCAACACTGAACAGACAGCTGGGTATTTAAATGTGACCTTATACCCAGTCAGTCTCATAACATGCATTTTGAATGTGGTATTTAGGTAAATGCTTCGCTGAGCTTGAGGAATTATTAAAACTGACACCACAAGGGTATGCTAATGTAATTAGATGACTTGCAATGTTGAGATTTTACTCTTGGCCTTGTTTGGGCTCAGCTACAGTTTAACCAGATGCAAAAATATGTAGAGAGTGACTTGTATATATTGTATGCTGCTGAAACAAGCCTAGCAGGACAAAGGCAAGATCTGCATGTCAAAGGTGATGGTAGAGGCAGCTGCCGGAAGACTTGCCAGTGAGACTTCCAGTTGAGTGAGGACCTGGGAGGAGGCTTCAAAACACTAAATATAATCTGGACATGCCCATGAGAACTTGGAATCCGTTGTTAGCTACTAGGGTGTTTTTCTTTATTAGTAGAGGATTGTTTACTGTGTACTGAAGTTATCTTGCTACAGGAGAAGAGGCTCCAAACACCCGAGCTGTGCCATGTTTGCGCAGCCACGGTGAATCAGTGTTACTTTGTCCTTTTCCTACTTGGAGGTGTTATGTAGATGTCAAGTCTCATCCAGTAAATGATGCAAGGATTCGGAAAGCAGAAGGTAAGTATCACAATAAATGTTCCATGACAGTGGTGCGCTTGTAATTTATATTACGGTTGTATAGAAAAATTGATGTTTCTGACAGTGAACTAAATCTTTGTGTGTCCTCTATGCCTAGAATGAGTAGAGACAGTGTCCTGCCGGTAATTGCTGGAAGCAGAGGAGAAGGGTAAGCAGTGTGGAAAAATTGACAATGCACTATGTAGAGAACTAAATTATTTTTTCATGTACTTCCTTTTCTTTTCTTTTGCAGGAGCTGTAGGATATTGGCATGTGGAGAAGTGCAGACATATTACTCCTACTCTGGCTGATTGTTTTTAATAAAGTTATTTTTATGATAATTGAAAATTGTCTCATGATCCCATTTCCCGTCCCCATCAGCATCAGTTTATCCCCATTTCAAAACTAACCTGTCTGTGCTGAAAATCGCTGTTTGTCCAGTTACCAGGGTGTCTATCAGTATTTGTTTCTGACTAGACAGCCTGACAGTTACCTGGGAAACAAGCCTGAGCAGCAGAAAAGGCGTGTGTAGTAGTGTGTGTTAGTGTGCATGTATTGTTCTGTTATGCTCAATTCTTAAGAACAGTTTAAATAATCAGAATTGCAAACTGTTGCATGCAGATGACAGATGAGATTTTTGTTTACCAGTGCTGACGTTTCATCTTTGAATCGTAAAATTAATCGACATGAAGTATTTTCATTTAGTATGGATTCAGAATTTTCAAACACCATTTGGATCATGTCCATGTGGTTTAGTCACTGTGGTTATATTTATTGTATCAGTTATCCAGTAATTTTCATATGAATTAATATGATCCTTTTTTACTTTTGTGATAAGTTAATTATGTACTCCATGCCTACATTAGCAAGTAAACTCTATTGTAATGTAGTATTACTCTATGGTTATTCTTTCAGGTCTTTTGGTAATTCTGCATTTCACATTCAAATAGAAAGGAAAATCAAAATGGAAATACAAAATAATAACCTGGTAATGGAGGAGCATAAAATGTGGCAGTATTGAGATTCTCAGCAGAATTAACTGAAACAATTTAGGGTCTTCACTATTTGACAGTGAAAGTAAAAAAAAAAAAAAAAAAAANAAAAAAAAAAAAAAAAAACAACACTCAAAATAACAGACAGAGAAGAGCTAGACAAAATGAATTAGACCAAGCAGTTTGCGGAGGAGACGAAAGTGAGAGAAAATAAGTTTATTTGCAATTAAGAGCGTTAATACTTCTATTAGTAGTTTCCCACACATTGCTGTTAATGGCTAGGACTGTAAGTTGTTTCCTTCTGTCATTGAAATAATGACCTTAGTCTCCAAAAGTACAAGCTTGTAAGTCATGAAAGGAACACGGAGTTAAATCGGCTGAAGAACTTCCATACTGCAGTGCCGAACACTGCCCTGCCTGAGCCTTACCTCCATCCTGTGCGGTGGCCAGCTGCACTTGCAGCCTTCTTGCCAGTCCACTGTGGCATGGGATAAGCACCAGTTTCTTCAGTGCTGTAAAGGTTTAAGCATCCCTGCGCAAGCCAAGAATATTTAAAATTGATGCCTACAAGGACTTCAGGTGTTTTCAGAGTGTTAGTTGACTGGAAATTTTGAGAATTGCAGTGCTGAACTTAGTAAGAGTTACTTTTGTCTTGCTCGTGATTTCTGACTAAAACATGGAAGTCAATGGATATTTCAATATAATTTCTATTATTTCTAATATAATCTACAGAACTTGAAATCAAGATCAAGTGTGTGACTGGATTCACATATGAAGTGAGCTTGTCCTTTTCTGGCTTGGCTCCAAATCACCTAAAACTGAAAAACAGATAAAACCCTCAACAGTAGTTACAAAACCTAGCACGTATAAGTAATTTTGTGTAATTGTGCAAAGCTAGGAGTATCTTTCTTTCCTCTCTTGAACTTTCATTCTTCTTCTCCCTACCTTTTCTCTTTTGTACGCACCTCATTCTTTTATTTTTTTCTATACCCCTGCAGACTTTCTTTTTCCATTAGTTTCATAAGTTTACTGAGCAAGGTAACTTCCTCTATTTAAGTGTGTGTTGCTGTTTACAGGAGTAACTACGAATCAGTTGTAAGTCTCGTAACTGGTCTGTTTAGCTTTAATGGAGAGTGTGACACGCACACACTGAAGTTTTACTCATTTATAATTGTGATGTCCCCTCCTGTATCCAGAAGTGATACAGCATTTGAAAAATGGGAGTTGCAATATACACTAACTTGCCCAGCTCATAAAATATGAATGCTCAGAAAATGAATACAGCAGTGTTAATACAGTTAATCAGCTTTAGAAAAACAAAAATATGTATTTATCACTGTAATATACACTTGCATGGGATATTAATGAAAAAAACCCAGCTACTTCATTTTCTGTATCTATTCTACACTGTGCTTGTTACTCTCATTCAACTAATTTAAATTTGTGTTCAGGAAAAGGATGATTTGCTTCTGGTGAGAAAAGTTTAGTTGTCTTTTGTGCCACATTTTTCTTTGAGTTTGTAAGGTAGAGTCTATATACTGAATATAAAGCCAGCTGTGCTGGAAATTTTGTACATTACAGCGGACTTACAGGGTAGACCTTTAAAATCGTTGAGCTATAAATATTTGCATGTAGTGCATTGTTAGAATGTGTACCATAAAAAAAAAAGACTTTATTCAAATTAATAACCTGTCTGTGAGAATAGCACTGTGACTCCTGCTAATTTTGCTGCATGAAGTTTCTTTATGCTTCTGTACTCTGGGCAATGTGCTTAAGACAAAAACAAGAAAGCGTCCTCAGTTAACTGTTCATTTAATGAATGATGAAGAGAAAATCACCAAAACAAGTAAACGTTTTATTTCAGTCTTTTTTTTTCTTGTAAGTCTCTCTAGTGTGCTTTTAAAGTTTCTCTTGCCTGATGGAGAGTCTCTTTTCAAGGTAAGGTAGTACCAGAGTATCTCATTCTTTCAATCAGTAGCGAATCTTGTCTTGAAAAAAGATGGCTGACCATTAGTGGGAAAAGGTGAATCCTATAAAAGTCCTATAGAAACAAATCAAGCCATTTTAAATTAATTTATTCCAATAAGTAACTTAAGGGTGAACTGGAGACAAACGGTGGATGTACTTGTCTTAAGTTATGCTGTTTCTTTGAAGTTAAATAGCTATTAATGTGTTTTTCCCAAGATTACTTATTTTAAACTATGTGTTCTACCCGAGATTTTGCTCCAATACGACTAGATTATCTCATGAAAACCTCAACAAAAATATGTAAATTCTTTTACTTATGAATGGTTTGCCGAATACGACTAGTGATTTGTGAGAACTGCGCTTGGAAGGGCAGTATCTTACTTCTCAGTATTGGGTCAAAGTTTCTAAATTGACTGTGATGCAATTGGTGTGGATAGAGGGACATCTGAGAGACAATTACAATGCATGCCTTGTCATCAATGCTGCTTTATTCAACTTTTGTGATAGGTGTTCTGTTCAAGAGGTGAGTAATGTAATACTGTTGGCTTGCTTTTTCAAGTGATTTGTAAATTTTTCTAGATCTTTTAGGACTTGGTAGTATTCATGTATCAGCTATTTTTATTGTTTCATTGCCTCAATACCTTTATGGATTGGATTTAGCATCTGTAGGCCATGAATCAGTTCAGTAATCATCCCGTTCAGTCTGCTCATTCGTGTGCAGTGAGGATCTAACAGTCCTTGTGGAAGGAAAATTCAGAATCACCTTTAAGTTTGCAGCTGTAACTCTTATTGTGACAAACTGCCTTGTGAATTTAGGATTGAAATGTGTTCCAGATACTTTGCTGCATGTCTAGCCTGTGTTCCTGGATTTTGGTGGTGCTAGTTTACCATGTCACCCATGCAGCAAAAATGGGGATATAGTCTGTTCCCCTTTTTGGCACTGTGTGGTGGGGAAACAGTTCACTTCTTAAGAAGCCCATTCCCTGTCCCATCCCCCCTGCCCCAATTATGCTCAGTTTCCCCAATTCTTTTATAAATTTAAAGCTTCAATTTAAATTTGTAGAGTTTCTTCTCTCAATAAAGTACGCTAATAAAAATTCATGGAAATACCAGTATATGATTCACTTGTCTTGGAATTATCTTCTCATAAATACATCCCATGATGTAACATTACTGTTTTCTCCTATTCTATACTCCTTATTCTTTATGGTATCAAGGTGCGTACCATCAATCATTTCATTTATCCTTTTGTCATCTTTATTGCTTGCTCAGTCTCTTTGATATCTTCATCTTATCCTTCATTCTTTTGCTCTCGGTGTTCTAAAAAATATTGATGCTTGTGTTGATAGCACAGCTGTGCCGATAGACCTGCTTGCAAGGTCTTCTGCTGTTCAAAGGAGTCTGTCCCTTGCTGTCATTACTCTTGTGTCACTGTTCTTGAGAGAATAGCTTTTTAGCTATTTACTTCCTTTAGGTGTTTTTCCTTTTATTTTTCATTGTTTGGCACACCTCTGTTTGCAGCCATCTCTTATTTCGTGATTATTTTGGTATTGCTATTACTTCTGCTGTTGATGTTATCTTTTTTTTTTCCCTTACCAAAAGTCTGTAACGTTAAATTTTCTGAATTATTCGTAAGTCCATATATGAACACCTGCATCTGTTATTCAGAACTTCTTCCTTTATTTCTTTTATGCTAGAGCTTAAAACCTCTTTTGTAATTCAATAATAAATGCTAGCCTTCGGTTTTTTCAGAGTTCTTTTTGCTGACCTCATGTTCGCCTCTCCAAGGTTCCGACTGTCTTTTAGTTATTTGTGAGGAGCACTGCAGTGCAAGGAGCTACATACTTGTTAAAATAATTTAGAGTATTCCTTCCCTCTTTGCTATCTCTTTCTTTATGCACTAACCTCCCTGTGCAATATGTTTGAAGTGGGTCCTGATCTATAATGTATTATTTACTAGCTATTATATATTATTTACTAGCATACAAATCCTTTTTCTCTAGTTCTTAATATTTTATCTGTGAATATTACTTGATATTTATTGCCTTCTCAGCTTTAAAGAGGTGGTAATTAAAAAAAAAAATTGTTTTCTTTTGCTTTATGCCACCTGTTTTGCTCCCTCGTGTACTTTTTTATTTCTGTTCCCTGCTTGTCTGAAACTTCTGTCGTGGTTTAACCCTGGCAGCACCTAAACACCACGCAGCCGCTCGCTCACCCCCCTGCTCCGGTGGGATGGGGGAGAGAATCGGGAGGGCACGAGTAGGAAAACTCACGGGTTGAGATAAAAACAGTTTAATAATTGAAATAAAACAAAGTAGAACAGTAATAGTAACAGTGATAACAACAACAACAGGATATACAAAGCAGGCGATGCACAATGCAATTGCTCATCACCTGCCGAACCGAACGAGAGCCTGTCCCCAGGGACCCCAAAGCCCCCCCACCCCCCACCCTTAGTTTTTATACTGAGCATGACGTTACATGGTATGGAATACCCCATTGGCCAGCTGGGTCAACCACCCCGGCTGTGCTCCCCCCACCAGCTTCCCATGCACCTGGCAGGGCATGGGAGGCCTAAAAGTGCCCGGTGCAAGCACCACCCAGCAGCACCCAAAACATCAATGGGCCATCAACGCTCCTATCGTACCAAACCCAAAACACAGCACGCACCCCCCAGCTACTGGGAAGAAAGTTAACTCTGTCCCAGCTGGAACCAGGAGAACTTCTGTCCTCTAGAGCATTAGCTGGTGTGCCTGTGAGTTTTCCTGTTTACTTAAACAGTATTTGTGGAATGGAAGTCACAGAACCACTGAATAATTCAGGGTGGAAGGGAACTCAGAATGTCTCTAGTCCAACCTGATGCTCCAAGCAGGGTCAGCTTAGGTGCCACCAGGCTGCTCAGGGCTTTATCCAGCTTAGTCTTTTAAAATTGGGGACTGCACGATTTTCCTAGACAACCTGTTCCAATGGTAAAAGATTTTCCTTCTATCTAGTTAAAATGTGTAATTTTAATTTGTGTAGAAATATTCTGGAATTACGTATTTTCTACTACTTGATACTTCATATTTCAGACAAATAATTGCTCATTGATACTCAGTTCTCTGCTTATTTAGAATGTTGTGCTTTTGGTAGGTAAAAATGTATTTAGTCTTAGTTTTGATAGTCCTTCTTTTCTTGCCCTGTCAAAACTATACTAGTCCTCATTTATTTCTGTCATTTTACTACTAGAAAAAGTATGTGATTTAATATAATTCTAAAGTAAAGCTCCCTCTGCGGCTTTGTAATTATCCAGACCTACAGTATAATATTTTATYAGCTTTATGCAAAAGCAGGTTCTAAAATTAATGAGCTGCAGGACATTGTTTTGGGTTAGATCATCATAACTGAAAAGCTAGGAAGTTATTCCATTTTAGACATCTTTGCTCATCTAGGTATAGGTTTGTGATGTAGAGAATTTCTCACCTAGTACCTGATTTCATGTTAAATTCAGTATTTAGGCAAAAATGTAAAGAATTAACTGGAAGTGGCAAGACAGGCCCAAAATAATGATATTGTTGACATTTCTAATGGCCACAAAGACGAGCAAAGCAGTTTAACAATCTTGACAATCAACTTACAGAAATACAGTATATAATCTGCTGTGATTCCTGATAGAAGATCATTTAACAGAATTCAGTCATAGGAGTACCAGGAATAGTAGGATTCACCATCAGTTTATCCATATTCTTTAAAGATCTTCTGGGTCTAGCACAACAGGATTAGAAACTGTTTGTTTGAAACGGCTTCAACAATGYAGTCTCATCTTCAAAGAGCCTTAGTAGAAGAGTTATAAACTTTAGAGAATGCCATCAAAATAAGCTTGAAAAGGTATTTAAAGCGCAGGCCTAGCTTTATGCAAACACACACTCTGTTCCATAAGTGCTTTTATTGATAGACATATACTTTTGCAATAGCCTGAATCAGGAGCATAATCATGAAAGGTGGATTAACAGTTAGGATTGACTCATGCCTCAGTGTTAAAAATCTATGATAGGTTCTTTTTTGATTACTCTTATGCTGTTTCCTTTCTAATGTTGTCTATATTTAAATTGCTTTAATTGTATTGTATATTCCAAATCTATGAACTTTAAGTGAATTTTAATAATTTTTAAATAATTAAAATGTCTTTTTAGATAGTATTTCTACTTTCATATCTTACTCATCTTCGTGTTTTAGTGAATATTTACGTAGCAAATATGACTGTAGTATTATTAAAATGTTTTGCAAAAGATGTTTTATGACATCATTCTTCTAGTCTGAGGTGCATCTATTCCATTTTTGTGGTGAATGGTGGCAGTGAACAAGCAACTCAATAAATCCAAGGGAAGCTAATAGAGTATTCTTTCTTTTCTGGTGTTTCTATGACGACGCTATCAGCAAAAGGAAGAAAAGACTAATGATCTCCCTTTAGCGACAAGTTTTCCTTTCCTACATCATTTTACATTTTGGCCAAACTTCTTTTTAGAATGCTTTTCATAAAGTAAGATGCCTATAAAAAGGCAGTTTGATTATTAGTTATGATTATTATTTCATTATGTACTTCTGGTAGCACCCAAAAGTGCTAGTCACTTCCCAAACAAAACAAGGGGCATGGATTCTGCATTGATATTGTTTGCRTTCAAGATGGTGGTGTAATCTGTGGTTTTTGTAAGAGAGGAGGTCGGTAACTCAGCATTCCACTGATGAAATGAAAGGGTAATGCAACTTTCAGGGAGTCATCAGAAATACTAGCTCCAGTCCATTACCAAAACTACACCATAGCAGGAAGGTATCTTTACACTTTGGGACACATTTCTACAGTAATTTAAAAGTGGTATATAAATCAGGAATGCTGTTTTACAGAAGTGATTGATAATCTTTTTTTAGTTCATTGTACAGTCTAACGGATCAATAGTTTGGGTTTTTTAACACGCTGCCAGCACTGTGGATTAGCTACTGTAAACAGAAGTTTGTAATGTGCTCTAGTATCTATTAATAATTATGCAGATGAAAGTACAATAGTACAAAAAAATGACCTGATTGAATTAGTTTTTTCATTAATAGTGTATTTACTCAAAGAAGTAAATGTGGAAGAAAAATTTACTTCTCAAGAAGTAGTGTCTAAATTAAACTAAAATAAAATTTATAAAATAAAAAATACTAAAGTTTCACAATGCAGTAAGTGTCCAGTCAATTCGTGAGCAAATGTAAATGTCCTAAAATTGGATTTTACTCTTATTGAGATGTGTTTAAAAAAAAAAAAAAAAAAAAAAAGTGTTTAGAACTGAATGATGATGCTTTCCATGATTTTATTTCCCAAGTTTTACACTACACTAATGCAACAGGTTGCAACATAACATTATTCTAAAGCAATTATTTGCTGGTACTAATCTAGATCTTCAGTGTTAGAGCTGAGATATGAAAGGAGGATAATCAGACATTTCCTCTACCATAATTAATTTTTCAGTACTGTTCTTACCTTAATCTATGACATTTACATTTGAAGGCATTTACACTGATAAATTCTCTGAACAAGGTGAGGGCTTTTGAGCATCCTTTTGTGACAAGGTTTTTTTGCTGGTCATTTTAGCTTTTTTTTCTTTCTCTCTCTTTTTTTTTTTTTTTAAATTGCAAGAAATATATTATGTAGCGAGTCCATCTGAAACGTAACTGAATTCCTTCTATAAATATAGTGCCTTTCTGTAAAGCCTTTTGTTTTAATCAGAGATATTTGTGCTGTTCTTGCTGTCCTCCTGACAATGCAAATATAAGTACATATTAACCCTGCCGTGAGGCTGACGATTTCTTTTGGTTTGTTTTCCTGAAGTTCTACAAATCATTTTAGAATTGTTTGATTTCCATGTCTTCAAGGTTAAATGCCGTGTTGAATGGTCATGTGGTCATTTTGATTTCTTTTTTGTCTGCCACAGCCTTTGTAAACATTGCTATGGCCTGGCTCTTCCAAAGTAGCTTCCGTATGATTATCAACTGGTGCAGCTGAGTTTGTTGAGCATCTTTCTTAACAAAATGCATAGAGAGGATTTACATTATAGGTTACGTGGTCTAGATAGTCTTGAGCACTTACAGTTTGAACCAGTATCAAACTGATGATTATTTTGAGATTATTTTAATTAGTGGGTTACGGAAGTAAACATGTTCTGAAGAAAAGAACATTTTTTGTAAATGGAGGGTAAGAAACTTGTGAAATCTGTTCCAGCTCCTTAAAGGGAAACAGTTTTGCAGATTGGAAATTTAAATTTAAAAGAATGCTATCAAATATTTTGGTAGTTTAAAAAAAAAAATCATTTTCCCCTTCACCATGATAGGCAGTTAAAAGGCAGAAAATAATATGGTTTTTCCTCTTTTTTTGTCCCTTTCTGTGTTATATACATTGATTTTTTTTTTTTCCTGTCATTTAACTTGCATTTGAAAGGATATAGTCATTTTCGTTAACATTATTTTTCATTTTCTTCAGCAAGTGATCATGCATTAAGATCTTTTATTCACTAAGTAGTTTGAATGCAACTGTGTGAGCTTTTTTAGTTAGCCACCCAAAAAAATTAATCATGGAAGATATTTCCATTTTGGAAACCAAAGGTAACCTTTTACGCTTTTAATGACTGTAATTGKATGTTAGGTTTGGGGGTTTTTTTTAAAGTTTGTCCTGCAGTTCGTTAGAGATATCTGATGGTAAAAAACTCTGGTATCTTCCGTCATATTTGACCTGTCCCATTAGTTGGGAATAGCACAGAGCGATATGTCAAAGGCCAGAGTAATCCTCTGCACAGCAGAGGGCTGCCAGCTAGCAGGCAGCATTTCCATTAGGTTTAATGAAGAGGTGAGCTGGTACAGTAGCACAGACGAGAACGGAAACAGAATTGCAGGCGGGTATGAATTCATTGAAAGAGTGATGSCAAGAAACAGATAAAGAATTTTGACCACAGTTTTACTTTCTCAACCAGGAGGAGATCAATCTCTTTTTGAAGAATTTGGTTCTACTGTGTTCCTGGATATAAATGTGAGATTTCTGTTGTGCAGTATGATAAAATGCATGGTTGCAAACTGATTTGAAACTGTTTGTATAGTTAGGGAACAAAAGTAATTTCAGGTAACATGTGCTCTGACTTACAACTTACAAGTTGACTGAATTTCTCTGAAATGAATATAAGTGATTAAAATAAAAATCAAAAACATATTTTTGCATCCCAGGTACCACAATAGATTCTAACTTACACTTCTAATAAGAATAATTTCCAGGAAGTAATGTAATTGTGGTTTGTTTATGTACCCTGGCATTCACATCTTTTATCATTGCACCTAAGAGAGCTTCCTTTTACGCAGGTGGGGGATTGAAAGATATAACCTGCAAATGCACCTATATCTTATGAAAATTTGTTAAGTGGCTAAATGTATAAATACATGACTATGTTAGATGAAACAAAGCTTAATTCCTGACAGAAAATCTCAGCGGAATCAGTTCTAAAATCAAAAATTTCATGAACTAAAATACGACTCAAGTAAAATGAAATAAAGTTGTTAATGGAAAATTACTGAACTCATGAATTTTTTTATCTGTGGAAATACCTAAACCAGCTATCTAGTGTACAGATTCCTCTTCTATTTTCTGGAATCCTTTCTAGTTTTCTATTTTGCTATTCTGACTTCTATTTTTGCTAAAGCATCTACCCACACATTTAATTAAAGTCACTTTTTTTTCATTTGTGTTATACACAAACACACAGAAAAATCCCTATACTATCATTCTAATCTAACCTACTGATCTAATTGTGCGTCATCTAATGACGCATCCCATTTTGACCAGGCACAATTACAGCAATTTATGAAAGTACATTTTCCTTCCCTTAAGAATGCTATTAATATGGATGATCGTGTGGTGGACGCTCTGCTTCTTGTTCCTTGCAGAAAGGAACCATTTCAGGTCATCTACTACTAGGAAATATTACAAAGGAAAATGGTTTCTTACTCTAAATTTAATCATTCTTGGTTAATAAGTTTGTTATTACTCTCAAAATCTGAAGTACCACGCAGGTAAGAGGTTATGCAGTTCATTATTTTAATGTTGTTGAATTAGAAGACCTCAGCTCCCGAGATGAACCAGTCATACATAGTCCATTACTAGAGAAAGTCTGATCCTTCCACTGCCTGCGAGGTTTGGCCATGGTGTGATAACCCCAACTTAAAATTTACTTCCTTCTCTACAGGTGGAGGGGGCTGGTGTGAAGGCAACCTACTGATATAGGGATGCCATTTGATTTATAGAGGACTTTGTAGAAGGGATTGCAGTTACTTAATAACAGTACCCACCTGCTTTTTGGGGTGCTTTTTTATGCCCCCCCGTCATTCCCTGAGGCAAAGCGTACATATGCTCAGCAGCTTTCTGGCTTCCCCCTGCCGAACGCAGCTCTCGCCGCACATAGTCTGTGGTGTAAGAACCGCTTTGGCAGCTGTGCTTGGGTTCCTCCACCTCCCTAAAGAGGCACAAGTGCTGTGCTGAGTAGCTGAGCTGCTCACCCACTTGCCACACGTGCCAGGGTRTGTTCATGTGTACCTCCAAAGGTAGGTACACGTGCGATTTTAACGGTCGTAGTAGGTTCAGCACTCACAGGTAGAGTTGCCAGTCTTTTTGTGAAACTGCTGATAAATACTTTTTGGCTCAGCATAACACATCTCCATAACTGCCTGGTAGGGAATATGCACCAATCGCTCCTTTATGACCGTATATCCCCCGGTATCCGCCTAGTTTGTCTTAGGTAGGGATAAAGAAACAATTGAAGCCGTGTCCAAAACCACAGGGGTACCTTTATAAAATAAGCAAATTCCATTTAGTTTACACTTAGTGTTATGCTTGGTGTTTTCAAGAGCATTTGTTATGAATACAGTGAAGAAATAATGTTCTATCGTCCAAAATACTGTGTTTGATATGTCTGAGCCCTTCTCTTTGCTGCTGTGTCTTTCTGCGCCTACTGCTAAATGCTGCTTTTTAGGGAGGAGACAAGTAGTGTCTGAAAAACACCCTCGTCTGCTGGATTACTTCCCAGGGTTGTTTGCTCAGCATGGAGCACGATGGATCGGGGTCATAAAATGCTGTAATCGCTCCTGTTGACCCATGTTTGTGCACCAAATCGATTAAGACAGAAGCTGATGTAGGCAGGGAAGGCAGTTAAAAACAGAGGGGAAAGTCCAGCGTCCCTTCAAGAAAACAAGGAGAAACCACTTCAGTGTTGGTTAGGAAGCRTACTTGGCTGGAAAAGGCAGCAGTGATCCTGTGAAACGTTGTGATTCTGTTGTTGTAGAGGAAAAGGGTTTGTTTCCTGTTGTTACGCTAAAAGCAAAGTCTAGGAATGAAGGCTGTCGTGGCAAAAGTGAAGCCAGGAGTTTTGCTGAGGAAAAAATTCAGTAAGTGTTACAGCCAGTCTGCTTGTGAGTCAGAAAAATCAGTGTCAATCTGGGGAAAGACATCAATAAAATGTGCCTTTACRTGAATGATCAGGAGACAACTGAAGGTTGTTCTAGTGTGGGTGGTGACCTACCGTACATTGAACTACTTCTGCAAGTTTCTGCTTTTGCAAACACGAGGAACGCTTTTTCTGGTTGTTCTGTAGGTGAGATAGGAGCATCTGATTCAGAGCAGTTCATGGCTTTGTACACTACCTAGTAAATGTACCATTGCTAAGTTTCATATTAAGATTTAATTAATTTTGCTTTTCATGTGATAGTATTTCTTACTTGTGCATATTTTTATAGGCATTTCTGTTATTGAAAACGAACTCATATTTTTTCCTTATTTAATTTCCCTGACATTATGCTTTCTTTTATTTAGATTTCCAGTTTGCCCAAGTAAAACTCTTATATACCCCCTTGTACTACAGTTTTAACACAATTTAAGTATGTCATCATTATTTATTGGGCTATATAGGGGTGAGAGAGAGAGAGAGAGAGAGAGAAACTGTGTCGTGTAACCAGATCTTCTGCAGCACACTCAGAAAGGCAATGTCATGGGAAGAGCATCTCAGAAGATTGTGAAAAGGCAGCAAAAGAAGCAATTATAGCATTCATTTTTCCCTTTTACTGTCTGAGTCATGCCAGAAATGTTGTTAGTGAGCAGCATTTAATTAAACCGTTATCAACTTAACTTTGGAGTATTTCGTAATCTCACCCTTGTTTATTAGGAAAACACTTAAGTGACTATAAAATACAATGAAAAGCCATGGGGAGGGCTTGCACACAATGAACCTGCTAATCCGTTGGAGACCTATGTGGGAAACTTTCATTTTTCAGTAATAGAGTAGAGCTCTGAAGGTTATCAGGACCTTTTCTCTTCTAGTCAGCTTTCTTTGAACTTGAAGCCCTATCTATGCAAAGTACATCCCAGCAAATATCCACTGAGCTTGAGGTGGAGAGACTGATTTATTGCCRCTTTTCCTCAAATGTTTTCGTTCTTTATAATTGTTTATTTGTTTTATGTAGTGTGTAGGAGCCAGAGTGAGAGTCCATGACATTAAGCACAATACAACTGTGTTCAATGCCCCAGAGAGTTTATTGTGCAAATTGTTAGGTGCTATTCAGAAAATGTGTTTTTGACACTGCAAACATACAGATGCATATTTTTCTCAACCTCAAACTAAAATAAAAGATCAGGACTGATCCAGTAATAGCAGGGGTACAATATTTTCCTCTCTGGTTTGTTATTTTTATATAGGAATCCGTTCATCTGATCAACCAGGAACCAGAACAGTACCTGCGGTTCACTTTCATATTTTATTTCCTATCATTTATTCTTTTTGTTCAGCGTGGAAGACTCTGAGCCGTAATTGGGAACAATGTGTCTGTGAAAATACTCAGTGGCTTTGATGCATGTACTTAGTCAGGCTACTTTTATTTAGTCTTGCAAACAGTAAGGAGAATAGTTCGCTTTGTGAAGGAAGAAGTGAACCCCAATAGCATCTAAGAGGATTTAATTATTTGAAAGGAAATTGAAACGTAATTTTAAAAAAAGCCTATTGGCAGAATTTGGAGTTTCTGCTGCTGAATAGAGCTCCTTTGGTTTGAATCTTGCCATTCATGACCACACACTACCAATGATCACTCTGGGAGCTACCATGTCAATGTTTACTAAAAACGCCCATGCCAGGCACTTTAATACAGCTGTAAGTGAAAGCAGTATTTGTCTGTCCCCAGACTCATTTACTGGTGAATAATCACGTCATGCAAAATCTGTTATTGCCATTCTGCATCCACACTGCTGTGCCTGCCCATCAGCAGCAGTTAACAAAGAAGCACAACATAAATTAGCCACTTAATTTAAACCAAAACGCAGCTGAAGCATTCATTAGGCTCCTTGGAAAATCTCATCTTAACTATTTAGGCTAAATACTTTCACCAGTCTTTTTTTTTTTTTTTTTTTTTTTTAATAGTTAAAAGTACTAATTCTGAAGCCTTGACTGACATTTGAGATCTTAAATTTTCTGGGGAGGAAAGGTAGGCTGTTTGCTTTACAATTTTTTACTGAAAATATAGTGTCCCAGCTTGGGACTATAACTTATATAAATACTAGTTCTGGCTTTTTAACTCTCGTCCCTGTTCCTTCCACAGAGCTTCAAATATTGTTGTGATCTTTATCAAACACGTTATTGTGAGAATTAACATAGATTCCYGCTAGCCCGGGAGTACTGAAAAGTACCATAAACCAGAGAGTGCATGTTTTTCACTTATTATTTAGCTTGAGTCATTTCCCTGTATTAGAGGTACTAACATCTGCCATTCAGTTGAAGAGTTAACCCTGGCAGTGATTGGCATTTACTGACTATGTCCAAATTGCTCCTAACATTAACAACAGTTGAGCAAACATTTCGTAGAACATAATTACCTTTTTTTGTGTGTTTTCTATTTTTAATCTCAAATCCTTGCTTCCCTATTGTATTACCACTCTTACCAATAGTTAGCTCTTAGAAAAAATTCAGTGGTTTGTGTTTAAAATATCTGAACTGGGTTGATTGGATGCCACTGATCATGCTGCCAGAATGATGTCTTAACTGAACTGGTTAATGTCTTAAGTACTACTTAACTGAAATCCTCAGTATAAAGCAGTGCTCCCTAAATTATGAACTGAAATCTCTCTGCTCGCCAACGGAGTTCCTCCTAACCGTATTCAGATGGAGTAGCAGCATGATGATGGGAATCACTGGTAGGACACATGCCCTGGGGCCAAAAGGCATTTATCCCTGGGATGCTGTACAGAGGAATCCCTCGCATGCCACTGAAATATTCACCTGCGTGGGGAGTAAACCAAGTCTTGCACTTGGCAGATACGGAAACCTATTACAGGAGGAGACGTTGAGACAGACTGAATTTTACTTCTGTGCCAAAGACGACAGTAGATGGGAGAGAAGCGGGTATGTAGCAGGACAGATTCCTTCTAACTCATTTCTTTGTTAGCCACAGGGGTTTATATGGGCACTGGTTCCTCTTCAGTATCCCAAAACCCCATGGCTGGCAATGTGGATTCCTCCTCAAAGAATGGGTTTTCTGTGGTTCACTCGGTTGCTTCTCAGCTTCCTAGAAGGGATCCTGCAGGAATTCTGTGCGTTGTTTTTCGGCAACAGTGTCTTTACCATGTTACGTCACATACTATATGAAATGTATGTCTCATAGGAACTTAAATGAAAACAAATTAAAATTTACTTCAAATACTTGCAGYTCTAGAAAATTGTTTGTGCAGGCAAGCAGTACATATTCACAGGGAAAAAAAAATGGGATTAATACAAGTGAAGCTAATTCACTTCTTTAGTCAAATATTTAGAGACAATTTTAGTTAATCAACCTGCTCTTCAAAAAATATTGAAAAGGTCATACAAATTAATATCCAATTTTGAAAGAGCATTTGCATTAAAAAAAACCAGGAAGGAGATGCAGATCTTACCAGAATGGAGTGYAATAACTGTTAAGTTAAAAATAATTAGGATATGAGAGAACAAGTATCTCTAAATATATGTAAAGTACAATTTTCAGTAAAATACATGAACTCAGTTTTTACTCTGTCTCTTCAATTAGTATATAGGTTGGTATTGGGGACTCATTTTTTTTTCAATTAACAGAAAGAAAAGCTMTTCAATACAATCCAAGTAGTTTACCATGCATTGCATGGTAGACCAAGTAAATTGATTATCTGCATCTCCCAAATAGCTTCACTTGCTCATTAGTGGTAATTACTGCTCATTAGTGAAGAAAGTTGTAATCGATATGTTAACGTCACAGAAATAGCAACAAAACCTAATATCCTTAGTGTAGCAGTTGTCTAAAGTTCTCCTCCCTTGGCAGTTCACTTAAATAGCTCTATATTTTATTACCTGATAAGACTTGCTACAATTTAAGCTAAAAAACTGTTTTCTTCATAACAACTCTTATGTCACATGGCCATAAATTTCTGAAATGTTTCTTTCAATGCTGTGCTCCTCTCTGGAGAGGAATTTTTTTTGGAACACATAAGAGTATTCAGTCGTCCAGTGAGCAGTGCTTCGGCRTTATTTTTATATATATATAAAAAATTTATTTAATGGTGCTATTTATAGTTTCCCATAGACTTGAAACGTTTCAGTAGAGAAAGTTTAAGAGAGTACARTTTGGCTGAGGAGGTAAAATTTATTAGGATTGGATTTATTCAGACATATTTTTTCCTCTTCCTTCATCACAGCTTCTATGAGCTGCTGAATAGCARAGCTATTGCTGACATTAGGCTATTTGATTAACATAAAAAGGCTTTTGCCTCATTTCATATATGAGTATTTTTGAATTTGTAAAAAGCCTTGTATTTCATGCTGTTCTACAAAGAAAAAAAAATTTGATTTCATTTGGTTGCATTGCTGAATGTTTCTATAATCTCTAGTTTTATGGTATGAAAAGAGTGGTTTGTGCCTATTAGGGAGGAGCAGATGGTATTGTTTCTTGTCTTTAAAGAGATCTTAGGAGATTACAGAGTTCTTCAGCCACCAGAGTTTTTCACTGGAATCATTATATAAACTGGTTGCTTTAGGGCCAAAATTTTGATACTGAATAAAAATATATAGTAAATAAAAGTTATTGATGATAGTAAATAAAGGAAATCCAAAACTCAAAAAAAGTTTCTGGGCCATGTTGAATTCATAGCTCTTGCAAGGTTCTTGTGTCCTGAGACTTCTTTTATATCAAAACGATCCAGCTTTCTTGCAAACCGAGCAAAAATATTTAATTGAATTCTTAAATAGGAAGCTAAATAGATAATGATTTCTGGAAGCTTCAGAATTGACTTCTTATATTAGAAGTTATTGCAGTTGTTTATTAATTTTTTTTTATAAAAGACAATAGATTATTCCACAGAAATCAGAGGTTTGGATTGAAGAGAAATATACATGGATTCAACTATGAGATTTTTTTAATGTTTCCCTTAAGAGCAGCATCTTTGTGGTCTAGTAGGTAGAATTCGTGTTGTTCTGCCAGAAATAGGAAAAAAAAAATCTATGTAATTAATTCATTATAATTAGTTCAATTGTTATAAGATATTAGCATCCTATTTTTCTGTACAAATAAAAAGCAGATAAGGTTATGAGAAGTCCGGTTAGATGTTTGGTTATTTTAACAGTAGGCAAAGATCTTGTACAGAAAGGTTGAAATAAGTTTGTAAAGTACTTCAATATAAAACATTGCATTATTCCTGAGAGAGTTGCATTGCTACTTGGAGAGCAGTAGTCAGTATTAAAGCAAGGTGTCTTTTGATTCGTAAACTAGGTAGATAGGACATTTTAGTATAAGGGGACTTAGAAGACATTAAAAAGTCAGATTATATCCTCCTGGGTACCTACAAAACTTAACTTTATTGATGCTTTGCCTTCAAGGGTATTTATAATTTAGGAGAGAAGCAAGTGTAACATTAACCAAATAGAGTAAGATGCATTAGGGTACCATCTTGTACCAATGCATGTCTTTAAAATACATATGTACATGAGCTAGTTAGAAAGTCCATGTTTTGGAGTTTATTTAGAAAAAGAAAGCTGTTTTTTCTGAAGAGAGATTTCTGGCATCATGCTTTGTTTTGTTTCTGCTAAGCCAGAGAGGTTTTCCAGATAGCGCTGGAATGGCAGGAAGCATGGAAGATGGGAAGAAGTAAAAATTTAGACAATCAGTAAAAGATTTTTTTTMTTTATTATTCCTTAGTATAGGGTGGTAAAGTGAGAAATGTCTGCTTTTACTTTAAGATGTTAAAGGATTTTTGTTTAGGCAGATCTGTCTTCCGACATAGTTGTAAGAAAATGATACATAAATTCACTGTTGATCTCACTTCTGTTTGATGTCCTCGTACTATAAGTATAAGCAATATAATGGTGTAATTATAGCATATTAAATAGGAGGCTACAAGAAATATCTTTTACTACTTTTTGGGTTGTCAAATGACAACTTGTAAGGCAGTGCTGTAGGTTTTCACCCTAAATACAGAGTCTATTCATATATTCCACAGACTTTAAGAGCCAGGTATCGAGCAATAGTACTATGCCAAAAGTATGTGAAACACTGTTGCTAGGTATAGCTAGGAAACTTTGTTTGCTATGGAAATATGATGTATTTTCTTTGTTTCACAGAAACATATGTGATTCACATGTGTGATTTGTTTCACAGAAACATATGATTTTCATGTTAGGAAGAGCAGGAAAGAAAAGCCAATCCACACTTCAACTAACCTTATGATTTTTAAATTATAATAGTTCTTCAGTCTGTCTTCACTCAACTAACAGAATGAAAAATTACCCCTAGAAGAAAATATTTTATGAAATAAGTTCACTGAGCATGCAAAAGAAGACTTGGAGTGAAATACTTTGTTCCACTGAAAAAAATAAATGGCTTTTTGGATTATTGACTTTTCTCAGGAAACATACTACTTGTTTGGATTGTACTAGGGGCGAGCTGTCGTTGTGGGTACTTGCTTCAGACACCTAAACTTGGTCAGATTATTAGTCATGGAGTCTTACTGCCAGAGGAGATTTAGTGCAGAGGAACAAGAGCACCTGAGAAAGACTGACAGATAGAGAGGCCTCTGTGTGTGTATATATATATATAAAAATATATATAAAAACCTAATAATGCCTACTGGAAAAACCCTGGGGTTTAGCTCTGTATTCTGTAGCTCCAACCTTTCTTAAAGACAAGCTAATGTATGTCCATATCATATATGTCATGTGCATGTTATTCAACCTCTCTTCATTGATAGCAACATGATTACTGAATTTATGAGCATGCAAGCAGAAAAGTCTGTTGCATTTCAGCATCATGAGGAGTGACCAGTATGTGTGGGGGAAGCTCTGCGAAATCAAGTTTTCTGATTTTCTTCAAACCCTTCCTCCTTGTCTTTAATCATTTCGTCCCCACGCTAGCTAATTCCCTAAATTAGAGGAATGCTTACACGCATCTCTTAATTGATTATTTGAAAATTTTTGTTCTTAGGCTCTGGAAGTGTAATTTAAAAAAAAAAAAAAAAAAAAAGGAAAGAAAAGAAAAAGATAAAAAGCAAACCCAAATGCCTCTAGACAGGAATTTAAACCTTGAAATCTTCTTTTCTTTATCTTGGATGTATCTGCTCCATTATTCATAGGAGAGGGCTTTATATCACTTGTACCTAGCCAGCCACAAATTTGTTCTGTCAGTTTTAACCCATTTCATATTAAAGATTAATTAGCAAGATTTGAATTTTCTTTAACTGTTGAGGAAGCTTTGGGGAAAATCCTAGCATGTGTACATAATTGCAACACACAGACCACATGAACTTAAACAAGATGGTTAAGGTAGCAATGGGATTCAGCAGAACTTACAGACTTTCAAAACATCCTGATTTTCAGCTGATTTGGGAGGATGATTTCGCTGTTCTATTTCCTTTCCCAGACACTCTGGAACAGTTTCCTGGTAGTGAGCCAACGCTAAGCTAGAAAAAGTAGAAGGGTGGGCTTTGATCCAGGGTAAATTTTGACCTTACCTCTGAAAAGTGTTTCACATATCTTTGTAATATTGGATGTTAGTTACAAAGTTTTGGAAATGAATTTTGCAAAGAAATTCTTTCAAAAGCATCTGCAATGTTCCTTTTCTACTTCTGGGTTGTGGTTCTTCTCTGACTAATAGTGAAATGACGACAGCCTTCATTGCAGTTTGTTTAGTTTTTATCTGAAGAATAAAACTTAAGGACTCTTCTGAAAAAAACCCACGTCTTTCTCCACCATTTAAAACATTGTTTTTGCTGTGGGAAGGACTTCAGAGAGAAAAATCAGCAAATAGCTTGTCTCTATCCTGTTTGCGGACTTTTTTGAAGGAGAGAGGACAGTTTCATATAATTTACTACTAAAAATAATTGCTGGGGTTTTTTTCAATGATTTGGCCTTGGTTACCATAAATAGGTCTTGGTTATCACAGGTAGTTTTAACAAGTTAAAGCAATTATGTTACTAACAATATGCAATGAGTAATTAAAAAAAACTATTTCAAGTAGGTGGGAGGTTTCCTACTGATTTAGTATACTATTTCATCAGTACTTGCAGTGAGTATTTGACAGAATTTTTAAATTATTTTTACAAATGTAAAATAATATGTAAATAGCTCTTACATGATAGGCTTATTTATAAAAATAGAAATAATATTTTGGTTATTTGAAGTACATCTTTTACATTTTCCAGGGTTTGAAAGGGGTTCACTTCCAAAATTATTTTTGCAGAAAAGCAACTTTTTCATTAAACTTTATAGTAGAAGATCTTGATTTACTGAACACAACACCCCACCCCACCCCCCGAAAAAAAATTATATGGAGAATCCTGGCTAATGTATAAGGTGATTTGTATTTATGTTTTTTAATTTAGGGGCCTGCCAGAAGGAAAGTTTGGCTTCCAGAGTATTTTGTACTTGAACTGGATATAACTGAGAATGATTGCGGAGACTAAATTTTTTCAATGATGATTAAAATCATTAAGCTTCAAAGACTGGATTATTTCTATAGTATTCATAGACTAAAAGTTACTAGTCTTTATAAAAAAATCTGATAAACCTGATAGTAAGCTACAAATCTACTGCAAGTACAAGAGTTACCCCTAAATTATTTCCCGTTGACTGGCTTATGCTTGTGAATTCACTGAAGCAAAAATACACACGTTGACAGAGTCATTCACTGACGTTCAGCATCTCATAAATTACTTCAATGACTCAATGAATTTGAAGGTATCCACAACATTTGATGGACATGTCAGTTATGATTCTGTCTATAAATTCAAGTAACGTAGGTCAGAAATCATCGCAATGTTACAGTACTCTGCAGGACATAGTTTGGCTCATTTTCCTTCATATGGAAGTTTAGGCTGATTTTAGAATACCTAGAATATAATATTGGTTTTGTCAAAAGTTTAAAACAAACAAACAAAAAAACTTTTAGTGAAGAAATGACTCGGTATGTAATTTCATTGAGATGGCTAACAGTAAAACAAGGAAACAGGTAAGCATAAATATGCAATATATTCAGGGAGCATCCTGGTCAGCATTTCTAAATCCTTTCAAAATGTCTTGTCAGAGAATTCACAAGCCTTTGCCTGGGAAAATATCTGCTTTCTTCAAATATTGCAGTTGCTTCTGTGAAAATGTTCTTAACGAGCATTAATCTGGCATTACCTAATAGAGGCATGACCAATGAAAGCTTTGCTTAATTGGGACACATAGCTGGTAGCTGATTCTCTTATCTGTGTTTTCTAAGGTCTGATTCTGCGTTATTGGAACGTTTGATGTTCCATGTGCCAGTTAAGAATACCTGGAAATGGATTTTTGGTTCAATAAGAACCATTTGAGACAAAATATAAGAGGAAAGCTCATATCGGAATGACAGATCTTGTTCCAGCGAATGTATAGTAATGGCAGGTCATGTGCATTCTGGGTTTACACCAGTATGACTCTAAGTTTTCAGTGAAATTTTCTTGCATGTTGCAAAGTAGACCAGAATCAGTCCCACTATTCTTAGCGATTCTTGCTCTACTCTGCACAAGAGTCCCAGCAGGTGGATTTCCCAGATTAATCCATCCAAAACACTGCTTAAATATTTCCAATTAAAAAATGAGTCTAAACGAGGTGGAAATACCCAGAAAGATTTAATAAAAGCTGCAAGTGAGAAGAGTTGGGGGTTGAGGAATGTCAGTCTGGCAGGTTCTTGAATCTAGTTACCAGCTATTAACATAGTATAAACATATATATTTATATGTTTGTTATATATATAACATATATAAACAAAACTGTTGTAGAGGAAAAGAYATCTAAACTGAGATTTGATGTCTCCTTTATTGTTAGCAACTGAGGAAGCTCTAAGTCCTTACCTTTTTAATGGCAATTTATTTGATTCATTTCTCTTAGTCCATAACTACCATTTTTGAATACCACCCCTGCATTCTCTGACAATATTGTCAAAATTGAAATTGATGATGGCAATATGTTGGCAACTTGATGAATCATGTGTTTTCTGATTGTTTCTTAGAGTAGGTATAAGATGTATACCTTTAAGATGATGAGTGAAGAAGGGTCATCTGAAGGAATCTCCTCTCTAGTCCTGCTCAGAGAAGCAAAACAGATAGGAGTTGTCAAAGAGGATGTATGAAGAGCAACGTGGAAAGGCAATGCATTTTCCTTGGATTTAACAACACCTGACAGCAAAGGAAAAATTCAAAGACAGTTAAGATGTGCAGAGATTTTACCCAGCTGCCTTCTTGATAATATTGCAAACTGGATTTTTCCTGGATTCGTGACAGAAGAATTAATCATAACTACTTAAAGGAACTGCTAGGAAATACGAAGGCATATCATTTTAAAACATGAGTAAATTCAGATGTAGGGGAGAGAGCAACGGCTTAGAGCCACAGGCAGCAGGTCGGCCAGCAAGGAAGCCTTTTTGTGTGGAATTTCAGTTGCAATCATAAAGGCATCTCCATGAACTCTCACACCTCTTCCACGGTGTTGGGATCGTAAATGGCACTGTCTTCTGCAGTCTGTTCTTTTGTGTTCTTTCACCTTTTGCTTTCATGCCATGGCAATGCAGAGCTGTCGCCTCCTGCCTCCTCGTCAGCCCGCCCTCGGTCGCTCAGCGCTATCCGAGCTCTTCAAAATACATCTCGCCCAGGCAGAAAAGAAAACTGGGTCACAGGCAGGCCCAAGTAGGCCAAGCTATTGCATGCTATTCAGCTGCCTTTGTTTGGGTTGTTCTGTTCAGCCTCTCCAAGTCTGCTTATTCTTTTCATTAAGCCATACTCAGAGCTGTGATGTTTCAGCAATGTTTGTTCAAGGCTCGGCACCCATTTGGCCCTATAGTTATAAGCTGTCAGTCATGACTGCCACAGAAAATAATGTGAATGTTTTTAAAAGACATGAAGCTTAGGGGTACAGAAAGGGCTGTCGTATAAAGCATGAGTTAGAAAACACTTTGCCGTGACTGCTTGGCAAAGTGAGACTGATGTTAAAATGCTGTGATGAACCAGAGGTAGTGCTTACTTCTGGCATAGTATTTCCATTTGCAATTTTTAGATAAAAATCATGACCAGAGATGTTACAAAGCACATCAAAAGCTGCCCTGTGCTGCCAGCATCACTAGCGTGTATGACAGCTCCTGGCTTGTAACACCCACCCAGGCACTCTGTGTAGAAATGTTTATTACTGGTACCACCAGTCAGGCTTCACCTGAAAACGTTTGACGTTGGTGTAATATGTCCTTCAGCTTGCCACCCAGTGACTGTGTAAAGCTGCTCCCTTTCATGCAGTCATAAAATAATTCAGGTTTGGAGGGACCTCAGGAGCTCCCTAGTCAACCGGCTGGGTGCCAAAAACCTCCACAGATGGACACTGCACAGACTCGCTGGGCAGCCTGGTCCACCGCCCAGCTGTCCTCAGGGGAAGAAGTTTTTCCTCATATCCAGTGGGAAACTCTCTTGTTTCAAATACTGTCTTGTCCTCCTGCCACGCACTGCTGGCTCCGTCTTCTCAATAACCTCCTCAGGGTCAGAGATGATTTGATATTTATTTCTTTTTTTTTTTTTTTAAGTCACTTTTAACTTTAAACTTATTGCATGTGTCATTCTGAAAATACTTTTGCTATTGCTGAGTTTAATTTCTCATTCTTCCATAGATTATAAGAAGTTATGTTGCACTGTATGGTTTTGGATAACCGTGCGTCTTTTTGAAGTGGCAAGTTTATTGATTTTTTCTGACACTTTGTGTGCTTCGGTCTTGAAAAAAGATCAGCATATGTAAGGGATTTCGAAATTTAAAAATCTATTAGTAAAAAATTTATTTGTGTTTATGTACATGCTTACCTTTAAGCATGTGTTTGCATCCCTTTGAGCTATGATTTGCACATGTTTAAAACCCACCTAAATATATTAATATATAGAGATTGGACTATATATTGCTTTTTGTATACGTCTGTCAGGAGGCCAGGAAGAGGAGTTACAAGAATAAGTAAAACTGTATTCTCAACTACTTTAAGAACTTTCTTTTAACTAGGAGCATAGTTAGGATGTATTATTGATGTCGTGCAATCTGTCAGTTGCTAAAGATTTTAATCCCCTCTTCAATCCTTCTGAAGCAAAGGAATGTGATAAGGCTTGCACTGCGGCAGTCCCAGCAGTCGCATACACGTACAAGTTGGCATTTGAGCAACTTGGTTTTGGCAGCTTGCTGCCTACCTGCAGCCACTGCCAAATACACGAAGCAGATCCCTCAACGTGGGTGAGCACAGGGAGCGCTCTGCTAGGTGTTTTGTGGGCTGAGGGCTTAATCGTGTCTTAACACTACTAGTCACATTAGTAGACTTTAAGCATCTGCCATTGCTCAGTATGAACAACTGGATGCATTATCTCTCATGTTGGCAAAAAGCCTCCAGAGGATTAAAGGAAGAGTATAGGTGCTTACAGTCACCATATTTACTTTTCTTTCTCTGCCGACATAGTCTCGTTTTCTCTCTGATCATTTGTCCAGCCTAGCCTTGAGTGTTGTAGTCATTACAGTAAGCGAACATGCACTTGCTGTGATGGGCACCTGACTGACGGGAATATGTTGTGACAAGGTGAGGGGGATGCCGGTGCACCTGTAGAGGTGAGGGACAGTGCGCAGCAAGCCAGATCTCTGTCTCCAGTTTCCACTGGCTCCTGGAGTAGGTAGGGAAAATCAGCAGAACAAGTAATGGGTGCACAGGTATACAGTTCCTTAATCCTCCACGTATCTGGGAGCTTTGAGTGGGGATGGCTCCAAGGGGAACACAGATTGACACAATGCTCTATGAAGGACACTTCTCTGACTCCCTCTGGCAGTGTCTCTCCTGTTGTCATATCCATCCCTGGTCACTGGCTTGTTGACGAGAAGCCAGGTCAAGGAGTTGGGGCTTGGAACAAAAAGAAGGCAATGCATAAATACGTAGTCCTGTGCTTGCAGAGTCTTGCTCAGAAACTGTCGTACTTCAGTAGCAACACAGTGTCCCTTGTCACATCTTTCTGCAGCTGACTAAGCACTTGTCCTTATTCTCTGTGCCCTCACCTTCCAGAGCCTTCCCAGGTAGAACACCATGTTTCTGTTTCAGTATATGAAGAAGAAAAGCAAAAAATATTTCAGGTTATTAATGATCATTTTCTATGGTTCTCCTGTCACTGCTCACACCATATTTTTGTAAAAAAATCTATAAAAGCACCCTGGTTAAAACAGCAGCAGTCAAAACAGAGATGGCACTTAATTATGATATTGCTTGACTTACTGTGAGCTTCTGACAATGTAGCCATCAACAGTAACTGTCAAATATACTTTGGCAGGTTTGATGTTAGCTTGAGATTTGAGTGGAGTGTTCAATACTAGCAAGTGAGCATGATATAGAATATATAAGCCTCACCTGTGGGAGAAATTCCAGTGACAGGGCTTTGTTGATAATAGCAATGCAAGCTCTGAGATCAAATGAAATATCAGCTGGGAAATTAAGACATTATTATATTAGATGTTAGCCATGCTTAGGATCTTGGGAATAACAACCCTCATCAGCTAAGGAATTACTAAGGCAGAATTAAAGAATGCTATTGCTTTATAAAACGATAATATTTTTATGTAATAAACCTCTCAGAAACTGTCTTTATGGAGTTACATATAAAACAATTTAAAGTGCAATGATTATGTATCTGGTCCAATGCCTATTGCACTTAATGGTCTTTGGATTAGTCCCTATATATATGTATATATCTTCAGAAACCATGATACACTCTACAATAACTCATGCAGGAAGCTTGTGCCTAAATGTCCTTCCTTCTGCTTCCTCCATTTACCAGCACAAAGTATGGCTGAACCAGGGCCTCAGGAGAGCTGGAAAGCTCAGCTGAGCATGGACTTCGCAGAAATAAAAGGTCGTATTACAAGAAGAATGAATGCTGAACAGAAGTTTCACTTTGGAAGCTTTTTCATGCTGATGGTGGGGGGAAAAAAAGATGATAGCAAAGACATTTTTAACGTGCAGAACTGTGTTTGGTTATAAGATTTACAATAAAAAATAAGAAAAAGAAAGGAAGATAACAAAATCAGAGAGGGAAGATGAAGGTATGTGCCAAGAAGCAGCCAAAAATTAAGACAGGAAAAAGGGGTGAGTCATCATTCTGCAGCAGGATAGTATACCATTTCCCCCCCCACACTTAAGAGTCTCATACAGAATTGTGGAGCTTACACACTCTGTCAGAGCAAGGGAATAATACTTTCTGTGGGAAATCTATGGTATGAAAGGTCTCTAGGATCTGGCAAATAATTGATAGCCTGCAAGAATATACACGGAAACATAACCACTGAAAAAAAACCAAAACTAAATCGTTCTGGAAAGAATGTTATTTAACAAAAGAAAAGATCACTGTCTATTTGTAATCTTTTCCAGTCTTTAGGCTTTTGTGATTTATGCTTTGAAGCTTTTTGCATATCTGTGAAAGACTAGAAGCTTTTTTCTGTACAATGCAGAAAATGGTGCAAAATTCTTTGTTCAATGGAAGACCAGTAGGTAACATTCAGACTTTGTAATGTGGATTATGTGGATTATCTTTTATTAATTTTATCAATTTATCAATTATGTGGATTTTCTTACCTAAATTTCAAATGGTTTCAAAACCATTACATGAGAACGGTCAATAGTGCTGTCAACACAAAGGTAGCTGGAACTGTGCAGACTATCTGCTTGGTTGGTGTTTGTCTGTGAAACTAAATTATCGGCATCTTGCATGCCCTCCTTGCCTTCTGACTTGGTATGATCCTGTCGCCGGAAGTGGTCTGATGGTGAAAGACCTCATTTGAGGGGTTGAATTTGCATCTCTTGGACCTGCAGTAGAAGCTGGAGGTACTTGGAGCTGTGATTCTCAGTCAGCAGAAGTGACATAAAGAGTAGGACTTGATGGTAGGTCATGAAGTTTTAGCTATTAGCTAAGAGGTTTTAGTAACTAAAACACAAGTGGTTTTAGCTGTTAGTTCAGTAGCTATTAGTTTTAGCTATTGGTTCAGTACTGAGGTACTAGCAAGAATAACAACGGTACTATGAAGAGGTTTTGCACCACCTAGACTTGCAGAGTACTGTAAAGGTTTAAAAACCTCCAGCTGTCCCACTGGGATTTTCTTTCAGTGTATTGTTGCAGTTGGCTTCTTTGGTACCACTCCATTGCTATTCGTTTTCTGCTGGCTGCGTGAGTCGCTGCTGCTGCGCTGCCGATGCTGTCCCGTCCCTGGTGGATTCTCAGTGCCGCCTGTCGTGCCACCCATCGTGCCAGGAAAAGCACTCACACAGCACTGACACTGCGGTTCTCTCTTACGCAGTGTGAATACACACAAAGAAAAAGCGTACAAAGAGGGGATATCGGGCTCTGAAGTTTCTTTCACAAAGAACAAGGGGGCAAATTGTTCTGCTTCATCATGCTGTTAAGATCTGGATGTTCCTATTCACCGGTGTCTACTTCCTCTTGCTATTCTCAATCTCTTTTTCATTTTCATTTGTGGTAAGAAAGGCAGAGCTTTCTGTGTCCAGAAACCAGTAACTGGTACACTGCTTAGGGAACTAATTGCTGATGGCTGACTGAGTTATAACTAAATTGGATGAGTTTGGCTTGGTGATTCGAGTATCATTGTTGGCCAGTGCCCTTCTGCACCAAACAATAGGAGATGACAAAAATACAGGTGCTCTGTGGGGTCCCATCCCCTTCCATTTCAGACATGAGGTGGTCTTTTTGGGGGAGAGGGATGCTGTTTCTTTGAAAATGCCTGCTGCTTCCCTGCTCTTTTCTGTTGAGAGCTGTTCATTTCTTTTCTCAATTGCAACTCAGTTGCAGGAATACCACAGCCTACAGGGCCATGTGCAATCCTTACTGCCCCAGAAAAACTTCAGTAAGTCTTTAGCTTTGTATCTCAAAGCTGCAAGTTTTCAGATGAGATTAGGACAAGAGTTCATCTCATTTAGGTGTAGCTGGTTTGCCCAGAATTTCACACTGTGTTACCATGATACTATTTCTTCAGCAACCTGAGGTATTTTTAGTAGAAGTGCCCTCAACAGTGGTCTAACATAAAATAGAAATGAAATGGTTCAGGTCTTTTAGTGGGTTCTTTTTCTCTCCACCAGATATCAAGTTTCTCTCCTTTGGGACTGCTATTTCTTAGGGGGCGGCTCCTTAGCACATCAGCAAAAATGCAGGCAGCCATCAGGCAGGGAGATTACTGTCAGAGGATCACAGTTTTAGACAGCTTTACCCTTTTTATCATAAGTTTTTTTTCAGCGTGCTCATTGTCTAAAATATTGCCATAGATTTTTAGCTGTCAACCTCTGTTAACCAGGTAACTTTTTTCCCCTATATCCAGACTGGAATTCAAGTTGGAGGAGGGAGGATGAACGGCCTTCATGTTTGGTTTTTTCTTATACTTAGCAAACTCAAATTAAAACTTTTATATTCAGGTTGTATCAAAAATGGATAAGATAAAAACAAGGTTCATATGTAATTTTTATTCTTATTAGTATATAATAATAACGTAGTACAGGTTAGCTTACTGGGTGTATTTTTGCAGTAATAGAAGGTCTTAGAGAAACTTAGAATTGCTATAATAAATTCTAAAACTGAATCTTTCAAAAAGTAAAATTAGCACACAGACACAGAGGCTGATGAGACTTAGGTAATGAATTCTGTTGCTAGAGACTGACCTTATTGATCTTAGAAATAGAATGAAAGTAGATAAAGTTCGTAATAGAATTGGATTCTCTTACTCATAAATTGTCAATACACGAAAACTCCTAACCAGACTTTTTCTTAAAAAGGAAAAAGCTACCTCTCATCCCTTAGCTGCCTATGGAGCTATTTCAAGCCTAAGATTTAATAAATATGTTGCATTGAATGTACCTAACTAAGGCTTTGAAAGTTTGTCAGATTTGAGTTCTGGTTATAGCTGACACAAATTTCCGAGTTCCCTGCAGATAAAAGGAAATGATTGTTTCTTAGGAAACCAAAGTTAAAATTAATTTACCTTTAGAATTATGATCTTGCTTAAAGTTTAAAAGTAATTACCAAATTTTCAGTTCATAACAACTAGCACTTACTAAGAATATTGGCACCTTCACTTGTTGATTATTGCACTTCAATTCTTGTAACCATAGACAACACTAGACATTCTTGTGTAAGGTTAACCTCTCTTTTTTTCTTTTTTGCAAATAACTCTCCACTGTTTGGCTCATTTTATTTTGTGGGGTTTTTTAAGGATGGGTTTGATGGAAATAACTTTTCAGGAGACTTTGGTTCATTAGTTTTTGAATGAGATTTCATCTTTCACTCACCAACCTAAAATAGCTGGTTGACAGCTCAGGGTTAGAGCACATACCTTTGCATTCCTTTTCACGATAAGTCTATAACATTATACTTAATTCATTGCTTCATTTTTTAATATTCCATGCAAAACTAGTGCTAATGCAGCATTAATATTGTAGAATCAAGTACTCAAAATAGGTCAGTCTGGTTGAATACTCATCCCTTCCTTTTCTGCCTTCTGTGTACGCAGAAAATGATCTCACTAGTGTTAAATACCGGTAGTCAAACAATGTATAATATCATGCAGTTATAATATATAATGGGCTACATCTATTTCGCTTTGCTCTCATTAAGATCCTTCTGCTGTGGATGTTCCGCAAGTACAAGAAAATGTGTTTTGTTAATCTTCGTTGCAATCGGAATCATTGAACAGTTCTTCCCAAGAGAGAATCGCTATCGAAACTATGAAATGCTTTATGAACTTTTGCCAGCGGAAGTCAGCTTGCTCTGATTCCAGTTTGAAATGTGAATCTGTGCAATTAACCTTGACTCTGCCCTTTCTGTAAACGATAGCAGATACAAACTTCCAGTCCTAATTTGTGAACCCAAATGTTTTGAAGCCCTTCTAAAAGGGAAATTCTACCCAGACAGGCAAAAGCTGAAGGAAGAAAACTCGGTGTCTAATAAAGGTAGCTGAAAATTAGAATAAAACATGGTATTTTATGTGAAGTAATGCATATGTTCTTAAAGATGTTGGAACAGAATTATCTGGGGCAGGTTTATCTATTTTATGTATTTGCATAGACTTCATTCCTTTAGAGGTTAATATGTTTATATTAAATTTTATCACATTAATCACTGAAATGGAAGAGGCAAAATTATTCTCGTGGTTACAGAAAGAACAGGGATCTTGACTTACCCAAGGTCAAAGAAGAAATTTGTGAACTGTGGCTTGTAGCATTTCAACTGTTAAATCGTTCTGCCTTAGCCCAAGCTAAGCATATGGCAGTGAATCTGTACGGTAGGTTTTTGCAAGTGAAAGAACAGAGAAGACTCTTGGGAGAGTTGGAAGTCTGATGCTGAGGCAATCACAGATTTTGTGGAACATGCAGGCTTTTTTTATTCTCTTCATGAATTAAATTTAGAATGCCTTAAATAGTTCAGCACTTGTCACATATAAATCTAAGTATATTGAGAAATATGCTTTAACTACTCTCTTGCCTTTTAACTTATGGGAATCCGTATTTTGTTGGAAATCTTGACGTTGTGTATGGGGTTTCCATGTAGTCCTCCTCTGTTGTTGTATATGGGACTTTGAGGATGCAGGACACCAGTAAGAGTGTAAGTGGCAAATGATACTATTGAGGTTCACCTCAGTAGTGAGGTTCTGGCTCTGCAGGACATTCCAATACAATATGGCATGCGAAGAGGTGTGTCAGAAAATGTACGGCAGGGAATGAATGGAAATGAAAAGCGTGTGGCAGTGAGGTTACAGCAGAGGTGGCAGTGCCCACTTCGCTGCACCTGCATGGCTTAGTTTTTGCATGGGGACAAAAAGAAAGCCTGCCGTCGTGCTGTCTTCTAATTTATTGAGGAAAAGCTGTTTTTATGTTCCATCCATTAGGCCACGCTTCCTCTGTTAACTCTTAAATGGCAGGGACTGAGAAAAAAGTAAAGAACATCATCTCTAAATTTTCTGGTGAAAAATAAGTCATAGAATTATTTTCATAAAGTTTTCATTGGCATTTATAGATGGGAGAAAGCACATGGAAAGCAATTGTTTGTCATACATACAATGACAAGATACTGGGCTTTCCATATTTATTCTATAGCATGTTGTTACTTGCAGCAATGCAGAGCAGGTCCATTTAGGGGAGGGGAGTGAGGAAGGTAAGGGAATGCTGAATGCTGTTAGGGTTTGTGGTGCTTTTTGGGCTGAGAGTAAAAACTTCAGCAGAAAAATTATTCTGCACATTTATTCATATTTTTTTTCTCTGTAGAGCAAAGCTTAAGTAATGCATTTGTATGGTAAATGTCATAATTTCTCAGTTGGCTCAGTTTGAATATTCAATAATTATTCTCTGTGATGCTTGTGACCATATTGAGATTTTATTCAAGAGCCATTGAAATAAGCACCACAAGGGGGAAAGCTACTATTTTTGTTATGTTATCACTTTGCTTAAGCCACATGCACAATGCTGTTCTTCATATTTGAAATACCTTTCAAAGGTATTTCAATGAATTCCGAAAATACACAATAGAACTAGAGGATCCAGTGATTATGGCTGGTAATGATATTGTGGATTTAGGTGCTAACAAAGCCTAACATAATCTGTTTTAATTAACTGCATTTTTTTTTTTCTCAGTAATATGGTTAGAAACATACGTGGTTGTTTCTCAAGGACCTTATACCAGTGTTCTTCCTTTTATAGTAAAGTCACAAAGAAGAGGCAAGTTTCAGCTTATTTGCACAACAAAACTAGCATATCCTTTAGAAGTAACAATCATGAAAAAAATGTGTCTACCCTACACTTCTTAATCCTCTAAAGACTTATGTGTATGCTTCAGTGGTCTTTCCACATGCATAAAGCAGAGAGATGACAGCCTTTAAGAGTAAATTTTAAAGAGCAAGAGAATAAAAAAAACCCAAAACCCTGGTACCTGGAACATGGCATGTACTTTTTTTTAGTAACAGACAGATGAAATGTGACTGTGATGTGAGTGCTGGAAGAAACTTTGCTTCCATGGGTCACCAGCAGTCATTTTGCTTCATAACGGTAGCAAATGTATGAGAGAAGCTTAGAAAAAGGAGCACTTAAGGCACAAGAAGTTTACATTCACTGGGGTGACGTGACAGAGGTGAAGGGAGAAATGCAATTTTGTAGCAGGAATGAAAATAAGAATCAATAGTATAAATAAAAATGGTCTAGACGCGTGACAGCACACACAGCGAATGGGGACTTGTCTATGAGAACCCAGCCTTTCAACAGGCTTCATGTCCCGTGTGAGTTTGTTTTGTCTTTATGTTCTGTGAAGATCTTTCTTTTCATGATTTTTGTTAAACAAAATAGTCTGCATCTAAACAGTTTACTATGTTATTTTTCAGTACTGTGGTCTGTGGTTGTATTTCTGTTGGTATAGGTTATGTATTTCGTATAATTTGAATGCTTGTTGGAATTTGTGTTCTGTAGTCTTAACTTCTCAGCTGGATTATCCAGGAATATCCATGGCAGTTTATATTTTGATTTTTAGCTGAAATATTTTTTGGCTGCTCATTAAATGAGGAATCCTCTCCCTAGAGTATTTACTTCAATAGAGTGTAATTAAGGTGATTTACTTCACCAGGAATATATGAATATATATGAATAAAGAGAGACTTATCATAATTTCAGTCACACTTTAGATTACCTTGGGAAGTTTGTTTCAGTATGAAAATACGTGTATGCACAAGTCGATGCACATCTTCAACTAAGGAGAAGGAATTTTCAGTTCTCTTTTCTACATGTTGAATTTCTACAGCGTTCTGTTCTGTGAGAGCAAAGTGCTTTGCAGTATTCAGCTGTAGCCGTCTGCCTTATTTAAAGGCCCTATTCAGTACACCTTGGCTAGAGAGGATCTCAGCTGTGCTATACGTGTTTAGAGCAATAGTGACGTTAAATCAAGGCAACAGTGAGGAGACCTTCGAAGTTTGCACAGAGACACAGATTACATTTCTATCAGTAAGAAGGTGTTTTTTTAAAAAAGCCAATGTGGAACATTAGAGAATGGAAAAATGCTTAATTGATTATATTTTAAGATGTTGGAGACAAAAAATGGTGGAGTCCAATACATAAATAAAGATTTAACGGATATAGAAAAATGAACAAAAAGTGTCTAAGAAATGAGTAAAGTTAATCAATAAGTAGTTCTTTAAGTATGCACTGTGCAAAATAAACAAAAAGGAAAGAAAGTATTGATCAGCTGTGTTGAAAGCTAGTGACAGGGATTAATCTGACTACACAAAAGACTTAAATCTTCACATAGTTGTTTGAGCAAGATAACATTGTCCAGCCTCTGAAGTGCTTTTATCTTGGTAAGACATATTCTAAAGCATGTTTAACAAAACAGTGACAGCTATTCAGGACTGACAAAAGACCATAGCTGCATTAAACTCACCGTTTCTCAAAAAAATAACAAAAGAAAAAAAAAAGAAAGTATTTAACGAGGACTTAGGTTGAAAGAAAAGCAAAATTAAGCCTGTTTGCACACATTACTTAAATCAATTTCTTTTAATAAATACATTTTTTTTTAATTATATGCAATGTTTGAGTGAAATTACTGTTCATAAGTACGTATGTTTTAGTTGTGGTCTTAGGCAGTAGGTGCTGAAATTGGTATTCGGGCAGAATAGGTTAACAATTGCTGAACTGAACAATTCTTCAACTATTTGCAGTGTGATCCACCTCAACATAAGAATTCAAAATTTGTAAGATTAGTCCTTTGTGTACTGCAGTGGAAATGGAAGGTGGATAATTGTGTTTACACAGGCTAGTAAAAACAAACAAACAAAAAAAGAAATTAAAACCCCAAACATTTAGTTCATTGCCAATGAGGATTTAATGTCTAGATCCGAATTTTATACATGCCAATGAGGAATGGGCCTAAAGCTCTACTGGAATCTGTTTTACTGCAGTGCTACCAGGATTTCCTATTGAATTACAACCTTTCCAGATATATTTTAGACATGTAAAAAGTGTAAGTTACTATATTTGCTTATTTTTATTTTTAAGACAACRTTTTAAAAGTACAGCTTTTAGAATTTAAAAATTAAATAAGAGAAAAAAGTCAATGGGAGCTGAGGACATTTTGCATCTTAGAAATGGCTTCTGAGTCACTGTGGTGTTCTTTGAGTGAGCAAGTAAAGAAGTAATTAAGAAATAAAGATTTGGTACTTGTAATTTTATTTGAAATAGCTTATAAAAAGGGGGAACTGGGACTTTTACAAGAGACAAATGACTGTATTTAAGATTCCAAATGTTTAGTAACAGCACTGTGATATTCATTCTTGAGAAATTAATAATTAGTACTGATTAGGATACTGTACATAGTCTTAGTCTTTATAACACCAGATAGTATTTGACTGAAGTTCCAGTTAGGTGTAGATTTTTTTCAATATTTGCCTAGATTCACCTTGATGTTGTCATACAATATTTTCTACTTATGAACCTGGAACTTGGAGTTACTGTCACCTACTTCACATATATGTCTGGTATTCATATTCATGGGGGGGTCTGCACTGAAGATCTCCACCCTAGAAAGAAAATGTAGGTTTGTCGGTGTACAGTGCTTGTACTGTGCTTTGATAATCCTACATGTTGATTTTCTACCTAAAACAGATGAATGAAAATACTGTTTTGTATGTTGCATGTTTGGAGAAACTGATCTTAAAAAATAACCATCTGTTTAGCATGTTAGCACTTTGGACTAGAGAAGTTGAAATAATAAAAATAAAATATAACACTTAAGGAGCTGTTGATGAATTCAGTGTGTGAATCTCCAGTTGCCTATCAGCTTCTGTCTGCTGTCATGAATGAGTGTTTTCTCTTGTTTTCTTAGCTTTTTTCTTTTTTTTACTTTCATTCTGTTCCTGTTTTAAAATTAGTTAGAAGATTATGAGATTTATTAAGGAAATTTCTTTTAAAAAAATAGACTCCCATGAAAGCAGTATCTAGTGCACTGTAGCACAGTAGTCATTGGGTTCCATCCAAGTTGATTGAATTAATTTTTTACTGTGGTATGTTGTACTTAAGCTTCAAGTACAGGGAATGACATAGGAGTAAGGCATTGTAATCACCATTCAATCAAAGAAAACCTTACATTTTTTGGGTAGCTGAAAAAAGAACTCTGAATCTTGTGGGACCTTGTGAGAGCTCTGATGGATTTTGCCTTAAGCCAGAAAAACTCCGTGGTTGTAGAGCTCTTTATCCTATTGACAGTAGAAGGTTTCTAAAAAATCTGAAAAATAGCATGTAGGGCAGAGAAAATATTAAACTATCCTGATTTTTATTACTATGTATCTCTCAGTGTGTATTGGAACCATTTTCTAAAACTTTCCTAGGAGGCCACGACTCTATGAACCTTATCTGGATGAGAGGTTCAGAGAAGCATCCATTCTGTTGAGGAATTGGCCAACCCAGACCTCCAAATCTCTCATATCTGTCCATCATTAGTGAAACCATGATGTGCTGAAATCCACTTTTCGCAAGTATTGTTTTCTGATGCTTTCATAATTCTCAATTTTGCTGTTCACAGAGAGCGAAGAAGTGTACCAGCGCCAGGTGCTGTCTATTTCCTGTATCGTCTTTGGCATAGTCGTAGTGGGCATGCTTTGTGCAGCGTTCTACTTCAAAACAAAGTAAGAGCCTTCATCTAGCGCGTTCATTATTTAGCTTCTGTCCTTTTTACGCCTTTACAATTCTTCAGTTTCTCCCCTGCTTTTGAAGCTGTCGTTATCTCTGGACAGGCTAGAACAGTTCCCCATGGCTACACTACCTAAGTCAAAAAAAAAAAAAAGTAAACAGGAGTAATATGTGTTCTTGTTTCTATTTTCTGATATTCAGGAAAGAAGAGATTCTGTCCTTTCCAGTTCTTTTTTTGACAATAATAATTTTGTGTCTTTTACTATCAGTGCGATAATCACTTTCCTCTTTTCAAAATAAAAGTTTAAACATACCATCTCCTTTTTGCATTTCATTTCATATCCCTGAATGTCCCTTTTATTTCTGTATGCTGAGAACAAGGTCAAGTTTGAAATGGAGAAAGAGATGATTTCTCTGCAGATATCTGTAACCTGTAGCTAATAGTTGTAAACTGCTGATGTAGTTGCATAACTGAGTATCTGTAATGCACAAGCACATTGAACTATCAAAGTATGGTGGAATCATCTGTACTAAACTATTTTCAAGTGAAATACTCACTTTCTACTCTATTCTTTATCTTCCCAACTAGACATTATTTTATAATATTTATTGTTATGTGTGTAATTTGAGTTGCAAAAACCTCATAGCAATTACATGACATGCTTGTCAGTGCCACTGTATCTATAAATATGTTCTGTATGGTTGTCATCCCTCATTCCTGTTCCAGCTGGAGCTAATGAGAGAACACATATCAATATAAATAGTACCTGCATGAGGTTAGTCATGGTAGCTGAGCATCAAAAATGTGGAGGTTTGCACTATTTAGAAGTTTGGATGCTTATCTGAATCCCCCTCTTTAGAATTTATTTTAATGGGTAGGAAATCTGATGAGGACTACTTTTTATTTTAAAAAAATATAAAATGTTTTGATGTTTCTATCAGGAAAAAAAAAAAGAAGTTGGAGAGGTCACCAGATCTTTTTTTATTCTGTTTTGTCCTCCCCAAACTTAAGGGGTAGTTTGCGCATGATTTGAGTGAAGATTTGAGTTCATTCATGTTTCATCTAAACACTCCTACCTGTTCTAATGTCTTGAGGGATTTCATTTAATTGTTCTTTGGACCTAGAGTATGACAGTGATGCTAGCTGGGAGGATGCTGTGGCAGGACAGTTCCTCTCTGCAAACTGCTTGGTTGTAGTATAAATTGTGAGCAGAGATAGCCATTTTCCCACTGCATTAGAAATGTCATTAGGCATTTTAGATCTGCAGAAGAAAGAGAGAATAAGGTGTTCCTATTCTTCCTGGAAAAGCTTGGGGTTTTTGCTGATGAAGAGAGATTCGGAAGCAGCAGAATGGGATTGTCAGTTGGAAGAACATGCAGTCAACAACTGAGCATAGTGTGAATAAAATGTCCCTCTGTTATTCAGCTGTGCCCCTCTTGGTTTTGCACTGTTGTAGGGAGTGGTGGAGAGCTGGGTTGGAACAGCCTTCCAAATACCATGACTTTGATGAGGTTGTGGGGAGAGCTAAAATTAATGAGTAGAAATAATGCTTCAAAGATGAACTCACAAGACAATAGTGCTTCATATCTCAGCAGGAGGTGGGGGTGTTGGGTTTGGTTTTTTATCTTATTTTTATTTATAAATATGATAGTTAAGAGTTACTGGGAAAAGTTGAAGTGTGCTTATGCCAGTTTCTGGGAACTGAAGTTTGAAGAGTAATGAGAAAATGAGCACCTCCAGTTCAGTCAAGAGGTCTTATCAAATATATGAAACACAGCAATGGTAAGATACTAATCAATCCCTAACTCCCTGGCTGTGGCTCCATCTCGCACACTGTCCAAAAAGTAAATAAGAGTGTCTAGACTGGGTTGCCTAGAGGCCGCATAAAACAGTATCATAACTGTGACATTGGCCAGTGTCTTAAGGGTGTAAAAACCAACAAATTTAAAGTGCCTCAGCCCTTATCACGTGCTAGCTTTTAGCTAGATTTTCAGGAGCTTCTTCATCAGGCAGATCTATCTTTGTCGTGGTTTAACCCCAGCCGGCAACTAACCACCACACAGCCGCTCGCTCACTCTCCCCACAGTGGGATGGGGGAGAGAATCGGGAAGGGTAAAAGTGAGAAAACTCGTGGGTTGAGATAAAGACAGTTTAATAGGTCAAGCAAAAGCCGCGCACGCAAGCAAAGTAAAACAAGGAATTCATTCACTACTGCCCATCAGCAGGCAGGTGTTCAGCCATCGCCAGGAAAGCAGGGCTCCATCACGCGTAACKGTTACTTGGGAAGACAAACGCCATCACTCTGAATGTCCTTCCTTCCTTCTTCTTCCCCCAGCTTTATATGCTGAGCATTGATGTCACATGATATGGAATACCCCATTGGCCAGTTGGGTCAGCTGTCCTGGCTATGCTCCCTCCCAGCTTCCTGTGCACCTGGCAGAGCATGGGAAGCTGAAAAGTCCTTGACTAGCAGACTACTTAGCAACAACTAAAAACATCAGTGTCTTATCAACATTATTCTCATACTAAATNNGGCTATGCTCCCTCCCAGCTTCYTGTGCACCTGGCAGAGCATGGGAAGCTGAAAAGTCCTTGACTAGCAGACTRCTTAGCAACAACTAAAAACATCAGTGTCTTATCAACATTATTCTCATACTAAATCCAAAACACAGCACTAGGAAGAAAATTAACTCTATCCCAGCCAAAACCAGGACAATCTTGATCGTGCTTAAGAGTTATCAAAGCATTCCTCCTGCATGGGGGATAATCCTTGGGTTTAATTTGAKGTATCAAAAATTTAAAATATTGCTGTCAGCTACAGAAACTCTGCACGGTGCACCCTTTAAGAAAAAAGTCTCCATGAAGACACTGACCCTGACTTTCTTAGTCTGACAATTGTATAATACCTGCTGCTAGAAATATGCACTACCCTATGCACCATTAAATTAAGAGTCCTTCTTTAAAATAAATTCAATCTGAGGAAGTTTAGAACTATAATTAAACTATGCCCTTCCAATTACTCCTTTTAGGGTAATCAAGAAAGTGCTGTTAAGTGTTAGCAACAGAGGGAGAGTACAGTAATGGGCTGCTCTTTATGGCTTAGACTTTTATAGATGACTAGTGACTTTATTTCTTGCTGAAGTAACAACACTTTATTGCCGAATATCTCTGAAGTACAACGCAGAAGGCCCATTTGTTTTGAAAACAAAAATCATAAAATAAATATATTAATCGGTGAGTAACTTTGAATTATTAATAGTTTCTAGTTTTATAACTGTGCATCCTATAGTTTGGCAAAATGAATATGCATAAACCTAATATTAATGTTATGTTGCATGATCATAAAAGGAAATTATTAGATTGTTTCTCTGAGTAAATTACCTTCCGGAATCTCAATTGTAATGTTAAAGATTGCAGCAGTGAAGCTGAATATTCCAGTTTACTTACATGTGTTTACAAATGTAGAAACAACTCTAAACCCAGGTTTTCTAAATAAATCCAAATTAGAGTTCCAAAAATTTGTAATTTGTTTTGTTATTTTCCTGATTAAATTCTAAGAACATTGTATGTATAGGAGAGATTCCCAAAGTCTGGTTCTGTGATCATGTTTTGTTGTCATTGTTTAGACTTTATATGAAGTCTCTACTCAAAAACAGTCATCAAAAAAGACTGGATGTTCCATAACCATTATGGAGACCAATATGCAGGTGGCTGGCTTTCCTGTAGGACATACGGATATATGTACTAATTTCCTCAGTGTATGTAATTTAGCTGGTCAGAAAATAATTATTCATACAAACTCTAGAGTTGCTTTTWTTAATTTCCCCTGGAATTTTATGAGAAACTAAAGAGTTCATTTTGATGTTTTACAAATTAAATTACTCAATTTTATTGGTTTCAAAAATGAGTAGATATCAAAAAATGTTTTTAAAAGCGATGTTTCATAATCAACTGACTAATTAGTTTAATTTGACACTATAATCCTTCAGACTATATATCTATTCAGATTATTCTGATACTAACTTTACAAGTTGTTTTGGCTAAGGAAGAATTTTGAAAGTTTAATAAGTTTTTGTGCTTGAGAAATTATTTCCTCACCCACACATATTCATAAATCTTACTAATTATGAGCTCCTAGATATACTCAAAACATGGCAGTCATATTTGTAACATGCTTACAATGTAAATTCATTCTTTTTCATTTGCCATGCTGTTTCAAAATAGGATGTAAATAGAAAGCATAAGAGATACTTGTAGAGTCCGAGAGTTATTACAGTTTATGACCTGTATTCAGGAAACATGCTATAACAAATACCTACTTCTAAGCAGGTGCTTACAGCTTGTTCAATTTAAGCAAATGCTTAAATTGTACAATGCTGAATCAGAACTAAGGGACTCAAAGGCAGAGGAAATCCCATATATTTATTTTAGTATATTAAAAACTGTTATTATTAAACATACAGTGAACTGTGATACTTCTCACTGCTTTCTTTCATATTGAGGGAACTTGTCCTTTCTCACAGTTTCCCCCCTTGACCACTTAAGTAAGTCATTTTCTTCTGGTTTCTTACACTTTCCTGCACTAGGCACAGACTGCACTGAAAGAAGTTAAAATGGCTTTTATACTTCATTTGGTGTCAAATTCATTGGCCTGAGTCAAGTAAGATGCTATCAAACCTGATGATGCCACAAGGCTTTCAGCAGCAAAATCACCAGAAATTTTTCAAAATGTTGCTGAAACTTCTTTGCTAAAATTTCAAATTTCAGTATAGAAAGACTACATTTCCTTTATTTCTTATCGACACTTCCCTGAAATCACTTCCTTCTGAAATTTGGCTCCGCACCAATTGCTGTCCAAAAGCTGCTGGCGGCATAACAAAGTACTGCTGCTGCTGACGGGTCCTTGACTTTGCTGGGCGGTTTCCAGGGCCTTTGTAGGTTCACTGCTGGAGATGCATCTGCTGGGGAGAAAAAGGAAGAAGGGAAGGAAGGAAAGAAATAACTAAAATAGTATTGTGGAGTTATTTCTCGTGATCATTTAAAACTAATAGTCTCAGACAATGGAACTTATCAAAAGAATGGAGACTGATAAAAGACCTTAAATATATTTTGCTAACAGTTTGTGCCCAACTGAGATATCTGTTTGCAGAAGATAAAAGAAATATTTAAAATAAAGTTTGCTGCCTCATATCCTCAATCATGTAGAGAACTTTAAAACTCAGTTTGCCAATATAGTGTAGCAGAAACAGAAAGCCTTTATTAATAGTGTAGTTATCTCCTGAATATTGCAAGTGATTCATCTAGTGGTATTCCTAGCTCTGACATAGTGGATCATAGTATAATATGTCAAAAACACAGCCTCAGATACCGTACTGATGGTTTTTTCTGCATTTAAGCATGTAAGCAAAAGCTGGTCTTTACAACATACTGGGTTATAGGTCAAGTCTAATCAGCTACTAGCGGAAATCTTTGATTCTTCGACACTTTTTATAGCCAACAGGGGCTAATGCCTGCTGTATTTGCCAAAATCTTTATTCCAAATCACAGCAAAATGCTTTTTTAATATTCAGGCCTACTTGCAAGCTATTGTTAAATATGTAATAGATGATCTTACAAAATTCTGCACTAAAACAACTAGCATGCTATTATAGTAATCTGAGAATAGAAGATATTTTAAACAGAAGAGCTCTTTTTTTCCTTTCTTGAGCCTCACCAGAAAATGATCACTGCATTGAAATATTAGACACTAGTGAATTAGCTCAGCTGGTGAATCTAATACGGTGAAGTTTTGAACAAAGGGAACCATGGCTATAAAAATATCATGGCTATAGTAGAAGATCAAACTAGCTCTTTCTTACATGAATTTTATTTCTCTCTGCAGGAAACAAACAAAGCAAATTCATGAACAGCTGAAAGAACCACAGAATAGGAAAACCTACAGCCTAAATGCTTCCAGCATGATGGCAAAGTCAGAGTGTATGGCACAAAGCCGAGTCCAGCTGCAAAATGTAAGTAATCCTGCCAGCTACAACACTTAATAGCCTGGCTGAGTTCCTGCTGCTGATAGCAGCACATTGCCATGTTGCTATTAGCATCTGAGCAATGGGAACAAGAATTCTCACCTCTTTCATAAAATGTTTTCTATCAGGCCTGCTAATGGAAAACACCAAGCAGGGATTTTTTTCTAAAGTTATTTCAACGGATGCTGGTACATTTTGTTCATGTGATAGACCTTGCTGAGCCCCCTAGCTCCGTATCCAGCGGTGGAAATTACTGTTATAGTTTCCAGCAATACCTTAGCTCATATGTATGGTTTATAGGTGAAGTGGGGATCCTTGATCTTAAGTGATTTCAAGTCTTCCAATAATTAATGAACCTGCATGAAAAAATGTAGAGATTTATCACAGTTAATTCAGAGTAAATTCAAAATCTAGAACTAAATTTACACGTGTAAACTAGTGCCCAAGGGAAGACTGTAGAGATGGTCTCATTTTCCTGGGTCTTGAGTTAAAGGGATTTTTGATACCAGAAAGAGATTAGTTTGCTCAAACTAAATTTGAAATTTATTTAGTCATTTTCTGTATATAGTTATATGTAAGTTACTACAATCCCACAATCATGAAATACATAAAGCATATTTGAAATAAGGAACTTGAAGGTGACCGATTTATTTAGCCCTGGATGCAAGGTATTTTCCAATGCATGTCATTCTCTTCCCCCTGGTCATACACATTTCGTGCTGTCTTATTTTGAACAAAGTCTTTGGAACAACTCAGAAGGATCCTGGTAGCAATATAATAGGAAATCATAAAAGATGTATTGAAGCCTTTCTAAATGCTTAACTCTTTTTAAAAAAAAAAAAAAAGAAGTATCTTAGTTTTGCTTAAAGGGCTGACTACCTGATTTGCCAGATTCCATCAACATAGTGGGAGTTTAGCAAAGGTGAGCATCATGCCCGCTTAGCCACAGATGTCTCAACTCCTGGTTCTCCGCTATGACTGAGGAGTTGTCAGAGCATTGCTTGTGTTCACTAAAAGTTTTGTTTTACAGGAGCAGCGTTGTGGTCATGATATGCTTTGTGGTTCAGGAAAAATATGCTATTTCAAGAAGGAAGATAGCTCCACTGAATTGACATAATCACAGTTTAGGGAACCTTGTGTGATTCTTTGTTTCACTTTCAGTTCATTCAGTCATATATTACTTCTAATCCCTAAAAAAAAGCTATTGGGAGTGTTGTTGGGTTGTAATGATGGCAACAAAAGGCAAAACTTTTGTGATCCTTTTGTTCTAACATATAAAGTAGGTCTTGGTTAACGCTAAGAATATGTTCTGTGCCTTTTTCTCACTGTAATTCAGTGCAATATTTTGTCAACCCATCATCACGATGAACTATTTGATGTCTTCTGAGCAGCTGACACACACATCAACAGACTTTATTTAAGTCTTTTTCTTTTGCCATAACAATAGCCATAATGGCTGAAGTAGCAGTTTGTAGATTCCAGATACTAGAGATTGAAACCCATTATTATTATTTATTATTTTAATCCAAATTTGCTTTTCAGCTTTTAAAGCTGTTCAGACTGGCATTATCAGTGCTGGTAATTAACACACCATTTTCTTGTTCTTGTGGCTGCTTGCAGGCAGCTGTTTTCTCCTTGCCATTAATGCATCTTCCCTTTGGGAGCAAGGATACTAAGGAAGAAAAACAGAATGACCTTGTGCAGGATGTAGCGTAACAGTGCAGGGTAATAATGGTTTCTATTGTTAGCAAGATTTTAGTGCAGGAATGCATGTAGGCAGTTCATGAAATATTTACAAAACTTCGCAAATTGGAGGGGAAAAAAAAAGGCAGGGGGTATGGCGAGGCAGCAGAAAAGAACTTTGAAATGGTATTTCGTAGGCATGGCTGAGTGGCTCCCCGTCAGAGACCAGAGATCTGCCCCGGGCGTATCTGCTGGGTGAGAAAGGGAGCAGGCAGTGGCACGGGGAGGAGAGTGCTCCCGCTGCTCGCTCCTGCGGCTGTGCTGCTGCCTTTCTGCCGGTCACTGCTTGGATGTGATCTCTGCAATTCCCATCTTCAGCTCCCACCAGATGGGTTTGGGGAGAAATCTTAGTTCTCTTCATTTCCAGGAGCCAATAAAGAAACTTAAATAAATTAAGGTGGTTATTTTCTGGAGCCTAGTCCTCCAGTCTGGCGTTTTGGTTTATGTAATCCTGGAAGCGGTTTCTTTTCCCACTACAAGTGCTCCTCTTACATGGGAAAACTGTCTTGGTTGTATGTCACCTTTCTCTCTTTCCCTAAAAGATTCTCCCATATTTTTCTCCTGCCTGTTTTGAATGGACCTGGTGATGCTTTCAGGTTTTTCACCATGCTTTTTCTTCTTCTAGTGTAGACCTGAGAATAGTTGCATAAGGTTCCTTATTCTTGATGACTATTCTAATAGTGTGTATTCTGACAGAGCCATCACATTTTCACTCAGAGGTTGCTACGTTTAGTAAAGGATGCATGGATCTTTCCAAATGCTGTGTTGCTCTAGAAAGAGGTTTTACTTATTTCCCAAGACCAAGGGTATAGCAGATAGTGTTTCAAGTGGTTTGTGGCTGTAAAGAGCTTGACCAATCTCAGTGAAGTACTTTTTCTCCTCATCACTCGTTTTTTCCCTTTTTACCCTTGACTGGACTTCAGGAAAATAATTATTCTTTGTTACTTATTTTCAAAGCCAATTCTGAATCTTTTTTTAAATGAGAGAAGCCATGTGAATGTATCAAAATTGCTGTTAACAGAAAAACCACCGATTTCATTTTTGAACCAAGTATTAAAATGAATTACAAATTTGCATTTTATTCTCGCCTAACTCATTATACTTGCAGCTGTTTGCATTACTGCAGAAGGAAAAGAAAAGGACTTCAGACCTCAGTCCCCATGATATCCCACCTCTGTGCCAATTAAAGCTTCTTTACAGGAGTGTGATTATGAGAACCATATACAAGGTTAAAAGCTCTGAATGTTTGCTTCTGAAACACTCTCCACTTGTATCAGAATTCTCCTGCTGCATCCTAGACTACACGTTACCTTGCAGCAATCCTTATTTCAAAAGGCAGTGTTTAAGAAATGGATTTGAATTGTTGGACATTCCCCCAAGTTCATTAAGCATCCATACGGCAGGATTGCTCTTTCAGATGTGCATATTCAAGTTAAGCAACAGGATATTCAGAAAAAAATGGAGCTGGCCAACTGAAAAATGTAGGCTTTTTAGAACTCCCTTCACTTAGGAAGTTACTCTCTTTGGGGGTTTTGCCCTCTCTGATCAGCAGGGTAAACACAAGCGAGGAAGAATGGCCACATCCCAGCACTTCCCTTGGCAAGCCCCGAGGTTAAGGAAGAACGCACGGAGAGTTAGGCATTTAAGTTAAAACATGGATGCCTCCTTGTCATTTGCTATATTGCAGGGAATAAAGCTTTTTGTTTGCACTGACAATATTTTGAAGTATCATATGCTTTTCCTTCCCACACTCAAATGCATTAGATCTCCTCCACTTCCTTCCTCTGCTCAGTTGTGATTCTGTAAAGTAAAAAAAAGGGTTAGATTTTGTCAGGACAGCTGTATTCTCTCTGAACTCCTGCTGCTCATAGCTGGTAATTGTGTTCATCTGTGCTGAGTCTATTTCTCTCGGTACGGGTTCCATTATTTTGTTAGGGATACAAATTAGATGAAAAATACTGTATACTGTAAGCAGGATTCATAAATAACTGTTTGAACACAGCTCCTAGTATTTCTCCTGAATCTCCTTCAAGTCCTCTGCTTTTCCCAAATATTCTGGCAGCAACACACTTAATTTCTTGCAAGGTTTTCTAGCGTCTTGGATTTGGATACTAATGCACTGGTAATCTTGCTGTAATTCTTCAGTCAGGAGGAGATAGGTGTGCCAGTTTCTAATGCAGGATCTTTGAGGTACACAGGCGATTCAGATTTATTTCACCTAATGCATGAAACTTAGGACTTCATAGTATTACCTACCCCTTCCCAAAGAGATTATATTATCTTCAAGAGATATTTAACGAATGTGCTCCACAAGACGGCGGCAGACGGTTCGATGTCCTCATAGGCAAAAGGAAGTAAATTGTCATTCCCAGCTGCCCCTCTCAGAAAGACAAGTGCTCTGTGCCCCCTCATACACCGTGCAAGGGGCGAGAGGAGGTGTTGTGGCCCCCTTTCTGTTTTTCTGTAGTTCAGCAGTCCTCATGAGTCTTAATCATGCTCATGATTAGTAGCTCCTTTTTCCAGCTTGACTACAGGGTTTCTTTAAATTCTCATAACTTGACAAATATGTCACGCAACATAAAAAAAAAAAGCAGCTGAAGCCTTGCCATTCCTTTAGTGATTCTGAGAGTTGTCATGGTTATTTAAAGTGGCCTTTTTCACCCTTGTGGATTTTAATACCTTCTCCCATGGTACTAAGTGGATCTATTAATTCCCCATCACTTTCCCTCTGAGGTGGTTAATATGCTTCTCATGCTGTCGTGTGTGGTTTCACTTTTCACTACACTTCTTTCTAATAGCTTGCAATCACTAGCTCCAGGTTTCTGATATTCTTATAATGAGGGGAAAAAATGCTCTTTTTGTGTCTTGTTGCCTTTTGTTGATAGTAGTAGGAAATAAATTCTTTTTAGTCACTGTGATAGAAATGCAATTAATATATGTTGAGCAACAGATACACTTAAATCTTTTAAAAGATTACCGTGTGGTTTTGCCTGAGTTACGATGTGATTTATCAGCTAAGATCAAGAGCAAATTTCCCATTTCTATATCGCATGACTACTTAGGAAAAACTGACAGAATAGACAAACTTGAATTTACTGGCCTCTGTCTAGAGCTAGTGTTGGCAACAAAACATATAGAGCATATGGGAACAGCTGTAAGGACATTAAATATACCACCTGATGGACTTTTGTGCAAGGTCAGCCCATCCAGAAAAATCACTGACCCCTTACCCCCTTGAGGCACCCTCTCTGAATGTAGTTTAAAGCTGACCCCTCTGCCTTCTCAGTCCTTTTTGAAAGGGGATCCCCACATCACCTCTCTTCCAATGCCACATGCGTTTCTGGACTTTTTATTATTACTATTTTGGGAAGACCATTGAGGAGGAAAAGCTAAGAAAAGCCGGGGCAAGGGATGGGTGTTTTGTTTTGCATAACACTAGGACAACAGTCTCAAGCTATTCTGTAGCACTTGTGTGGCATTTGTTATCCATGGATCCTACATTTTAGAATAAAGAATACAAGGCATGGAGCAGGGGAATTACGTGCTCACAGTCATGCAGTAGGTCAGTGGCAGAGGCTGATTTCTTGTCTCCTGGCCCGGGCTGCCATTGCAGATTCGCTTAGCATTAACTAGCAGGGGGGTGGAATTTTATCGTCAAAGAGTTGAGTAATTGTACATCACAGATGATTTTCTCCACAAAACCGTGAAAAAATTGAAAATTTGCAAAACGGTTTATTTTTAAATGTTATCATTATTCTTTAATTTATTTAGCCGTATGCATCAGCGTTTCTCAGTAATTGCTCAAACAAGCACAAATAATTAAGCAAGAAGACAATAAAACCAAAAAAACCCAAGTAATACAGATAAACTTTCAGTGATGCTTTCAACCTACTGGAACAGTCCTTTAAAAGTGTTTCACAGCTTACTCTCCATCATGGCTGAGTATTCAGCAGCTCACAACAGTCAGAGGGCTCCGCAGAGCTCAGCCCAGGTGAGAACTGGGCTGTGGAAGCAGCGGGATGGGCTCTGCTGGGATACAGATGGGGAGTAATCCTATACCGTACTTCTGGGGGCACCAGCTGATACTGCTGTAAACTCCTCACAGAAATCTGAAGATATCTTTCTCTAGAGATCATCTCAGAGAAGGGATGTGACACTTATGGTTAAGCTAAAGGAGAATAAACCGAACTGTGTTTAAACCTATTAAAATGTATGACTAATGTGATACATCCAAATAAGTTCAATTACATTGATCAAATTCTCTGTATATTCACACCCGCAATTTAAATTGTGATTCACGTTTTCATTGTAATTAATGTTATGGCTGTTATGGTAATTGGCAAGTGGTGTATCTGAAAATGGCATAAAAGACATGTTCGGTTAGGAGGAAAAAATATCCTTTGCAGGCTGTGCCTGGGTGGTGCTGGGTGTTGGACCTTCAGTATAGTTTGCTAGTCAGCATCAGAACAGCTTCTGGGGGTCCTGGTTTTCCTCAGTTGTGATGAGGAAAGGCTCTGTATACCATCGCTCCAGCCCACATCCACCTTAACCATGGATGTAGCAAAAGGCGCAGCTTATCTCTAATTACCCTTCATGATTCACTTCATACTCGTGGTCTTATAAGCCATTCGGACCTTCAATTAAGTATCATGAACAAACACAAAAAAGGACAGAAATAGCTTCCTGGCACTAACAACCCATTCTTTACATAGCTCAAATTGATTTATTCAGGTCAGAAATCAAAGATAGTTTCATTTCTGCAGCTGGCAGGATAACTATTAAAGTTTGAAACCTTCACAGCCATGACTACTTTAAAAATCATACTTCTGTCTGAATATTTTATCTACAACGTTTACAAGTGACAGCTAAGATCATGGTAACTGAAAGAAGTAAGAGTGGAATATGTTTCTTCTTATTATTTCAGTTGTGTTTACTTCATGCATGCGGCAACATTTTGCATATTGTCACTCATAGCTTTGCCTTCAGAAGCACGTAAGCAGTGATTTTGGCCCTGTTTATGTGGGTATTTCACACAACAGAAAGAGGGAGAAGAGCATTGGAGAAAAACTTGAAGATCTCTTATTTTATCTATAGAAATCAGGCGTAAGAAGTCTGAGTAGATGGACTAAAATTGCATGTAACCCATTTTTAAAAGAGAGTAATCTTGTATGACTTTCCTTTTTGATTTTGCTGAAGTCTGGGGAAATAGAGATAAGAATAAGTGAGAATCAGAAAATAATTATGCATTTTTAAGGAGTTATTGGTCTTTTGTTAGACCACAAAATAATTATGAAAAAGAACTGTACTTTAAAAGAAATCTTACTATCTTCTCCACGAATGTTTATGCTATTGTATCATAGCATGGCATGTTTTACCACTGTGATTTTTTTAATATTATTATTATTTTAATTTGTATTTCCTTTCTAAAATATTTAATCATGTAATAGCTTCCACAATACCAGTTTATTGTAAAGATAACATGAATATCTGGGTATCTAGTACTAAAAATACAAACTCAATACAGAAAGAAATGGATTAAAGAAAAATAGACCAATTAGTTTTAGTGCAGGTCGTTGTAATGCAACGTAAAAAATCTGCAAGTCCAGTATTTTTCATACCTGAGTGGAAATGTGGGTTAACCTCTCATATCACTGAGATATTGTCCGGTAACCACTAACGACATTGATTCTTCTTCCAAGCCAAAACGCAGCTTTTTTTATACTTTGACTTTCTGGCTCCATTCATGATCAGACACAATTTTTGCTGAATTTCCAGTTGAATCACAAAGCAAGAAGAAGAAAATCTGTTCTTGTTCATGTCCGGTGTCTGCTTTACAGACCTTTGTGTCTCACTATGTGCCCAGAGACTGCCCTACGCCTACAACTGTCACAAGAAGAATTATGTTTACACTGTTCTTACTAGCACAGATACTCCCAGGTCGAAAGTTTCAGACTTGTTTGGAAGGGATATCTGGCTCTACGGATGGGATTCAGATATTTTTCTTACTTATCTGATGATACAAATGCTGTTTCTGTTTGGTTTTCATAGTTACGTGTGCTGATAAAAGCAGTGTTTGACTGAAATAACCAAAGGACCCAAGAAGGTGCTGACCGTCCTCTGAGATGTGTTTCGTGATCTCAGTCTCTGCATAGACAGCCACAAAAACAGGCTTTTATTCAAAGGGATCAGTGTACCCTATCATTATGGGCAGATCAGTCAGTAATTTTGCTACTAATGCAGATATCAGCATTTTGATGTGGAGGAGGTAATGGGGATAATGAGTACCGGTGCTTTCCGCTATGTAAACAATAGTGAATGAATGTATTTCTTGCAATGCCTAATTTTAATTTAAAAATGCATTAGAGCACTTCTTACCCCACTCCAATATGAATTCTGACTGAATAGCATCAACAATGTACTTTGCCTTTTGTGTATTAATTAATTTTATTCTCTGTGCCACAGTATTCAAAACCAGATAGGCATCCTGGGCCTATTTTGGACAAAGTTATGGAGTCTAGTTTTTCAGGCCCTCAGTCTTTCCCAGAGGCCTTGTCTCCCGACAGAGGAACCCAGCCCATCAGGCAACATAGGTAAGCAAATGGCTGTCTGATGGGAAATTTGGCAGGCTGCCGAGGGATGTCGTTGAACTTGTGATATGTGTGCAGGATTATTGTGAGCTGTGACTAGGAAAGATGCTGAACGATATGGTACCAACAGAGCCTCAGCCGACTCATTAAGCAGATGTCCAAGCATTTTCTTAGCTGCAGACATAAAAGGCAATAGCAATGCTCACCAACTTTATCTGTGTTCTGTAAAAGTCCTAGAGGAGGCATTTAAAGACACCGTCCAAGCTGCAGACACAGACCAGTGAATGAAACAACTGTGGTTTGAGAAGCCATTAAAAACAAGACTTTCCTTATCGGTGTTCATGAAGTTAATGACTCATTTGCTGCAGAAAGACATGGTTGCGAACTTCCAGCCATTCTCACTGTTTCTTTAAACAAATAATAGTTGAAATGAATAACGATTTATTTATGAACACATGGTGGCCTTTGAAAACTAGTCTTCAAAAAGTTTGGATGGTTATTTCCAAGAGGAAGAAAAGAGGAAAGTCACCCATCACTGGATGGCATTTGGATTAGAATTCTGCTTATAGTCTTTTTGGATGAAAAAGAGTGCAGATGCTTCATTACGGGACTAGAAACCAAACTCGTTTAAGCAATAGTGTTGGTGGAATGGCAGTGGTAGCGTCTGGTCCAGAGCACACTGAGAAAAAAGGCTGAGAAAAATGAGTTCAGAATTTTTTTAGCTAGATAATCTGGAGGGGAAGACTTACTTATTAAAAGGATAATTTTTTAAAATTACTAAAAAAAAAGTCTGAGGTTGTGTGAGGTTATGATCTAGCTTCTGTAGTATTTGGTGCATTTTCATTGCAGTCCCCAGTCAGCTACATATTCCTTCTCTTTTGAATGAATGATTTGCTTAACCTACCGAAGTGCAGCATATGAGCGAGGAAGGGATATTTGGGTCCTATCTACTTTTACCTTACTTAAGCCTTTAATTTGGCATGAAAAAATAATGCCAACTGTCATGTCAGATCCATTTCTTAGGGCTTATTCCTTATTACACAGAGATTTTCAAAATATGCTTAATAATTTTACTGAACATAGATGAACTATGGAACTGTTGCCTAGAATGCTTTCCACTGAAGTTCTGGGGGGAATTTTATCTCCATTTAGTCAAATGGTGATGTTCATAAAAAACACAGTGACATTCCCTTACCTTTAATAACATGATTGCAGTATCCAAGTTTGAAATGTTTTAGGTGCTGTGCCATGATATTACCTGAGCTTAAAAACGTGGAAATAAATTAAAGACTGAAAATATTTCTTCTGTTTATGAACGTCACTTAAAATAAAAGCTGAATGACTCTCTAGACTCCCTGTTTTCCATAGGGAAATTACAGAATAAGTCACACTGAATTTACAGTGAAGTAATACAGAATCCCAGATTGCTCATTTTAACACCTTTGCACACAAAATCTCTCTTTCCCAGACAAACAAACAAACAAACAACCCCCCAAAAAACCCCAAGTCATCTTATTTGCAGATGTCAAGCACCAGACTATCCTAAGAGTCTTTGCTTCAGAACTGTTTTAAGATGTGGAATGACTAGCTTAATTTATAAAGAATTCTTTTTGTAGTTTTATAACTTAAGATTTATTACACAAGGCCCTTGCTTTATAAAACATGCAACAGATTTGAACATTTAAGACTTATAAGGCTGTCTTTAATTTATGCACCATGTGACGGCTTCCGAATTTACTCGGTTTCTTTAGTTTCTAAATAGTGTTCAATGTGGCCAAATGTGGCCAAGCGAGGAACCTTCTTTTTTTACTGGGATATATTTTTGTCCTAAACATCCCTTCATTCCATTCCAAACCTGACGAGAGCCTGGAAAAATTACAGCAGCTCTGCAGGTTATCTGTTTTATGCTGCTGTTAAACTATATTATTGTTTTGTTTCTGCTTGCTACAGAATTATTTTGTTCTGCATCCAGACCTGTTTCCTCTGCTGGTGTTTTCAAGGGCACTAATGATGGGTGATTATTTCTTAAAATCAGGAGCTGTCTGTTTCCAGTTCCTAAAACCAATACAATTTTGGCCTGGCAGTAAGATTATCAAGGTGGGGAATCATTTGGGGTTGCTGAAATTTGACTGACAGAGATCACCTAGTTATTTCACTCAGATTACTAGGGAATAGCAATTTTCTGTCTCTACCAACCTCACCTGCATGCAAAGAATTACTGCAGAGATTGAATTGAAAATTTCAGTCTCCACTGAATCTTACTCCTAAAATATTTCACCTGTATTATGCACTGTTATTACAGTAGAAGAATTTTACATCATCTGCTTGCATATGTCAAACAACTCTTAGTACTGTCAGAACTGGAAAGTAACAAATGTGTTTAATCAGTAAACTTCCTGTAAAGTATACAAGGCACTCATCTCGGATTATCTGTTGATTTTAGTAAGAAGAAAACCCGTACTGTCTTAATTTCTAACAGATAGAAACAAGTTAGAGTTTTGTTAATTATGGGATTGAGTTGTGACCCCTTTGAATAGCAGTTTTCTTGGTAATTAGTCATCCTGACTGTCATTCATTGATTCAGTCATCATTGATTTTAGAGGGAATCATTTCAGAGAGTACCATGATGAAAGCCAAACGCAGAGGCTTTCAGCCTAGAGCAGTTGTATTGTCTTACAAAAATGCCAAAATAGGATAAACTTACTCTAAAATTTAAAATATTTTTGTGTTTGCATTTTAATGAACTTTTAACACCGTGAAAACCACGGCAAAAACAATTTTTTTTATTTAGTAAGCATTTTACTCTTTATGCTCCCAATATAATTGATTCCATTTAAATTAAAAGAAAGAGTAAATTTTAGTTATTCTGTAAATAAGGCTATTGAATTTCAAAGAACAAGTATTGATAAACTAAAGCAACCAAGAATGTAAAGGCAGAGGAAGCCTGAAAGGGAGAAAGTATAAGGAATCTGCTACTTTCCCAAGGAAAGAACATAGTAGAAACAAATTATATCACAGAGGGCAAGAAGTCATGTTTGAAGTGAACGTTTCCAGGAATCATTGAGGGTTAAGAATTACTGGTAATACTGAAAGCAATCAGTTGTTCTTGCCGTATAGAGAGTACTACTATACAGGAAGAAGCAAAGCTGATGGTGGGACAGAGATAATATATGAAGCAGTTAGGGCAATCCTGAATGAATATAGTTCATTTTTCAGTTAGGATGATTATTTGAGGATGAAGGTAGAATCGGAATAGAATCAAATGTATGAAAATAGACATTACTACAGTCAAAGTGGAAGTAAAATGCAGAAATCAAAGCCCTCAAGTCGAGATGGTCTGGTTAATCTTGATCAAAGAAGTCTGGAAGGAGAACGGGCTCATGAAATTTCAAGTCTGGTAGCAAAATCTATCAAAATGGGAGCTGTGCCATGTGATGATGGAATAGCAAATGTCAAATATTTAGGAAGAGGAAAAGTTTATTGAAGGAACTGAAGACCTATTATGTTGAATTAGACTAGTCAAAGCTTTAGGACCAATATGGGGGAAGCCTATTCTTTGGGTAGATGTAGAAAAGGCTGAAAATTATCATGAGGTTTACCAGCAGCAGTTCCTGCAACACTACACTGATGACTTTCTTTGTATTTGGTGTAGGTGAGCTAGATCTCTACACAGCCTCAGTCAACGTTTGATCTGTTGTTACATGTGTCTAATGCCTTTAATGGGTGAAAGTAGAGGCAGAAAAACTATAATGCAGATATACAGAGGTGGTTAAAAGAGAGATAGTAAGGAGTTACGTTGAGGAGGTGAGTGCTGGGCTGAAGACATTCACCAGTGGAGCACTAGTGGAGCTCTCAAAGAATTAGTCAACACTGGGGACAAATTTTGTTTAATGCTTTTGTGCACGACTTTCGCACAAAAAAATTGGAACATACTGAAAAAATTAGTTAAAAGATAGACTCAGTACAGATAAGGATCTAGATACAGAGAATGAATTGAATAACTTTGAAGAGTGGCATAACAGAGGTGGATTGAAGCTCAGCAGTACTAAATGCAAGGTCAGGCATTTGGGAACTAATAACAAAATGTAAGAAACAAATAAGGAAGAAAAGGTTCAGTATATATTACTCGGTCAAAGGATAACCAAGTCACAAAGCGGTGCAGCTATGCAAAAGATAAATGGGATGAGAGGAAGTATTAATCAAGACATTGCCATCAGAAATTCAGAAACATTAAAACCACTTCATGAGACACTGTTGTCACTTCATTTGAATATAGCATGAGAATACACCACTATGACCTAACCTTTACTGGTTAAAACGGCCTCCTGATTACTATGGACTCAAATTGCATTCATGAGCTAATGTAAGGAATGAATAATCTGTGTTCCACAGAAAGTGTTAGAGAGTCTGTCTCGTTTCAGTCTTCAGTTCAGAAGACTGAAAAGAGTATATGACTGCTGCTTATAAATACATCAGAGGAAGCATAACAAGAAGTAAAAGACCTATTTAAAATGAAGGAGTATGGTGACACACATGACAAATAGATGTATACTCATCATAAAAAATTTTAAACTGAAAAGAAGCCTCAAAGTTTTCAATATAGAACAACTTTCTGGAGTAGTAGCCTGGTTATCATTGTAGTTTTAAGATGGAGGTTGATCAATGCACTACAGGGAGTATATGATGAAGTTATGGCAGATGATTAAACTCAGTGCCACTGACGTACCTTTGAGTGCTCTGTTCCCTTCTCCTATTGTGTGTATCTATCTGGTGGAACCGGGATGGTGACCAGATGATATAGGTAGTGTTGAAGGATATATGTACAGTTGCAGAGTCCCCAGTCAGCCCCAGCACATGCTGTTCCTGAATATGTGAATATATAATGGAAGCAACAACACTCCCATTTCAGAAATCAAGAGTAGATTTGTAGGTATAGGCTGGCTGCCGGAAAGCTCCTGCATATGTGAAGGGAGAAGAGAGTTTTGCAAACAGCAGGCTACAGTCCCACTCCATCACCTGGACTGAGCACCTGACCAGCTGTAACGGTTCATAAACATGAGCTAGGAAACACAGGTCATCATGCCATTGTAGATGAGATGTTTTCCTAGACAGTAATCATGTACTGAGACAGTGCATGATTACCTTGCAAAGACACGGGAAAAGAGTGATGTTTAAATGTTTGGGATACAGGACGCTATAGAGAAAAAAGGGATAAAACTATTAAGTTCAGTTCTCTTATGCCATGGCTTTTTTGGCATAATAATCTCCTTWTAATCTTAGTATTATTTTAATCACATACAGCTTTGTTGAAGTCCCAAACATTATGTTAACTTTCTCCCTTTGGGGAGCCATCTATAACACAGGCTCCGACAGAGACACGCTCATTGTGTGTCATCTCGTTCTTGTAAACAGTCTGACAAAAGGGCTTTGTGACACAGTGTTATTACTGTTGCATGGTATTTATTGAGAGATGCTTATGTTCTCAGGTATAACAGATCATTTTTATTAAAACTGAAAATTGGTTGAAAGCCTGAATAGTTGATCTGTACAAATGTTAGCAGTAGATTGTCTAACTTAGCCTAAAAATGTGGTCCCTGACACTGTTTGGCAGCTAGCTCTGTCATTGGGGTATCTGTTTTCTGTTTCTGTCCTGCAAGGACAAAAACTGTGTCTTCAACACGAATGTTTGCATCTCGAGATCAGTAGGTAATATAGTACGTAATATAATATGCCTCTCTGTGTAGTTTTTACAGGTGCAGAGCCAGAGTATTTACAATCAATTTTAGAACCTTCCTTCCTCCCTCAACTTTGCATCTTTCTTTTCATGAATTACAATCATGAAAAAAGGGGAAAGAATAAGTGAAATAGATATACACACAAGCATGGTTATAAGCACTATTTCTGTAGCTCCATTGCACTTACTAACAAGAAGGGAAGGATTGGGATCCCATCTAAAGTTTTAACACTTTAATTGTCATCCTCTTGTTAGTGCTTTTCATGTTCCTGTTGACAAAGTTACTTCTGAATGCATTAATAATGTGATGTATAATCAATTTTGTTTAGTAATTATCTAAAAAGTAGTACAGGAAGATTCCCAGAGTTACTGTAAACGCACTGCAAGTCTTCTCCTCTTCATGAACGCAGTTAACTGCACTTGGCAGTTGTGTATGTGCCTTGAGAAGAGAATACTCCGCCTGCTGAGACAGACTTTTTTTTACTCGGTTGCTCAACCTAAAGAAAATTTTCACACAAAACAATTTGCAACAATGAATCCCAAGTTCTTAATTAACTTTAGAGATGGTTGAACTACTTCTTTCAAACCATTAATTCATCAGAACTATATTTCTCCCTAGTTTATGTATTACTTGTGAACCAGTTCAAACATACTCTGATTTTTGTTATTCTGGAGTAATTGATTAATAGATTTTAAAGACAAATCTGCTACGGCTTTCCTTATTGGTCTGTTTTATTGAACAGCTCAGTTACGTGGGCTGGTTTCTTTTACCCAGTTAGACTGGACTACGGGGAGGAAGAAGCCATAATTGTGGCTAAAGGAGGATAAATTCCCTGAAGAAATCCGAAAGGCGTTGTTTGCCTCAGAGAGAGGAACACTTCACGTGAGCAATAGAGCAGAAGCCTGAGAGGGACTGTATTAACATTTTTGGAGGAAGAGTGTGCTGACGTTCATAGCAGTTTTGTGAAAAAGGAAAAACTTTATTATGCTGGAGTTACTTTTTCATAGAACTTTTAACAAAAATTGTTACTATCTTGTCTTTGGTGCTTCAAGAAATTAGCGTTATCCTGCAGCTTGCAGTTGCACTGTCTGTAAATATTTCCTGGTCCTCCTTAGTGAATTTGTCTTGTCCATGACCACAAATGATTTTTGTTCATTTTCCCCTCCCATTTTTTCTGTCAGAAATGTTGAGAGCATGAGAACCATACATTAGCAACAAATTGGTTGCTTAAGCTCTGTCGGTGCTGGAGCTGCTGTGATTGCAGGAAGATGTTGGCATGTGCCAGACCGCTTCAGTCTAACCAGTCCACGCACCTTTAGCAGCCTGTAGCATCTAGTGTTCGATGTAGCAATGAGAGTTTCAGTGCAAGTTGAAGGAAGTACAGATAGGGCATTTATGTGCATCTTTGCTGCAGTTTATACCAATTATCTCAGGTATACCTGTATGTGTTGCAATTACATCTATTACAAATGCAGAGCTTTTGTGAATTTGCATGTGCATGTTATTAGATGGGAGACCGTGTGCTCTTATCTGACAAGGAAGATGTGCAAGGGCATCAAACCAACCACAATTAAACAATGCCTTTCTAGTTTCAAATATTTGCAATCAGTCTAAAGTCTGTTAAGTTAATCAGTTTGTTGACTTTTCTAGTACATTGATGAATATACTGCACTCAATAAAAAACCCTGAAATTCATTATCCATCACGAATTATTCATTCAGCTGCATCTTTTAAGATCCCCTGCTGTAGTAATCTCAGACTCTCCTGAGCAGAAATTGTCAATTGTTTTGTGATGTGGTAGTGTTATTTTACAGAATATGAACTGTAACTCACAACTTGAACTCAGCCTTCAGAATTGAAAGGCCAGTACTTCAGTTTTTTAAAGAAGTTTTTTCGCAGTCTCCTTAATAGCTAAGGAAAAATCTGTTTAAGGAAGCATCGAAAATCCTTGAGGGAGTGCTATTGCTATGGGTTATTGATCTTTTCAATTAAAAAGCATGAGGAAAGTAAAAGTGTGGAAGAGAACAGAGCGGAGACCATGATGGAACACTGCTAGCCTGAGCAGTGGGATAGAGGCTGTTGAATTTCTTTCTTATGTTTTCACTTTGGGAAGAAAAGGTCGGTTTTAATAGAAATGTATGCTCCAAGAGAATTTGTCCAACATACTTGGTCCAAGCAAGAATTGCTTTGGGAGCAGATGTGGCCTTAACTATAAATAAAGTTCCCACTAAGTATATAATGCAGATTGCTTTTAAGTCACGTTATAATAGGAGAAGAGAAGCAAAGTTATCAAAAGTCTTTTGCATAGCTGAATTGTATCAGAAGTTGAAATTACTCACATAACCAAAAATAATGATTCTTAAAATGCATCTACAAAACCTATATTAAAACATTATTAAGGATGTGACAGAATATTAGGTAATACATATGCATTTCTGAGACCCAGGAGATGTCAAGAGAAATAGGAGTAGCTGGAAAATGAATAGCCAGTCACACTGTGTGTGTGTGTGTGTTAGCCAGTCACACTGACCTGTTAACAGTAGAAATACATTATGTCTTGCCTTAATTCTGTGTTCCCTTATTTTTGCATTAGCAACAGCTGAATTTATGATTAATATACCAAAACTATGGATTCTAGATACCTTTTAATTCCTGCACGAAATGGAAAAAATCCATTCTCCTTCTGAAACAGTACAAAAAAGTTGTTTACAAAAGCAATTTTCTAAAATAAGTACAAAACTATTACTTGTTTTTATCGTATTCAAGTTTGTATTATATTGCATAAAGAAATAACACAGTATTTATCTGTATAAAGAAGAAAACAATCAATGTATATAAAATAAGAATAAAACAATATAGAAAAGAACTCTTGTTCAACGTGGAGAAAACTTGGGTCATAGATGATTTCTTCAAGCTGCAGTTCATAAGCTTCACTTATATTCTTCACTTATATTTTTTTCCCAATTTAATGTTTTTGTATCAGGAGGCAGGACCCCGTAGGCTGATAGATGATACAGTGGGCTCTAAATCTAAGATCTGATTTTGAGCTCAGCTGTAGGTATGATGGAGCTGTGCCGTTTACTTATACTGTCTGAGGAGTCAAATCTATATAGCAGGATTATGGTATGCAGCATGGAAAAAAGAAGCATCCTTCATCAAGTACAAGAAAATGTTTAATATACCAGGCAATTATTTTCATTACTAGAAGAGAGGTAGTGTATTAAATACGGCATAAACAGCAGCTAACTGTGGATTATAGTACTATATTCCATAGAGAATTTCTACTGAGGTCATAGACCGCCACAGCAAAGTTTATAAAAACAGTAATTCGTGCATTATTAATCCTGAATCTTTACTTTGCAGAAGTTTATGCTTTTGCTGTGATAATTTTTGCTGTACTCTTGGTGTTGTTCCTAGAAGTCTCTCTTCATGCTGCAGCCCAGGACAAAAAAGTGGGATGCTACATAGAAATGCCTTTCGGAGGACTCCTCCCTTACCTCGGGGTAGGTTCAATGGAATTACAGGACCAGCATATCAACAGCTAGAAGAGTCAAGGATCACAGACCAGGACACAATACCTTGTCACGGGTAAGTAATAACATAACTGAAGTGAGCCAATTTGTGAGTGGCTGCTATTACGTGGTTAATATGCTTTGCCATTACAGTCCTTCCAACTTTGTTGTAGTGTACTGTGGATCCAGGGTTTATAGTACTGAAAGCAGAAGAATGTTTTCAGCGTACTGGCTCTTTGAAGGTAATACATTTTTATTTGGCTGGCTGCTCTTTTTAAGCCTTTCGAAGGCTGTAGAAGGCGTGATCAGAACAAACTGTAAGTGATTGGCAATATTATTCTTTATAACTGATGCTTTTTCTAGTGGTGCCATGATGCACAGTTCTAGTAACTTTCGCATAGCGTTTTTTAATTCCATCATCACTGGGCAAATAAGAGAAAATAATTCCGCAGTCCAACTTTCATGTATTTTTAATAAATCTATGTACATTGCAAAGTGTGTTTGCTGTAGACTGAAGACCGATCACTTCACACAGGTTTGTCTTTGAAAATGCACGAAGAATCCAATATTTTTCCTTTTAGCTTGTTAGAATATTGAATGTGAGCTCCAGCTGTACATAAGGTCTGAATTTCAGAAGTGCTCCTGAGCACCTACATCTGAAGTCTTTTGCAATTGCTGAGATATTTTGCATAATATTTACATATCTCTATAGATTTCCAAAGACTCTCCAGAATCACTACAAACAATTATGTGTAAAACTAGGAGCAATATCTGGGACAGAATAAAACAACACCAGTTTCATWTGGACACGTGTAAGTAACAACTAAGTGCAGCGAAGTGAACAGTTACACTGCGAGAAGGCAGCTGTACGTTTTGGTGTCGGAACTGGCTTTATGAAGTGCAGAACTGAGGCCACCGACGTGTTTAATTTTCCTCAGGGAAGAAAGGAGCTATTATCACTATCCACTCTGACCTCCTGGGAAATGTCAGCCACAAGTGCTGACCGAGAGTAAGCGTCGTTACACGTCTGTGTCGTTGCACGTGTGGGCACACCCGCAGGCACACATTCCCCCTGCGCCTTCCTCGCCACGCTTTCCAACCTGCAGCAGGATTGCCCAGTCTGGGGGACTCTGTGAGAGGGGGACTTGGCTCACTAAATGTTTTGTAGCTGAATCTACCTAATTGGCCTAATTGTTGGCCACAGTAATTAGGAAAGACAGACCAAGAACAGGGCTTACCTAGGAAGGGAGAAAGCAAAGTGGCAAAAGGTTTGGGTGTCTGGTGACTTCTTTTAAGTACAAATTTGTCTCGTACTTCTTTCATTGTTACTATTTGCTTCTTCTAAGGAAAAACTTGCTTATTACTTCTTGCAGTAAATATATTATTGTTCATTTGTATGATAATGTGTGTATAATTCCTTATGAAAATTGTGACTCCGAATGCAACCCTTCCTGCAAGGGGCAGGCTAACAGCCTTCCCTCTTCCGTGGCAGTGTCCTGCCGCGCGGGCTCTGGAGGGTGCTGCAGCCTCTTCCTAGGTTAAGAAATGAGGTAGAAACCAGCAAAGCTGTCTTGTTGGGTAGTTGTATTTACTCTTCTCTAGGAAATCAGTGTGTGATATTACAAGCATCATCTTGTACTGGCCTATATTTAAATTTGCAGTTCTGCAAAAGGTTGATATTTGGACCAGACTGTGGCCCCTTCTGGCCTCAATCCACTAAAGCTCTCCATCCATGTTTTGTGTGCTAGGGATGTCTGTAGAATTAGACCTTCCTAATATCGACTCTAACGATGGGACCTTTCTCTGAAGGAGTCCTCTGAGTGCATCAACAGGTGACAGGGAGTCACAGCAGTCTGTGTGTATCACAATACGGCACGAAAAGTCTTCAACTAGTACCCATGGAAATGAATTTTTAAAATGTCAATGTTAGGCATAAAAACAAAAGCAATTCTTTGATCTTGTTTTATTACAATGTTTTACTGATGATGATTTTTATGAAAATGAAGTCTTTTAAGAGTGTAACAAAACTTTTTGCAAGTTATTTTGTGTTGCAGCAATGAAGTAATCTCTTGAACCAAAATATAARTACGCGTCTCATCTCTGAACAAAAATAAAAAATAGTTCACTAATTCTACTTCATGTGGAATTCTTCTAACTTAGGAAGAGGTTTCCCCAAAATCAGATGGCTTTTTACCATCTAAATATCTGCAGCTCTGGCTGAAGTTTAGTCAGATTTTGTATGTTTATATTTGATAGAAAAGAGGCTAATTTACCTGATTAGTTTTTGTCTAGTCCTGTAAAAGTGCTCCTCTTCCCATCCCACATTGAGAAGAAAGCTTTTGCTGCCTTCAAGAAACACCAGATCTCATTATCTGCAACAGGATCTAATATTTGCAGAGTTTGAGTCAAATACAGCTAATATCAGTTATTTAATCAGTATGCTACTTGAAGGAGTAGAAGAACCTGCTTGAAATGAGGGGCTTAAAGAAAACAAACCATCTCCATGCCAGTCACATCTCAGAGACCGATTTGAGTCCCTGAGGGTGTCACAGGTTTACATACAGTTAAGTGGACAGCAGTTTGATCGCATGCTTTCGGTGACAGCTGTTGGCGTTACACGGTATGAAGTGTTAGAAGTAGTGCCTTATAGCCTGTGAATGTGTATATATGCAGATGTAAATGTGTTTATGTATACAAGACCCAATGTGTCATATCTACAGGTAGAAAATGGGGGTGTATATGTAGGTATATGTGCTTACAAGGCTGAACCAAAGCCTGGTAATGCCACTAGAATTACTCCCATTCATCTTAATGGACCTTGTCGTCAGGCTCGTATGCTGAACACCTAGAGCAACAGGGCTTATAGCAAAGCTACTGGTACTAAGCTAAATAAAAACCATTTTGTATTTTAAGTTCCGATGCCTTCTGTCTCTCTTTAATATCTATTTTAAGGGGGCAGTAAAATTATTATGCTTCTTTCAGTTTCATTCTTTAATTTAGACTCTTAAACACTGTATGAGTATAACATAATTACTGTTGCATATTTATAAATGTTTGAGTTTCTTTTTTTGCTTGGCTTTAGGAGAGGGTCGAGAGAGCACTGCACTTTGAAATACGTGCACGTGAATGAATTTATTCAGTCAAAATAATTTTTCAGATAAAAAAACAGATATCTTTCTTAGGAGGAGCTATAGTTCTRGGAAAGTTAATTATAGGAAAATGTAATTAAGATTCTGCAATTATAGGTCTAAGTCTCAGTCTATTGAAAACAGCAGCAGTCTGGTGTCACAAGGAGAAGCATGGATCAGTTTGTGATTAACCAAAAGCTGGGTCTTACACGGTTTAGATGTAATATCCCTACTAGTTTAATACCTTGCCTATTGCACACAGTGTATGTGCTTTAATTCATCCTCAGCCCTCCTTTGAAAGCCCTGTGAGCACAAGGCAGAAACATGTAATTCTGGCATAAAATTGGTGTGTCTGTCTGTACTTCAAAAAATATTATGGAAATATGCCAGGCATTGCGTTACATGTTATTGTTGCTGCTAATTAGTTTTCAAAATACCAAGAATAATTGAATCTCTATTATGGAATTGGCAAATGTTACTGTTTTCTCACCAAACCCATTTTAATTCAGTCTTCTCTTGGTTTTGCTTATATATCATCCATATAATACATCCATTGCATGTGAAATTCATTAAAAACATTCACTCCCTTTGTTTTCAGGGTGCAGCCCAGAATATATTTAGGGCCCGAATTACCAAAAAAGGGAATAATGCAACTGATGCGATCTCTCCAGCTATAGTCGTTTGAGCAATTATATAATAAGCAAAGGAAACAAGAAAGAATGGGCACAACCCAAAGGTCTGCACTGTTTTGTTTTCATTTATTTTTTTTGATTGTCCTCCCTCGGGAATAATATCCCTGATCAGTATTTCATTCATACTGATTCTTGAAAACTGTTCTAAAAAGGCCCTCCATAAGTGGCTACAAGTGTGTCTAAGCATAGTRCAAATGTAATTAACCAAAAACTGAGTCTCAGCTGGCTCAGACATAAAACATGAATGCAGCTGTATAGAATGTCCAAGAAGTTCTATTACATATCCAAAAAAGCTGCTTGCTATATTATTCCCCTGGGTCCCGCTTCCCAAAGCAGTATCTCTTTCCATCCGATAGCAGCAAAGATCACAACACCTCCTCCTTATCGCAGAGCTCCCAGCTGCGTTTTCTGGTCTTCTGGGAATGCCTGGAGAGTTTTCRTGCAGGGACTGCACAGAACTGCGTGCATGCTCATGTACAGGTTAATGTGTCAAGCAGTTGTACAAACACTGTGCCACCGTAGACAAGTTAATTACAAGTCAGCAGCGCTCTGCTGGAAATGAGCCTAAAGATACCTCCTCCTCTCTCTGCTGTCTGACAGCTCGCCAGGAGGATGGGGCCAAAGGAAGCCTTTCCAGTTAATTAGTGTTGTACACTAATATTGGACTATGGCTGTTTCATGCATTTCACTTTCTTTTCCTTAGTTCTCTTTCTGCTAATGCCAAAAGCAGCGAGGCACATATGAGTAGAAGGCTATCCCTAGTGAAGTCCAGCAGGCTTAAGCAGCTTTCAGAAAAATAGCCTTCAAGTCAGAGCTCAAAGCACCTGCTTCCACACCAGTCTAAATGTTGCTTTCCTCGTCCATAGATAAAACATATTAGACTTCACTGTTAGCTTGCCTTATTAAATAGTGATATGATCACAAAGCTGATTATAAATAAAATATGTTCTGGTACTGAGGTGATGTCTATGGTCCTTGGCAATCATGACCAGTAGATATAGTAACTCCTAGAGCACCAGATTTCTAGTCAAACTACTTCTCAGATGGGAAACATCTTTTTTTTTTTCATTGTTTCCTTTATTTTATATTGAGTATACTTTCCATTTCTGTTTTCTCAGTATTTCCTGTAAGCGGAAACACTTTCTGATCAGAATAATGAATTTGGCTTTGAAACAAAATGGAAATGTTGATAAAAATTCACCAAAGTTGCCTCACAATAAATAAAATCATCCTATGATACGTATTAATGGAGGATAAAGGATTTTTTTGGAAACACTTGAGCCCAATGTATTAGCTCTGTTTCCAGATGAGATCTAAGAAAACAAATCAGGCCAACCTTTTTAAAGTGTTTTCCTAAAGTAGCCATTTGACATTGAGAGTTCTGATGTTGAAGAAAGCATCAATCCGTTTCCCCAGTTAGGAATGTAGGAATGGAATTTCAAATTTAATTTCGAACAAGATTAATTGTAATACAGTATAACTCCTGAAAGCTTTTTAAAAGGAATTGTCACTATTCTCATATACTGGTGGGCAAAATGAGGCTGAGAGAAAAGCAGTGGTTTGCCACCAGCAGACCTGAGAATCAAACCCAGGTCTCCCAAGTCTGTTGTTTTCCCCAGGGCCACACTATTACCAAGTGCTCCTAGTGTGAGAGAAAAATGACATGTATATTTTCAGCACAGTTCACTGAATTTCATACAACGTTCCTGCTGCCGGTTGCATCTGACCGCTTGATGTACAACAAAAACTTCTTTTTACTCTTTCCAGGTATTCATCCAGTGGTTTAAAAACTCCTCAGAATACTTCAATAAATATGCAACTGCCTTCAAGAGAGACAACCCCTTATTTTAATAACGTGGATCAGAAGGACTTGGTCGGCTATTCATCTTCAAGGGCCAACTCCGTTCCCATCATCCCGTCTGTGGGCTTGGACGAAGCCTGCATGCAAATGCAAAACGTTTCTGAAGTAACAGGCATCAAATGGTGCAAAAACTCCTATTCAGCTGAACTTGTCAATGTGAGTTCCCCAGTCAGTAATTGTCTTATAGCAGAACAACGCGAAGTGAAAATATTGCTAGAAACTGTGCAGGAGCAGATTCGGATTCTGACGGACGCGAGGAGGTCGGAGGACTATGAACTGGCGAGCGTAGAAGCAGAGAGCAGCGCGAGCGAAAACACGGCCTTTCTGCCCATGAGCCCCATGGCCAAGTCAGAGCGAGAGGCACAATTTGTCTTAAAAAGCGAAATGCAGAGAGACTCGGTATTGACCAAGTGACTTTGTGTGGGGGTTGTGGGAGGGGAAACGAGATCTGTGCATTCGATGCTTTGCTAAACAGGAAGGGAGGAGATTAAATACAAATTATTTATATGCATTAATTTAAGAGCATCTACTTAGAAGAAACCAAATAGTCAATCGCCCTCATATCATAGTGTTTTTTAACAAAATATTTTTTTAAGGGAAAAGTTCCAGGAGGGATGAAGCGTACATCAGGTGCTTTCTAGGCAGGATTACACATACAGTTTCAGTTACAGAGCGTTGTACCACGGTCCCGTTCAGCTGTCCGAAGGCGTAGGCTATGCATCTTTTTTTCAGTAAAGGCCAAGACCATTCTTAGATTCATTTCTGGTTTCAGGGCAGCGCTGCAGTGAGCTGCTGGCCAGGGATTTGCACCCTGGGGAGCAAGTCCCGTCACCCCAGCACAGACTCAGTCCCCTCTCCCCCTCTCCTCTTGGTTCCACGTTCATACCGTGGAAACAGGCACACAGACATCTACTTCTGAGGTCTGGTACCTACTGTGGAATGACAATAAATCCCTAAATTGAGCCAGATGCTTAACTCTCAACCTTACTTTAATGTGTCAGTCAGCCCAAGAAAGTAAATGGAAACATTTAGGAGCTTTGGGTTTGGCCAAGTGTAGAGTGGGATTGGGGTCTGTAGAGATGCAGTGGTCAGGAGCCCGCGGCTGCTCCATCTTCTGAGCTTTGCCTATCAGAGCTGCCTTGGTGGAGAGTGAGGAAGAACAAGAGAAAGTGCAAAAGTGTGTATTATGACAGGTTTGGTTTTGGGATTTGGTTTGGGTTTTTTTGAGTAGGAACATAAACTCTGTTGTTCGTTACCGACCCCTCAATATTTCTAAACTGTTATACTTCGAAGGCATTTGTATGCTCTCAAGGAGCACTTCTGAGTGTGTGTGTGTATTTTTTTTAACTTATTTTTTATTATGGGTTGTTCAGAGAAGAGTCAGGGAGATCCAGTATGATCAAAATCCAGCCGGTAAGTGTCCACGCTGCCCTAATTTGTTCCCGCTTTCAGTTCTCCAGTCACTTTAATTAATTGTGGCTTAGGCTTGTGAACTTTAAATCTTCAACCCTGCAGATGGTTCAGTATGGGCAGATCCACAAGCATGCACAGATCTGATTCTAATGGGGTTATATAAGAGCAGATGGTTTCCACCAAATCACTCCCTGCAGGGGATCAAGGCCTTAGAGAAGAAATGTCATTTCCTGGTTGCCGTATCCCAATCACATTATAAGCATTTTTTGCATTTGCTTTCTTTTGAGTCCCTCTTCCCCCCATAAATTGTAACACAATATGCCAATAATGCAATGAATTGGGTTCAGTGAGACACACATTACTGCTTTTATTAGTATTAAAATATCTGCTTATTCGTGGGGAAAAAGAAAATGAACTATAATAAATAATTGCTAAATAGCCTTCCCTGGTTAATGTCAGAAGACTGATTAAAAGAAATTTACAGTATATACAGAATGTATTAAAATATTCCTTTGCAGCAAATTAATCATTAAATTTATTAATGTGCCCCAGACTTTCCAGTTCACAAGTCTCAAGACTTCCCAAAATAGCACAATCGATCATGCAGTGCTGTTGTATGTTGAGTCAGAATAAAGCAATATTTTAACCTCTGTCAAGTAAATTTGGAAAAGAAATGCTGAAGGTGTATGTCATTTTTTTTTTGTTAAGGCAGTGAAAAAAGCCTACTATTCACAGTCTTCATTCAGCAAGTCTTATTTTGGGTTTCTTTTGCGGTTTTGTTTTTTTTTTTTTTACGATAAAGATGAAATTGTCTTGTTTACAGAACTTTCTATGGCTGTAATCTTTGCTGTGTGTTTTCAATAAAATATATTTGAGGGCAAACTATGCTTTATGCCCCAGGATGGAGCATGCCTCGTTCGGACTCCCTTCTTCACAGACACAGAGCTTTTGTTGTAGCAGTAAGGTGCAATCACTGCGAGGAGTGGTCTCACTCTGACGTGTTTCTACAGTATGTTGTGGCTGGGCACAATCTCACTGTGCATGAGCTGAACTGACGGCGGTGGGTATGGTCCCAAGCCCACACCAAATAAACCCTCTGAAAGACGAGGTGTATTAGGTGGGGCTCAGCTTCGCATCTCTACAGTCATGGACTTTTCTGTCAACACCGTTTACATCCCGCCAGCTCAGGACATGAGCAAAGTGAGCTTGCCTCTGCCCATAAGCCTTGTGAACATATCTGTAATAGAAAAAAAATGGCTGCTCTGTAAAGCTCTGATTCAGTAATTTGTGAAGTGTGATCACAATTAATTAATTGCTCACCATTAATTTCATCAAGAGATGGTCTCTCTGCAATAAAGTGCAGAATCCTGCTCAAATAGGTGTTTCAAAATTAAATCTTTTCAATCCGGATGTAAGGCCACCTTGCCCCCAAATCCTACCAAACTGTGCAAATTCACCTTTGGCAACATATTGGAAACACACGGCAAGATTCCTGTTGAAGAAAGAACCATATCGTAATCAATGCCTTTATGGAGAGGATGTGTTCACTCAGCACCCCCGAAAGACCCAGAAAGAGGGGAAGAGCGATGTATTTTAAGAGGTTGAAATGTTTGACTGAATGACAGATGAAGATCTGAAATGGTGAGGGTATCTTCAGTTCATGTTAGAGATGCGATCTTGTACTCAGCAAAGGATGTGTGACTGTTATATGTTAACTGTTTTATTCAGTTTTCAGCATGTTTGAATAGAGAGACGTTAATATTAACCATATGACAGACTAGTGTATTATTTGTAAAGAGTATCACTTCAGATCCTATTGAAACTGTCATTGTTTGCAGAGGAAAAGAAAAAGGTTTGAAAACATTGAATTAGGTAACCTTCATGTCATTTGTGTGTTTCTCTAATGCAACTAGTTTCCTCCATGGACCCTCCTATTTTACAGTGAATGGGACAATGTTTTCTCTGAGGTCTGGCAATTAATTATGTAGAGGACACAAAAGAAAGTTGTACTGAAACAGCCGAAATGGTAGGCCAAATTTTGCTTTACTTCTGACCCTAATGGTCCCATTGAACTCAGTGCATCAGAAGGGATGCGAGTCAGTGCGAAATGCAGTTCATTCCTAAAATTACATCTGTTCCCAGCCTTAGAAACAGACTGTAATCCCCCTAAAAGATGCTCTGAACTCAGTCGTTTACCTGTAACATAATTAAAAGTTATACCTGACCTATGAAGTTCAAGTGTAGTCTGGTGTGAAAATTCACACACGCAGCATTACACTTGAGTAAACTGAGAGAACAGCTAATTAAATAAATTGAACTTTCTCTGAACTGAACAGAGAAAGCCTGTGTCTCTTCAGCATAATACTGTGGAGCAGAATTATCAGAGGTGTATATCCTGATCTTTTCTTTTTTTTTTTTTTTTTTTTTTTTTNTTTTTTTTTTTTTCTGTGTAGAATTTCTTCAAAACAATCCAAAATAACCCTAAAAAAAAACCAGCAGTAGAATGATCCCAGCATTTGAAATAGGAAATGTAGGTGAGCATGGGCACATTTCATAGTGTTAACCACTGAAAAACTCTTCAGTACATCCATGACCCAAAGCTGAAACATTTTAATTCTTGCAGGATCATGTTTAGATCAACAAACACATCCACAAAAAAAGAGCTCTTCAGAATGCTTTTAGTATCTAGCCACGCTCTCAGCTGATGTAGTCAATGCAGTAATGACAGTTTATATTAATAGAGGATCACGTCCCAGATCTCTTCTACTTGATGTCCAATGTAGTGTCACAAAGCTTAGTAGCCTACCACATGATGTAAGGAATTCTACACTGATTTATGGAGCTATCTTCGTTTTGCTTGTGAAAATCATACTCACATCAGTGTGTGAACACCCTCACTAGAATACGGTGCAAGGTTCGTTGGCCGAGTGATTGGTTTGTCAGGTCTATCTTTTACAAGGGCTGAATATCACTGACCAGGCTCCAACAGCAATGAACTTACCACCATGTGGCTAACTCCAATGTTACTCATCAAAATCCTACAGTTTTAGGTTTAAAATTTTGAAAAAACAATGAGACGATGGCATCTGCTTGTCACCAGGCATGTGCTAGATGTGCTTCTGAATCCAAATGTTCAATCGGATAGTACCTGTCTACTTCTCATGTAAGTAGGGAAAAAATTTGGATTCTTCTTTCCACTTCATCCCCAGCTTCCTTTAGTCTTATTTTGGACATTACTTGAACATTTCTTACTCTTATAAGTAAGTATGAAAATGAATACCAAAGAAGAACTCTTTCAGAGTCCTAGCTGCAGTAAATAAGATTAAAGCTTGAAGGAGCAGACCTGGAATAAAAACTGGTTTTGAAAATGGCATAAATATCAATTGCCTTTCAATAAAACAGAATTTCCCTATGAACTGTTTTTCACTTTGGAAAACAATGAGCTTATATGAAGTGATTTATTGTCTTGGCATGAATTTAAAATGCTCATCGTCACGCAGATTGGGAAAAAGCAAATATTTAGTATAGATTTTTCAGCTTTTGTGATTTATTTTTTTAATTTTATTTCAGTAGCCTGACAGGTCAATGATCCCATTATCTGTATTGTCTGACACACAGTCTTAAAGGCCATTTCTGTCCCTTTCTGTGGTCCAGATGCTGGACTGTTAGATTTCCTTAAAGAGAACAAGATTTTATCTAAATTCTATTAAAAAATGATTCATAGAATAATATAGTTCTTTATCTTGCTGAAAACACAAGGTGATGCAAACTTTTTTCTTTTTGTACTGCCTTATTACTGTAAGTTCATAGTGAGATTATGCTTCCTTTGTTTTGATGTTTACTCACATGAAAACAACTGCCAACACCCAGTTTTCAGATTTTAGACTTGGCTCTTCCAAATCACCATCTCAAACAGGAGTTTTGTATTTTAAATAGCAAAGTTCATACATGAGATATAAATGAAGTAGCTACAACAGCAGTAAACTTATTAATAAGGTGGGGTGGTTTTTTTTCATTTTTATTACACAGCAATTAGTGGATTAGGCCATAGAAATCGGTAGTTTCTTGTAAGAAATACAGTCACAGAATATATTAATGGCGGTGGAAGGCCATCGCTGTAGCCCATAACTGGGGAAATCTGCAGCAGAGGAGGACAGTCATCCACAGTGTATGCTGTGGAGGGGAAAAGTGCTTTCATCTTAATAGTAAAAAACCAATCTATWAATCTGTTGAAACTGCCAAAAACTTAAACTACCTGAATTGATTAATGAGCACGTTGGTAGTATTTGAGAAAAGGAAACGGGGCAGAAATTTCCAAATTCATAATGCTTGTACTGTCCCTTGGAACAAAGGTAATTATGTTTTGATTCTTTATTATTAGAGYACAGTTTTCAATGTCTGCTGTAGGGCCAGAGCAATCACACAGCACTGGCAGGCTGCACTGACCCTTACTTTCTTGAAAAGATTTAGCAGTCTCCTCTTTGGTCAACAGTCCTGTAAACAAGGAGTGATTTCCTAGTACTCCACATGGCTATTCTTGTGAAACTTCCCAGTAAAAATACAGCAAGACAACCTATAATTACTTTTTTTTTTTTTTTTTGCTATGAGGAACTATAATATTTTATAGCTATAATGGAGAGGGGTTTATTGATGACTGAAGAATGTAAATAAAGTATAGGGTATAACATATGTAAGTGGTATGGAAATCCTATATTTGTACTGTAGCTTTTAGTAATATATTCTCTAACACCATCAGGAGGAGACCTATATGCAATTTATATTTCTTTTTTCCTTAACAGTGACCATGGTCTGGACCACATCACTATAGTGACTGGGCATTGAGGTACTCTTGTCCTTATTCCTTGCGCTTGCATTGCAAGGCCCACTTCTCTGCAGTCTTATGCCCGCTCTGGTTTTACTGAAATCACTGACGTTGCAATGGTTCAGCATCTTTATTCACGTTCAATTTTACCTTGCCCTCAGGATCAAGAATATAATTTACAGCCTAACGTTTGGGACACCACGGGTGTCCGCTGAGTAAATTTAAGGCCTAAAACGTTCAAAATTTTATACACTTACATTTGTCTGCTTTGGGTAGACCTAATGGGAAATCTTCCCCGTGAAGAAGGATTTATGCAGCCTGTGCTGCAAGGCATTTTCCTGCCGGTCCTTCATATCTGCCGGTATCAACGTTTCCAGTCTCCGAGTCAGCCGCTCGCTCCGGGTTCTCCTGCCCAGCACTGGGATGTACTGTGRGATTTCAGACCAGAAGCCTCTGACTTCTTCCAGAGTACCAAAGACCAGAAGTCATCTGAAGTGTCCTGAGCTATAGCTTCAGATGTGACTTTCTGCCTCTTAATGCTAAAAYGTCTCCAAAGGTTAAGACCTCTAACATGCATTGCATTAAATTATGTAATATAAATAATGCCAAAGTTCATAAAATTAAGAGTTATATGGCAAATATTATTGTTTTAATGTACGTCTTGCTTTGAAGGAATATGGAACGAGAGCTCTCAGTTGTGTAAATATTTGGAAACTAAAAATACAAACAATAATACAAGAATAGAAAAGAATACAAAGAATAATTAATATTCTAAAATAAAAAGATAGTTCCTTGCTTTCTCTGAAATAAACAGTAGTAGCTGAAGGTTATCGAGATGCATCAGTGAAATGAAAGACGACTCAGTGAGGCCATTTTATAAGTCATGCTAGTAATATGTCTAAGACCTTTTTTTAAGGAATTCAGGCTTAGAGTTTCCCTTGCTTGACAATACATTAAGATGATGTTTCTTTCATAACGTAAAGCTTACTCCTATACAGAGCCGAGGCAAGTATCGCATACCTCAGCATAAGCAGGACAGAAATGCAGTATAGGTTTCACTTTGGCTTTCTCACTCAAGTTAAACTCATTTGCTTTAGATTATCTCTGATCTCTTCCAGGAAAGAATAAATGAGTATCCCAAAAAAAGAGAAGAGTTATGAATACTCGATGACTTTTTTTCAAAAATCTACCAGTTGATACTAAGATTGGAGCCATCTGCTGAACTTGAATGTCCTAGAAATAGCTGAGATTTTGACTGTTCTTGATGGGGGAAACAGCAGCTAGCAGAAGCATTACCACCCCCACCACCCCAGCAAGATGCACACTGTGAACTTCTTCTGGAGAAGAGGGTAGGGAGCTTCTCCTGGTTCTCGCAGCAGGTAGCAAGCTTCTCCTGGCTATGGCACAGCTTTTCCCATGGGTGAGGAGGGATGGATTTTGAGTTGTGCCAGGTCACGTCATCTGAGAAACTTGCCTTACTTTTATTTCTTTCTCAGATCTCTCTCATGTCAGTGAAACTGTGGTCATCAGCACTAGTTTGTTTTTTAAGTTAGTGATTTCCAAATTCTGGGATCCTTTAAAGTGTTGAATTTTGGAAGCAGAGACTTCTCAAAAAAAAAAGGTAAAATTTCTTCGGTGATTTTTTTAAACCATCTTTACTTGAAATGCTTGTATTATGTTAACKATTTTGTAAAAAATTAGATGTTACCAATCTGAATTACAAATACTTAGATTTACATTATGATAATAGGGCATGGGTAAGATCTGTGTTTCATGTGTCTCTCCTGATCTAGCTGAAGATGTCCCTGCTCATTGCAGGGGGGTTGGACTAGATGACCTTTAAAGGTCCCTTCCAACCCAAACCGTTCGAACCATTCTCTGGGAAGCGGGTTCAAGTTAGTTCTTTTATGTATCGAATTGCCCATAAAATGCTGGAGATTTCTGTGCACATCAATGGCAACTTTGGGTTTTACATGGAAAGGTAAATAAAACTAATATATTTGCAAAGAAAAAATGGACTATGTAAAACTTCCAGGTCAGACTCTGGTGTTGTACGAGTGGCAGCTGTTTCACTGAAAGCAGTTAATGTGAAGGGAATGAGGCTCCCAGAGGAAGATATTTATGGTGGCTCAGCAGTTGAGCTGACTGAAATAAAACCCAGGTTTCCACCTCCGCAGCGCTAACCTATGCTCCCTTCTAAGGCTGGCCCGCCCCGAGCCCCAGGGTGTCTGCAGCTCCTCCACTCGTGACTGTGCCAAAAGGCAGGTGTCGGCAGGGACTTCTGTGAAGGCTCCCCTCATGAAATCCAGGTGAAATAACATGAACTAAAAATTGGCGGGACTGGTTCTCAGTTGCTGTCAGGTTATACGGAGTGCCAGCACTGGTGCTGATTTACACTTTCTGAGGCTGTGGCTCAGGGTTTGACCTGACCCATTAGTTCACACTGCCTGAGCTGGAGCAATCTGAGCAGAAATCTCTGCCCATCAGAGTAACTTCGGAACAGCATTAAAGCAGTTTGATTCCAACTAACCTCATTTTTTATACTTCATTGCATATTCTCCTTGATCATTGCAGAGGTGAAGCTGCTTCCAAAGTCACCTTAAAATTGTCATCGCTGATCTGTTTTTGCCAGAGTAACTGGTTGTGATCACTCAGCTCCAGTTCTGACGGTGGTGTGAGGTCCTCCAACTCTACGGATCAGAGCTGGGTCTTGCAGTCCAAAATGATGTATGTGTGCAAGCAAACTCTCTGTACTTGTTCTGCAGCAATCGTATGCATTCAGATCAAAGCATGGATCAGCTGCCAGGCTGATCTTTCATATTATCAATTTTATTTAACAAAACTATCTTTTAAATACGATTTTCTATGCCACTTCTCTGTATGTTGTATAGAGAAGCAGGGAAGGCAAATTCAGCCTGTCGGCATTTTCATCTCGGCTAACGATGGCAGGGTTTTTTCTAAAACAGCTCAGGAGAYGAAGTTTTTAAAATTCTGACCCTGGCGGAGAAATTGATACCCCGGCAGGGGAGGGTTATTCTGAGCAGGTTTTGTCCATGTGCGTGCTTATCTAGTCTGCCTTTCTTCCTAAGAAACCTTCTTTCTTCCAAGAGCCAACGTACCTAAAAATATTAAGCAAAGTTAAGGCAAGAGATGTGCTCTGCCTTCTCTGCAAAGGGGACAGGAGCGTAAGTAAGGGCTAATGACCAAAAACCTTTCCAGCTAGTTCCACTAGTATTTGCACAGGCTGGTAATGCTAAAATGACTCTGTGTGGTTTGGTCACATATATTTGCAGGCTGTGATATATATAAACTGGCAGCCTGTTTTAAATTGTTGGTGGTTTGTAGTATCTCAGGATGGACTTTCAGAGCGCTCAGGACAGCATTTACCACTGTCCTTATCCTCCATCTCAGTTTCATTTGACTAATGGACATTTCTATTACATAGGTGGCAGTGACACCCCGTTGCCAGAGGTGTGGGTGTCACACCAAGCCCCGCATCGCTTTCTGGCAAGCAGGGCAAACCAGTCCTTCCTTCAGCCTTGCAGGCAGCACTCTGGGCTGTGAGGGAGCATCCTGCGGCTCGGCCCCTTCGTCGGGCAGGGAATCGACACCRGGTTTCACAGTAGGGGAGGCCTCCTAAGCTGAAAATGAAAACTCCCCCAGGACTGAGATAAAAGGGTGACTTGGGAAAGAACTACGAACGACAGTCCTTTAAAAAAAGGTTCCTCTGTAACCCTGTATAGATGGGCAACAAAGTTGTGATTTTCATTTCAGTTTCTCCAGTAAGTAGCAGAGTAGTTTTGCATTTACATTAATTTCAAGCTGTCTCTAGGTGGCTTCAGAGAATAATGAGAACACATCACTGTGCAACGCCCGTGCTCTAGGAAGGTTCTATAGCTCACGGGCAACTCTCCATCCTTGTGGGTAGGACCTGGGTGGCAGCACTTTGCCTGTCTTCCTTAGTTAGCTGAGAGAAGACCAGGCAGTGCCCTGCACTGCTCCCTCACTGGCTGCCGCTGCAACCCGCAGCAAATCCCCGTATTAAAAGCACTTAAAAATGGAATGAAGGTGATGGAAACGTGGTTGGTTCACTGTGAATATCCATCTGGGATAGTTGGAGTAACTGCAAGGGAGGAATTGCCTTTGCAAATCATGTGCCTGATTTATTGGTTAAATAGTTTTTCAGTCCTCGCTATTTAGTCAACAAGGACATTAAGATGTCCAAAAGTAAAAGTGGAATGATTGGTTCCTAGAACTGGTCGTAATGGTTACAAATCCAATATTTCAGACTTTTTGCTGAGCACTAATCAAGTAGAGTCAATCAGACATCATTTAAATAGACAAACTTTTATTGTAGAGTTATACCTGATTTCATGCTTTCTGTTATTGATCACTTTTTCCATATCACATAAAATTATGTTTACCTTAAAACTGATCTGGAGATATGCATGAAACAGCACCTAATGTGGACACGAAGTCTGAGCGTTCTCAATGCATAGGGCGAGTCTTGTGAAACCTTCTTTTTAGCAGCCGAAAGTCTCGAACCRTTCACTGAAATAAGACAACTAAAATATCAACAAAATTGATTTTGCTGTCAATAAAATCACTGATAAACACTTGAGTTGGATTTGGGGCTTCTGAATAATATATATATATATGTAACACTACATAGACAAACTTTTTTTAGAACACAGAAATGAATGCTCCAACTTAAAGTTTATTCATCTAAATAGCTGGATAGAATATCCACTTAACCACATAGCCTAAACACATTGAAGAAGGGGGAAAAAGGTGTTTATTTCCAACTGTGTTTATTTTTTCACCGGTAAAAACAGAAATAAAAACAAGAAAAATAATCATAGTGCCTATGACAAAGATTGTGCTTCAAGGAGTGTGCAATGTGTACCACGGTTACTTTAACTGCAAATGGAAGCCGTTTTTAGACTGAGTGTGGTTGAAAGGAAATAACCTTAGAAAAGCTGTCACACAGCATCCCAGAAAATGTTTTGGTTCGGTATGTTTGGCCTCCGTTTTTGTGGAGCTGTACATTCCTGTCCATGGTTTTAAAGGATAAAAAAAGAACTGATTTCAGAATCAATCTGTATTTTGACTCGTTTTTATACTCTCAACACCCAGATTGGTTTATCGTATGTGTAAGCARAGCTGAACAGTATCATTTCTCTACTTAGTGTCTCAAATGAGTTTTATTGTGTGCTGTTGAATTCAGTCCTTTTTCCTTACTGAAGTGGTGTGCTCCTGCTATCGCCGGTGATCTCTCCCTTAAAGCAGAGGTTTCATTTGTTAGCAAAGCCCAAAGAGGGACGAGACTAATCTGTCTGAGGACAAAAGCTTTCTTCATTCAGCCTCACTGGTGGGAGGATTGGCTGGGGTTAGCTGGAGTTTGAGACAACAAGGCTCAGGGGTCTCTGGCGTCTTGGCACAGACAGCGGCACCTGCCTGGAAAGTCCAAGTCTTCTGCTGCTGAAGTCAAACCTTCCAGTCTCACCTGCAAGCCTCTCGGTTTTAGGCTAAATAAACCAGGTAGAAAGGCTGAAGTGTCCAAAATAACGCATTTGCAGGRAGGATCAACTGAGAAGAGAGGCAGAGGCGGCAATATCTTTAATTCTGGAGTCCCAGCAAACAGAAGCACAAGTTCTTTGCAAAATGACTTCCCACCTGAACAAAGTGAAACAGATCTAGGCGTCCCAGCAGCGGCCATGGGGACGGGGTGAAATCTGTGTCACCCACCCATGTCTGGCCCAGGGCACCACGCTGGGGTGGTGGCACCTCCCAGGGTCCCCCAGCCGGGGCAGCCACGGGGGACGCGGTGCCCACTCCTCCTCGCAGCCCCTGGCGCCTTGTGTGGATGTCCCTCCCCTTCCCCTGTGCCCAGGTCGTGTTTTCATGCGCCTCCCCGGCGGTTTGTGCTGAACTGCTCCATGCTGAGCTTATTCATCATCCAAACCCCCAAGAGACTTTCTGCTCAAGTGCCTCCAAAAACACCTCTCTTGTTGAYGCCAGGTAGCCCCTGGGCGAAGCCTCAAGTCACTGCGGCTCCCTGCCACCACCGAGCACCCTAAATCTCAGCCGAGGCCCAGCCCGCTCCCAGGGGAGGGAAGGAGGGTGCAGGGCTCGGGGCCGGGAGGGCAGCGGGTGCTCCCCGGCTCCACTCTGCCTCTGTCGGGCTCTCCCAGCTCCCCCCGCATCGTTCCTGGCCACTGCCCGGCAGATCCCCTCTTTCCTGGCTAACACTTGGGCTTTTTCCTTTTTTTTTTTGTGTAGCTCAGAATATCTGTCTGAATCTGTCACTTGGCTTCTGCTAATGCATGGTTTTTGCTTGTAATCTGCCTTACTTTAGTGGTGTTAGCCCAAGTGCTTTTGAACACACCGACTTTACAAAATCCCAGAAAAATGTTTTACTTTCAAAGCTGCTCTTCCAGGCACCTCATCCCCCGGGCGCAGGCGCTCGGATGAGTTTGATGCTGAAACCCGTTGGTCTAATAAGAAGGTTTTTCCTTTTGCCCAGGGCTAAGGAGCGGTTTGGGTGGGAGTATAACGCTGCCCCAGGTACGGCTCCCCCCGCAGGCAAGCCCCACACCTGCATTAGAGGAAGCTGTTCACCTGGTTTGCAGGCACAGCTGAAATCACTGAGGACACCCTTTATCTCTCCACCAGTGGCCACGCGTTCGGGTCTCTCCTCCTCGCGTGCCCGTGCCGGAAGGGCCCTCTCCTGTTGAGAGGAGGCAGCTCTGCAGGTACGGCTCTGGCAGGAGGCTGTTTCCTAAGTGTGCCGTTCCTAAGAAAACGTTTGTGTTAGGAAATACTGTTGTTTTTTTTCCTTTCCCCTTTGGTTTGTGCTGGATATTCTCTGTAGTAGTTATTTTATTTGTCCTATGGCGTAGTAACTGAGTTTATTAGACTGAGCAGACGTTAAGGTATTAAGAGTACAATAGTCTTACAGCTTTATCTTAAAGCTTTCGCTCCATTCAGAGCTATGGTTGATTGTTTTGAAAACGTACCTCCTTGGTAAGAGAGTATCTAAGGTGTTCCCCTTCACCCAAGGGTAAATTGCAAGTTTCTTGTCTGCTGCTTTCCAGAATGGAAAAATCTGAAGCTTATTTAGAGCGTGGTTTATGCCACAATAGGCACTGCATACTGTCCAACCATCCAATAAAACAGCCTATGTGCTGAGGAGCTATGCTAACTTGCAAGGGTGCAAATTAAAATGTAACAAATAAGAACGTAATGAGAGTGGCTCATAAAATTTCCATTAAGAGTCATGTTTGATACTTGCTTAAAACTTCCTGTGCTTATGGAATGCCATTTGCCAATGTTAAAGACACATTAATTATGACTGCTTTCTGAAGCAAGGCTGCAGCATCTATTATACAGCTTCAGAAATTTCCTGTGACAATCTGTATCCTAATAATTCAAACCACTTTGCTTAAGCAGTCATCTGCAGAACAAAAACTTTCCTCAAACCATTTAAATACTTTAATTTGTACTTTTCACAGATCCATAGCAAGCTGTTAAAAATGCTAACAAGTACCTCTCAAGCTATATTTAAAGTTATATCTACTGCTAATGGCAAACACTGCAGTTATTTCCTAGCAAAATGCTTATAGGAATATCACTGGTACTATGCAAAATAAGAATATGTTTTATTGTAAGCATCTTTTTTGCTGGGACTTGGTGAGCATATGCAGATCACAGTGAAGTGCTTAGTTACTTGCAAAATGTCTCCACTCTAGCACAGCTGAAGAAGCAAAGATAATTGTGAAGCTATTTTGTTTCAGGAGTAGTGCTGCTCCATAAAATGAAGGGTTTGTTACTAATTTAATACTACTTAAAATACTGCATTTATGCCTATGTGTTCTGGATGCTTTCTCACCTGGAGTAGAAGAGCTTGTTTCTCTTATTCTCCCTTAGTACAGTGAGATATGAAATTACAGGTGGGCAGGCAGCAAAAGAGCAACCAGTCATAAAATTCTGATTTTACTCTTTTCTGGTGAGTTTGTAGCTGGGTTTTTTTGTTTTAATGATGTTATTCATAAGCATTGTTACAATAGGACCTACCCAGATGCAAAGATGCAAGGAAGAGGCTGACATTTTTGGGAGGCTCTGGCTGTTTGCAGCAGAGGAATTGGAGGAAGTCAAGGCCTGGGGAAAGGGTGAGTCTCACCTAAGCTCAAGACAGGTTTTGGGAGAGCTGTGTGCCAAGTATTAATAAGGATTTGGAGGACAAACTCTCTGTGAATCTCCTCTCTATTTAGATGGATATGAGCCAGCCAGCCAGATCAGGTCAGTAAAGGGGAGCTACTATGCAAAACTCGGTGGGGGAATCTACTCTGAAATTAGGACTCCTTGTTTTTTCTTTGCAATTATCTACCAGAAAAAGAGGTGGCTAGAAATAAAAATTTTTGCTCAGCATAATCACATGAGAGCAAAACCAGAGAGGGATTTGCAGGTAAAGCCTGTGATGTTTTGGTGCCTGGGTGTTCTTGACCCACAGCTGTACCTCCTAACTCATCAGTCTGACAAATGGCTTGAGCTAGGTGTGGTGGATGAAGTAGATTGACTAATCCATTATAAAGGTGATGTCTTCCAGCAGAGCTGATTACTTTTTAAGGAATCAAAGTGGCTAGAGAAAAAAAGCACTATTATTGCTAGGAAAAAAAGTTGTTCAGTTTGCAATGTGTTTAGTTCTCTCCTCTACTTTTTCTCCTGAAGTCAGGCCAGAGAAAGTTACAGGGCTTTAATTTTAGGGGCTAACTTGGGGAAAACAAAACTTTTTTAAAAAACTTGTTTCCTGTAGCCTGGGATGGTGGAGAACTATTGATTCTACAGTCAGACTGAGTACTGCAAGTGTTACATATGCCTGAGTTCCTCCACTCCAACATCTCTCATTTGTAACAGTCTCTTCCCACTATTTCTCTTTTCATTCAGAAAATTCTCCAATGCAGTGGACTTGGGGTGGTGGGAATGGAGGGAATATGGCTTCTCTCCTAAAGCTGCTGTATGTCCCCTGCTTCCTTTTTGGTATCTTATATAAAGTCTCCAGTTGTCCTTCTCAGGGTTTCTCCTATGGTATCTCATGCTCTAGTTCTTTTTCTGTGTCATGCTTGATAGTTTGCTGCTGTTCTTCTAAAAATAGTGCTGCTATTCTAGGCTGTGATTTATACCAGGGATAACAGACGTGGCTGTTTTTCAGGACTTTCTTTACTGAAAAAAAGTGGTTCTGGTTTTGGCCAAGTCTCCAGGAAATCTGGAGGGCCCGAGGCTGGTCCTGGTAGCCAGAAAGCTGCACTGGGTGGAGGTATCTGTGCAGGGGTGGCAGAAGCTTCTGAGGACCTTCCTGGGAGATGCTGGGGTGTGGGGACTCACCTGCTGAGATCGTTTGTGAAATCGCTGCTGAGCCAATGCTATTCCAAGAGCTGATGATGTAGTAGTAATTTGGTAGGGAAGAGTTTTAGGGCAAACTGCAGTTTATGGACATCAGTTGTCCTCTTTACAACCAGCAGTGTAAGGAACATGTGAAGCCAATGTAGTGCAAAACACATGACTCAGGTGGGTGGGAACAGATGGATGCAGGTGTCTGACAAGCCCTGCAGCTAGCAGGGGAACTGGGGGAAGGGGAGATCTTGCCTTTCCCTCTGAGCTGCACTTGATCTGTGAGCTTTCCAGAGTGCTGCAGAGATCAGGTGCTTTTTGGTTGCTACTCTTTGTTAACAGTCTGTATTTTACCATTGGGTGTAACAACTTCTTGACCCAACCTCCATAGGGTGTGCCTTGCTCTGGGAGCTTTCTCAGTTTGAATTGAGCAGTAGTTATAGATTTATTGGTGATAACTTTTACTGTAAATGTAGGCCAGCAAGATATAGAGATGTAACTTTTGATTTCAGAATAATGAACCTTTTATTCCTATCTAGTTAACTGAGCCAATATAGATTAAATTCTCTAACATACAGCTTTTCCTCTCCATGAATTAAATGGATTAATCTTTCTTAGAAAGCTATCACTAATTATATTACTGTACTGGGCTATTAATTCCTCTCCTCAAGAAGTTACTATTTTTATATGGCTACAATAGCCTGAAGTAATTACAACCCCAGTATTATCATAGAATCATAGAATCATTAAGGTTGGAAAAGACCTCTAAGATCATCAAGTCCAACCGTCAACCCAACACCACCATGCCCACTAAACCATGTCCCTAAGCACCAAATTATTACAATATATTACTTGAAACCCTTCTGTTTAGCACTCTTCTGCTGAAATTTACTGCTTCCACTAATGTCTTACAAATACTGGAAGGGAATAACGGTGCATAGAGGGAATTTCAATAAGCACTATCAGAGCAATAGCTGAAGATACCCTAATGTACTAGTATTCCTTTTTTCCCCTACATGATCACACTGGGGTAATTGCATGCCTATTTGAGAAAAAGAGGAAGAAAGGGTTCACTATTAGTATGTGTTAGATTTCTTTTAGATGCGAGAAATCATAAGCCATTTACTTTATCTGGTTGATGATGGAAAAATAAGATGATGACTTACTGCATGTTTGAAGTCAGTGAGATTGCCCAGAGTCCAAAATTCACAATGCCAAAGGCTGAATTTCTCTTGTTTGTATTATTAGAAATGTAAAATGTTGGGCTGCTGTTCCGTGCAAGAAGCAGTGTTAGTGAAGGATGGAAACTACAGAAGTGCTTGCCGATTGTCTAATACCTTGTTTCTTAGGTGGGCAAAGCCTACCTCGTCCCATGTATGAGAGGGTAAATGGGAGGAACTGAAAAGGGGTTTGTCACCTSAGAGGAATATTTCTCACCTGAGTTTCATGGAAGATAAGTCATGAAGCCAAACAGGAGTGAATTTCATGATTTATGGATTAAATATCACTTTAATCAAGAAGATGTCTTAAGTAGCCAGTTTAATCATTGTCATCAACTTCATCAGAGTGATTGAAACCATCATTACTTTAGCAACTGATTATCAAGAGCTGGATGTGGTCTTTCCAGTAATGCTGGAGCTGCTCATTAGAAAGGTGTCAGAGGTCCCTGATGGTATCTCTGCATAATCTGCCCTGGTGCTTTTGCTGTATTTTGCTAGAGAGTGTGTGGATTTTTCTTTAGATTAAACTTCTTTCAGAGTAATTCAAATTAATTACTATTTTGTATTACAGATACCTAAGTATTTATGCATAAAGCTTGTTGATAAATGCATAGAGTGCAGAAATCTGGTTGCTTCTTAGGCTTTATAACCAGGGCCAAACAAATCATTAACTATTTAAACACAGTTTAAAAAAAAAAAATCTAAAAGAAAGGATTGGAGTTTCTGGAGGAAAACAAATAAAAAAATTGCATCTAAGCAAAGCAAAATCCCAAAGCAATGTATACTGGAGTGGACAGGTGGTTGATCTGTGGCCTGACAGAAAAACAATGTTGGGCAAGACCAACAAAATGATAGTCAGTTTGGAAGTTAAGGTATGAGGTTCCCCATCTGGAATAAGATGACAAATTGATTAGAAACATGATTCATGTATGGCACACCCCTGRGGTATTTGGGGCAGATAAAGGAAAAATAAGAATTTTCCTGTTAAGTAATTTAGAATAGGCCATGTAAGATATAAGCAGCAGCAAAGCCTTAAGAAGGTTTCAGGAGCATAAAAATGAATTTGAGAAGCAACTAAAATAACCATAAAATATATATAGCAAGTTACTTGTAGAGGTGATGAATCCAGCCAGCCAGAGACCTTGGGGAGTGAGGCTTTCTGTCAAACTGAGGATAACAGTTATGACTGGTTAGGAAAGCAGCCCTCTTGCTCTGGTTTTCAGATTTTATTTTTTTCTAAAATAAAAGCAAAAGCACTGGGAGTCTTATTTTGGTTATTTAATTTCACAGTGCTAACAAAGAATTGGGAAGTTGATCAAAGACACAGGTACTAGCAGTACTATCAGTAATCTTGAAAGAATTTATCTCAAATGAGTCAAATAATCCAGATTTTGTTTTGGATTCTTGATAGGGGTTAGCAGTTGGTCTGACAAGATTATAACAAAACCTGAATGAAAATTCTCCTGAAATACTTCCCAGCATACAGAGGAAAATCGAGCAGCTCTCAGCTGAATGAGAGAGAGACTTGAAGATTTGTAATCCAAGCATGGTGATTTCTGGCACAAACTAGTGATACACCTCATCTGTATTCGGATGGAGACTGGGGAAAGGAAGCCAAGGATGTTTTTGTCATTTTGTAGTAACCGCCATGGGAAGGGCAATCATTCCCAGCAGCAGCAGCCCTCCCGAGGAAGCAGCAAATACAAGTAATGAGGAGTGCCCCTAGCAATGCACAAAACAGTGCACAGAGGGACACAATTTCAACTGGATTTCGGAATGTATGGAAAAACATGAGTTTGAGACTAAATAAAACCTTTTAATTATCTTTATGGCTTACAAACTGAGTTTAATGACATGCAGGAGTGAGGAAGAAGTGACATGGAAAGGGGAAATTAATGAACGTGGGGAAAGCAACGATAAAGGAGTTAGAAGGGTTGTTGGACAGGGGAACAAGAAATGGCTCCCCTACCTTATTTCCTGTATTGAAAATCATGTTCTTGGTCTCCCACATATTTCAAGATGACACTTGAGACCAAGTGACACGTACTGATTTAACAGCCATAATCTCTTCCCATTTTGGGATAGGAATACTCATGTCAATCCTGTTCAGCTTTTTATGATGGGCATTTCTCCAGTTGCAATGGCTTCTTCCCAGCACCAACTCTTCCAGGGCTTTTCTGGCTCCTCGGTTCAGTGAACGCTGGGGTGCCATATGTATTGGCTGCTGAGGTCTTGAGTACCTGTTTTCATTATTAGTGGGGTATTTCTCAGAGTATTGGATTCTCCAGATCCACACAAGTGGCTTCCCAGCTGTTAACAAAATATTTCTTGGGACCGAGTAGAGCTCCTCCAAACCAAAGGAGGAGCCATCATAGGGTATATGGGGATGATATTTTTGAGCCTGAAGTTGACAGAGGAGATTTCATCAGGCTTCCTGCACTGGCACAGGTATCCTTCTTTGGCGCGTAGAGCGTTGAATTGCCACTCCGCCTTTCTGCCCTCCTGAGCGAGCCGATGCTGCCAGCACCCCTCGGAGGCTGTGCTGGGTGCGCGCTGCAGGTCGGTCCTAGCCTGGCCCTGCCGTTACAGCAGCTGGTGCTGTTGCAGCAGAGCTGCGCTTGAATCAGGCTAGTGTGAATCAGGTTTGTTATTGCTTGTATGTGTAGGAGAGTTTGAACTACACTTTCATTTTATTCTTTGGGCTGGTAATCTTTAGCATCACAGGAGTCTGCCTGCTGTGGCTGCTGTTTCAAAACACATATGGAAATTGTATTTCTATTACTCCTTATTAGTGACAGTCTTTCTTTCTCTCACCTTTGTTTCCTACCCTGCAGGTGGGCTTTAACAGACACTCACACCCCCATTTCTACTGGGGTGTTGCTCTCCATGTTGCCTAGAAGGAGCGTTTGGTACAATTAACAGGCTTCTTATGGTAGTAATGTTGTTTTGAGAGAGTGTTTTGGAGTATCTGTGTGTGCTTGGCAATTGCTGAAGCCAAGCGCCAGCACCTGTGACTTTCCAGAGAGAGGAGAAATGAGCTGCAGAGAGACTGACGGTGCTGGGGAGCGGCAGCCAGGCTTGGCAAGCCCYGGTGGCTGGCGAGGCTGCGGCCACGGCTGCTTCAGGATCCTAAAATGAGGAGTGCAGGTTTCTGTTCCCATGCAGGAGGACAATCTAACCTTCTAAACATAGCAAATAACCGTGGCAGCAGACTGCGGGAGCACCAAAAGCAGCAATGAAACGCATCTGATGACTCCCAGTGGCTTGTCAGCAGTAAATAATCCTGCATGTGTGTTGACAGCAGATCCCAGCTCTGATGTCAAGAGCTGTGCCACCACCCACGCTGGTCCCTGTTTGGCCAGAGGCTGGATGTGGGGGTTGTCCTAGACCATGTGGATGGGAACCAGTGTCCTCTGCTAAAACAGTGACAAGGAGGGAGTTTACCATAGGGCAAGCTGGTTCCCAGCTCTTAATTGTCTTTCAGTTAATCCTATTGCAGTGCATTCACCAAATTAGTGGTCATGGGCAGCACTGAGAAGGACAAGTACAGGGCAGGTCAGCCAAATGTCTAAGGTATGACATACAGCTTTCTGAGCAAAAGGAGAGCATGGTTATGCTGTTGTGTCTGTACCTGAAGAAAGAATTCAATTGTTGCTGTAATGAAAAATGCCACTTTAACTTTTCTGCTTCTGCCTTGTTCATATTTTTCCAACATACTTCCTTCTAGATTTCTTTATTACTACTATCTGTTTTAGCTGATCTAATTTTGTGGTCAAAATGAGCAGATGGAGAGGGACGTGCTATTCCCTAGCATGTTCTAAACTACATCAGCCCAGCGAGTTTAAGCATCAGCACAAATAGCTGAAGCTAGAATCATAAACAATTGCTGTATCTAACACAAATGATGCGTCTCAGCCTGCTAATGGAACAGGCATATATTAACCTCCCGCCAACACCGCAGAATTTCAGAAAGTTCATGCATATGTTGTCTTGTTGACCTGCTTAAAGAATAAGAGTATTTACTTTTATACGTTGCTGTGAAAAGAGATGGTGCACTTGTAACAGGAGTATTTTTGTAGAAGATGTTAAAACTACTGAAATCTTTGAAAGCAAATCTACTGTTAGCTATAATCAAAATAAATTCTTGGGGGCAGGGATTAGGAGTCCCAAAGACACATAAACAGCATTATGCTAAATTAAATTAGAGTTGTTTAATTAAGGACACTTCATATCAAGTGCTTCCATCTTAGATGTGTAAATACCTGTTAAATAAGTCATCCTTTTTTCTAAGGTTAAGGCAAGAAGTCTATCCAGGAGTTTCAGGACAATGGGGCTGAGGGACATCAAGAAGCCAAAGTAACATCAACTCTTCCATCCCTTTTGATGGGTGCTTGTCTAACCTTTCTTCAAAGCTTGTGTAATTTCCCTGGGGAACCTCTTCCATTCATTTCAAATTTGAATCCTGTATTGCCTTTGCTGCAAGTGAAGACAATTACTTAATTTGGCTTCATCTCTGACATGCAGAGTAGATTACCTTTTTCCACTTTGTCTGTAGCTCCGAGTATTTGAAGACTGTTACAAACCCCTCCCGGCCTGGGGTGCCCCTGTTTCCCCAGAGGTGTTGTTCTGGAGCTATCTCACCTCTTGTCTCCCCTCTGTCAAGGAAGACTTCAGCCAGTGCCTCCCTCAGTTTTGACAATGAAAACTTGGTAATTACCGAGTGCGGAGTGTTTTGCCATTGATTCAGCCTCCATGTTGTAGTGGTCTTGTTTAGCTGATGTTTTCTCTGTGTTTTATCGGGGTTAGGGTACCAAATGTTTTTTATTATAAACAAGATATGACTTCTCCTGGGGCTTACCTACCTACATGGTCTGCTCTCCTGTCAGGGAAGGAAACTGGACTGGTTTGGTACAGTTAGTACTTGACAAACCCATGTTTGTTGTTAGTACCTGCAGACCCTTGCAAAACTTCACCCAAATAGTTTATTCCTTCTGGTATCCTTCAAGAAATCAGATTTTCTGGTTAGCCTAGACCTCCTTTTTCCTCCCACCCTCACCTCTCTCTCAGGGGCACTGTGCTTGATCTTTTTCAGTATTTCCAGACCATATGTGAGCTCTTAAAGGTAATAATTAACAGTTTGGAGAGTAGAGACTGGCTGAACATGTCTAAGACAAATTCCATAAAGCCCAAGGAAAGTATTTGCAAAGGCAGGAATACAGAAACTAATGTGTCAAATAGCGGCAAGTATCAAGGGTCACGACATGCAGTGACACAAACAGAAATCCATGGCAGCCAGCGGGGAAATGCAGCAGATAAAATGGAGGCCGTTTGCCCTGTGAAAGGTCACCCCTGTATGCGCTAATAAACCATATAGCTTTATTTTCAGAGGAAAGGACATAAAGCAGTTCTCTGGCCAGCAGATCAGAGCCAGTGTCCTGGCAGGCGTGGGGGGTCTATTACAGGTCAGCCCTGGCAGCGCTCCACCTCCTGACGGTGCCGTGGGGAGCTCATCCTGCCGGGGTGGACGCTTCTACTGCCCGACTTGCGCCAGGCTTTGAGGCTCGGGCACTCTCTGGCGTAACCACACACAACTCTGGGCAGTGTCGTAAGCAACACACAGCTTGTTTTTTTGAAGAGAATGATTTAAAGTATGGGTTTTGCGGACTTCAAAGAACAGATGCACTAAACCGTAGTGATATTCCATGTGTATTTTAAAAGCATATTTCCATGGATACCAAACAAAAGTTATTCCAAATTAATGTACTTGGAATTCATATTTTTAATGTCCCCTGTGGGAGTTCCATTTCAGAAATAAAGTAGTTTTACTTCATTTTTAACATGGCTACTGCTCTTCAGCAGCTAGTTGAAGGTGATCAATTTATTAGACATTTTGAATGTTTAAGTAAAGATTAATGACTAAACATGAGCCTGAGCAGTATCTTCCACAGACTTTTCACAATCATGGCATGACAAAATGAAGTTCCAAGAAATCAATTTTTGTGTCTTGGTATATCTGATGTGTGGCACACACTAAAAACAGGCATAGTAAATGTGAAATCAAGGTTCTTTACACTAAAGCAACTTTAGGGAAAGTTAGGAATAACAACAATAAAAAGACTCATAGTTGTGTGTTTTCTGAGCATTCTCATGGCTCGCCAGTGACATGTTACATATCAGAGATATTACTCTATTTATAGTATATATATATACACTTCCCTATGGAGACTGGAAGTTGGGAAGGAACAACCGTTCACATCATGATCATAGCTTGAAAGGATGTGAATATGATTGTCTCCTTTGCTTCAGTCAGTAGGAAATCACCGAGTCACACTGCTGAAGAATAATCTTATCTGTCCAATTAATGATCAAAACAATAAMGGAAAAGCTGTTGTGTCCAGTTGACATAAATTCTTTTGAAAACTAGGACAAACTTTGGGTTATTTATCCTAAGTGAAATCAAAGTTTCCAGTTTATCCTTCAGTAGTTAATAGAAAGTTAGCTGGTGCTAATGAGTTGCTTAATCAGACTTTTACGAATCACCCACCAGTCACTACCCAGGGAATAGAGCCCCTGCATGGCCTCAAGAGAGTTGACTGACTTTTTCAAAGCATATGCATGTTGTAGCACCAAGGATGTTTCTTCCATCGGATGTGCTTTTAGCATCCTATTTTGACCTACTTGGGTTGTATATGTCTCTACTGATTTCCTTTAAACATTTGGAGTAACCAAAACCCAGTGAAAGTGTTACTTTTCCCAGGAAGAAATACTGACCATCATTCGCTTTCCAGAAAAAATAGCCTTTTCATAGGAGCGTGAGGAGGCGGCACACAGTGAAATACTGCAGCTCAGGTATGCGTGTACAAGTTGCACCTCGGACTGCAGGGGAGGTCTGTGGAGAAAGACTGGTGAAGTTGCTGAAACTGCTGGAGACCTACAGCTTCAGTTTCCACAGCTAAAGTTCCTCCTGCCCCCCCCCCCCCACTTTAGGAAGCTCTTCAGCCAGAGGATTGCACTTAATGCCTGCTGGGAAAATTGCACGAGATCTCGGATAGCAAGGGAAGTAACATCATCGTGGGGTGGGGAGTAAAGAACATGCACAGGAAAGTTTATACACAGAAAAAAAATCCTTTATATATTTCCTACAATAGTTAGATTATTTCAGCGGTTTGGCAGGTGACAGTTACTTCTTGTTTTCCTACTGAAAGTCGTAGGAAAGAGGGGTATTAAAAGTGGTTGTAATGCTTTAATTTATTCTTAATTAAATCTTACTGCATTCTATTTCACTTTCAAATTTTCCTGTGTTTATCGGTGATTTGCAATTCAGACTTACTATTCATGCTTAAGTTGCCATTTATGCAGGTACTTTCTGTGGTTGCTAACAAAAATGTAACTCTGAGATTTGATAGCATTACTTTTAAGGCAGGCCTGGGAAAAGTGTGTAGCTTGTGTTTTGTGTGTTGGCTTTTTTTTTTTGAGTCTCAGATACTGTTGACTGGGTTCAGAATTCAAGCTGAAAAATCAGGAGTATCTATTTTCTTCTCTTGTGATTATAATACTGTCACCATATGTATTTTGGTCAGTGTTTTTCCTTTGGACTGTCAGCTGAAGAAAACAAAAGGAATGGGTAAATGGACTCACAGATGTGTTTTTTAAAAAAAAAAAAGTCCTCTATGCATGTATTTGTACGTATTTGCTTTCAGTCATTAATCGAACAGTGAAATGTGAGAAAGCTAGATTAAATTCAAGCACAGGTTATTTCACTACTGTTTGGCTGTTGGGCATCAGCTTGTTAAATGTGAGTCTTTGCCTTTTGTCCTTGTAGCTCCAGAATAAAATTAATTGCATTTTCTTTGAGGGGGAGAACAAATAGGAAATCAAATGTAGAAGGTAAAAAAACAAAACAAACCAAACAAAAAAAAAAATTGGTGATCACAGCATTAACTACTGGCAAGCTTCCACACAACAGCAAGCTTGAGATTGAAGGGGGTGTTTGTTTTTCAGCTGTGAAGAGACTTATGGTCATCTTCTTGCCAGCTCACTGAGAGAAGTTGTGCTTGATCACAGCTTTCCTGTGTTCAGCTGACTTTGTCGTGACTGTGTATTCCTGTACCAATTCTTACCCAATGTTTGCAATCCATTATACTTGGAAATACTTGGATATATTTGAGGTAATGTACCCTAACACAGCTACAGCTAACCCAGAGTGTCCAGTTAAGCCAGGGCAAATACAGCAAAGCACATCTTAGCTGTGGGTGGGAAACTGGCCAGACCATTGAGCTTAAAGGGCAATGAGCACGGGCATAAATCATTATAGAAGTGGAAAAATTAGTTTGATTTTGCTGGCACAAAAAGAATAGCGTGTATCACTTCAAGTGAAAGAAAATCACCGTTATTGGAAGAAGGCAAATGACAGATGAACAGTCCTGAATCCCGCCAGCCTGCCGTGGGGTGCAGGTATCCCCTTTAGCTGTTTGCATAGTTCTTGATATAAAGCAGAGTCAAAAATTATATTTTGAGAGAAGCTACTCAAGACAACTAAAGGTTATATGTAACAGATAGAAGTAGAGTATATGAAACATACTATTTAAACTCTTATTTGCAATCAGATTAGCATAGTCTGAACAATCCCCCGTATCTAGGACTAAAACAAACATGTAAAGGAAAGGATGAATTGCATTAATACTCAGATGGTCTCTTAGACAAACCTAGCTCCATCTGATTTTTCTATCTAATGCAGAACTGTGGACTTTAGTGTGCCTCCATCTGCCTTCAGTAGTTTTAACAAAAAATGGATGTTRCAGTGTATTCCACAGAACTAAAAATTTCAAGCAGTGAGACAGACCTATTCAAGTCAGAGTTTTCCATTGCTTTCTGATCACTACTGAAAGTTATGGTTATAGGGAAAAATGTCATTTTAAGAATTAATAACATCTCTATTCTTTAGAATTTTCTCCTCTGTGCTTTCTCAGGAAACACTGGATGCCACTGAGGGCCTACATCCTAAGGCACTTCCCAACAAGGATTTCTGTGAAACCATTATGAATATTTTGCAGAGCAGTTGACTTCACTTGTGCATTCCTTTCCACGGCATACATTTGCAAGTTATGGATTCTGTAGAAATAAGAGAAAACGTTGATATAAAAAGGGAAAAATCCCATTTTATATCTCATCTTGAGGACCAGCACTGTTGTCTAAACACTATAGTGACAAAAAATGCAGCCACTGAAATTCACAGATAAACTGTGGCCAACTGTGTTGGGGCAAAAAAAGCAATGTGAGAATTTGGGGTTCTTCCTGCACAATGCACCTCTGCCGGCATATGCTTTTGGTGGAGTGGCAGCTTGCTTCTGTGGCCCAGGGGATCACAAACACATCTCTCCTTAATGGCCAAACACAGATCGCTTCAGTGGCTTCCAAATCTGCGCGTTAGCATCATAGAGCAGGAGGTCATCATAAACTTRTCCATTGATTCGGACACTGATAATATGTGCCTTGCATGACCAGCTCCCTCAGTGCAACTCAACTTCAATATGTGGAGTGATGCTTGTTACATTTACTTTAATGGCTTGCTTAAAAAAAAAAAAGTGTACTGATGCCTTTCAGGGCGTTTTTTTGTTTTGTTCTTTGGTGTCTGTGTGTGTAGACAAACAGTGTTGTTTGGTATGCATCAACTAAATGGAGAGGAAAAATCACATGGAGAAACCTTGTCAGATTCTGGCTAGAAGCCAATTTCAAACATTTTATGACTGCAAATTTGTTGCAGAGAATCAAAGAAACGGTAGGCAGAGTATCCCGAAGCAGAATAAATTAACCTCTGTGAAATTCCATCAGGAGAGCCTGTAGAGCAAGGGAAAAGAAAAGCCAGGAAAGTTTGCCTTTCTTTTGAAGATTTTTCTAGAGCATATCTTTAATGATGGGTGGCTGTGACTTCTTTCCAGATGATAATGAATGTACAGACTCGAGATTTTTAGGGATGAGAAGATGGAGCTAAACAAAAATAAGCTCAGGGTGCCACTTGCACTGACAGTTGTCTGTAAGTATTCCCCTGGGACATGAATTAAAGCACTMCTCTGGGTGAGTAATGATAAAGCTGGCATTTGGAAGTGGAGGGGGCGGGGGGTGATGTTTGTTTGCCGAGTACTTAAAACTGAAGGAACTCAGGCGGAGRGAATGCAGAATCCTCCTTCCCACAGCAGGCGGGGTGGGGGGGACTGAACGGCACAACAAAATCTGGGCTCCAAACATTTGCACAAATTTTGAGAGAGGCACTTAGGTAAGAATGTGCAAGAAAAATTAATAGCTTGGTAAAAGCTCCTTGTAGCAAATGTGCTTAGTAATAGGTTGATTTTTGACTTCTAAAGGAATTTCTGTCAAATGCAATTATCAGGGAAGACTACAACTGYGAAGGTATCAAAGCTATGTTTGCAGAAATCGGGCTTCAGAGCACTTGTAGATGGAAGATATTTGTCGAGTTTCTTTACGTGTCATTTCATGTTTCTTTTCTTTATGAATCTTCCAGCTGTGGTACATGCTGTCTGTTTAAAGACAAGAATACTCCAGCAGTTTTCATTTTTAAAAAAGTCTCTGGCAGGTGCATTGTATTTATTTATTTAGTTAGTTTTTTCACTCTGTCTTTGGTTGAGGAGAAAGGCAGGAAAGTGAAACAAAGCACAGAAATGAAGCAGTCTGCCACACTGAAAACCTCTTAAACATAAATAATAAACTTTATTGACTAGGTAATTCTCTTTGATTCTCTTGCTTTTCATATTTTTAACTGTTCTCACTTAAGACAGTGTTGCCTAAATACAAGGAAATTGTCTTGATATTGTTAAACTGAAAGCGGCATTACATTTGYGTTAACAGACAATCAGGTTTGAAAGCATGTCAAAAATATTTTGAATGCAGTTAGAAAAACAAATGCTTTTCTTCCAAGTGTCTGAAGACTAATTTCATTTATATTCAGGATAAGACTGGGATGGTATCAAGAAATGTGTATTAATTGCTGCTTTTACTTTTTGCATGGCATGTATATTATGTGTTGAAGGTATCGTTTCTGTTCATGAGCCTTTAAGGACTTTGGTGTTATATGTAGATCAAATATTGGTACCCACTCTATACATGAATCTATTCTTATCTCTCTGTAACCCATCACAACAATGACTCCTAGCTGATGTACTGAGCATTATTTTAAGCACAGGGAGGAAAAAGAGATGAAATGGATTTATTTCCCATTTTTGGACTGCTCAGTAGCCCACAATTCAAACATGCACTGCATAATCTAGTGAGAATTAAATGTCATTGTTTGAATGTAAGAGGAATGATCCACTGAATTCAAATTATGAGGAACCCTGAATTGCTTTTAGCTGTCCTCACAGGTGGTTGCCATTCCTAAGGATGAGTCAAGGGTACAGGTATGTTGGCAGAGCATGAGCAGAAAAGGTGGATTGCGTTTGCAGGAAATCAGGTGTTAATTAACAGGGGTACTTGGTGTCTTGTGTTTTGGAGCTGCAGCCAGAATGTCTCCATCACTGCTGTGCCAAAGAAAGGGCTGTTCGGATTATGTCAGAGAAACCTTTTCACATTTGCTTTTAGGGCTGGAAGCAGGAGCTTTGACCTATTTCCATTATGTTTTTATGTAAAGTTTCCCCAGTGGAAATAGCAAGTCATGCTGCTATTGTACCCTTACCCAGTTCTCCTGTGCTGCGGGGGTGCTATCAGCCCCCCTGGGTACTTGTGTAGACTCCAGTGGGATCTGGCCAGGGCTATGAACATGCAGAGGAGGGGGATGGACCTCCCCAGCGCAGGGGGATCCTCCATAACCAAAGGGGAGAGAGCAGAAGATTTCTCCACCCATAACTTCATACTGAATTAATTTAAGACTTGAACAGAACAGCTGAAAACCTGCTGCTGTAGTCAATAATTTATGAATTATATTCTTTTTCTTTGGAAAAAAAGTTGAATTCGGTCCCTAAATGTCTGCATGTATCACCTTACACAGGCATCAAATCCTGTTCTCCTCCAAAATTTAAGTGCCATTTGCTGAGGTTCAAAGCTGCGGTGGGATGACTCATTCCTCCACCGGGCAAAACCACCACCGTGGATTTTGTAGTGTCAGTACAGTGATGTAGGTGAAGAGGATACATGACAGAGCAGCAGGCAGGATCTATTGCTCATGCTTCGAGATGTAAATCAAAGATAACTTCAGGTAAGAAAGAAACCTCTTCTCTGCGTATTTAATGTTTATCTATAAATCTATGAGGACTCTAAMTGCCCTCATGCAGCAATATTGATTAATGTGTTTTTCCTATATGCGAGTGTGCATTTATCAGTTTGTTCTGCCCACAGTACACACATTTGCGATCTTGATCACAGATGAGGAGACCCCTCTCCTAAGATTCCTCCCCCTTCCCCCCCGCCAAGTACAGATTCACTTTAAAAGTCTGCAGAGGATGCTGTGGCTGTTCAAACAGCTCTATCGAATGGCACCCTGGGTGGCCACGGGGCAGCGTTCTTCACAATCCAAAATCTTGAGAGATTATTTCATAAGAAAAACATATTCATAGTGTGGAGTTTTCTGTCTCCTCACAGGCCATTAACATGGTAAATATGATAAGAAGGACTGCTTATAGTTAGACCTGAGTTCAGGTCACTTCATTTTCTAGGTAGTGCAACCACATGCTTATAAACAGATCTCTCCTTATTTTTTAGGCTTTGAAAGAACAGTATTCTAGAGGCCGTGTAAGCTACATGCAAAAGCTTGCATGCTTCATGAAAGGAACTGCTGTTTTAAGAGGGTGAGAAACATTAGTAGCCTCTAATTACAGCAATGCAAATTTCAGTGGTCGTGTACTAGGCTGTATTAAAATGTAGTTTGTGTTGGTTCACTTTCAAGCCAAGACAACAACCTCCCAGGAAACTGGGCTTTTACATCAATTAACTTCAAATTGGTCCGGCTCCAGTGCAGCCTAGGTGAGGAGGCCCTTGCCCCTCGTGCTTCCAGGCGCTCGGTGAAACCTGCCCTGGAAAGCCGAGCAAAGGCCAAGTATTAGTTGTTACTAATTCCCCGCTGCTGCTCCTACAGGTAGCTTGTAAAGAGGATACAAAGGCTATTTAATTTCAGTGTCCCATAACAGCTTTATAATAAGCTATGTGCTTCTGTAATAATTTACTGGTTTAATTCGATTATGTTTTTCAGGCTAAAAAGATAAGAAATAAAAACCTTATAGGCATATTTCCCTTTAGTACTTAGCTCTCTTAAGGCTGGGGGAACAGGATAGAAGGGGCACAAAAAAATAAAATAATTGAACTGCATCTCACTGGTTTGAACCATAGCTGCGGAGGTGGGTGAACCCATACAACCATTAAACATTTCGACACCACGCGTGGCACTAAAAAACTTCCTACCGTGTGTGAAATTCCTACAGTACAAAGCAAAACAGTGGTGTGAATAATGGGTAGCAGGCTCTGGAAAGGGTCTTTACGATTTTGTAGCTGTAGCTTGGTAAGCTGCAGCCTTGCTCCTTCAGGTTCCTCAGCCCGCATGGGAGCGGGATGGCACTATGCTCGGGATTAACAGACTGGGGTTTTTTCATGGAGATCTTCTGCCCTCTCGCTCCCCCAGTTTGGCGGGGGGTAGAGCTAACAAGTATACAGCCAGGTACAGGTGATGCGGTTGCTGCTGAAAGGCTCGAGCCCTTCTGGGATGCAGCAGGATTTCYGAAAGCTGTTGTAACTGTCATGCTGTGTATTGACAAGCCATAGACTGCAACTTCGTGATGGGATGTTTATTCACAGTGTTGTGTAGCTGCAAGGAGAAAGTTAATAATGGAAGAAATTGCTACTTAGTTCATTAATACTGTAGATATTAAAAAAAAAAAATTAGAAGTAGTTGGCACGGACTGCAGGATTTACTAATCAACATGTCAGTTCATTCCCAAATGCCTCGTACATCTCAAGTTATTTTTGTCCAGCTGCCTCCTGCATATCCAACTTGAACAGTCAGAAATAAAAGCAAAATTTAGTGCATTAACAGCATGCTGCTGGGACTCGCCTCCGACTTACTCATGTAGGGATGCTCTAAAGGCATGTAAATGGGGGGGGGGGGGAACAGCCAATGTAGATATGGGGAGATAATCAATGCCTTTTACTAAAGTTGAGAAAATCAGCAGCAGCATTGTTCCCTTGGTAAACAGGTTTTGGAAAAATTCAAAGATTGTGTTAAAGATCCTTTATTTGTAACTGTGCCGTAAGGGCTTCATAATCCATATCCAGTTATGATATTAAAAAACTGCTTAACTCTACACTTGGTAGGGCTTCTGCATATGAAAAGTTAAGCACATCCTCATGGGCTAGAACAGTTTCCCTGTGCTGGAGATCCCCCAGCTGTATTTGAGCACAGGAATTGTTCCCTGTGTGTGAGCAGTTACGTCTCAAAGAGGACAACCCCATCAGATGGGACTGCGTTTTGTTTCGTGGTTGGACTAGGCAGGACAAAGGTGTGTGTTATCAAGTCATAGAGGTGTTCAGTATTGYGATAGGAAGCTTAAAGAATGGGGAATTAAGAAAAGATAATGAGACTAGGATACTTAAAACTTTCAACCAACCAGGCCTTGCCTCTGAGACTTTGCACTATTTACCTGTGATGCTCATGGGTGAGGCTAAAGGAGAAGAGAGCTATTGGAGCGCAATCCTGTTCAGGCAATTTGGGTTCAACAGCTCCTTCTCGTGCCCTCCTCTTGGCTTATGCTGCTGCTGTCTGCGCCAGCTGAGCTGGGGACGGGGTCAGGCACAGGGTCCCTGTCCGCTTCGGCTCTGTCGTGCTTGCCAGCGTGTACCTCCTTTCTTGTACTCAGCCTCCTTGCAAGTGTACTTGCAGGTGTCAGTCTGATGAAATCCAAGCAAGAATCCAGCAAAATCACTCAAAAGATACCTGCTGGCAGGGAGCAGGGAGCTCTTGATTACACTGTTAATGAGCATACTGCTCAGCTTTTCGTCCATTTTGCTTTTGTTTTGCTCTTTCCTTGTTTAATGCCCATTCACTGTGGGCATTATTAGGAGCTGGAGCACAAGTGTAGGAGTCTATAATAAACCCGAAGCTCTAGGGTATGTTTTTGCTGGAGAGGAAACAACAAATGCTTGTTTTCTTTTGAAGTAGCTCATCTGAGCTTTGATCAATCGGAGAGAGGTTTCTCTTGGCAGGCACAAGAAGGACTCTTGCTTTAAATCACAGCAGAGAGATGGTTGTGCAGAGGAGACTGCTGGTCAGCTGAGCCGCAGCTGCTGCTCGCCCGCAGACCTGCTTGATAAGCAAGGTGAACGCTGCTGTGCCGTCTATTCCCAAAGTCCTTTCCCATCCCTCCCCTCCCACACAGGTACCTGAGCCGCCTTCCCTCTGATGGAAAACCACTGTTTTGCAAGTTTCTGGAGCTTTTTTCAAATTGGTTACCAGTCGTGCCCTGAGTGGAGGTATTTAAAAAGAGTTTGCTGCCTCAAGAGCAGGCTTCCATTACCACAGGCTCATCTGGGACGAAGCTCATAGCAGAAAGCCAAGGGTCAGTATATTAAAGCAGAATGCAATAATACATTCAGTTGGTAGGCTATCTTGATTTCCATATAAATGCAGAGAAGGACATTCGACTGCGCACCTTTCAGGCATGTGAAACACTAATGGTAAAGTAATTTTTATGTGGCTTCCTTTATGTTTTGATTTAATTATTTAATAAATGGAATTCTCTCTGGCGTTCTTGCCGTTCTGTCTTGCCATGCCAATGTCTGAGCAGGGATAATTTTAATTGGAATTAATGACTACCAATGGCACTTACACAGGTCCTTGGGGTTAAGTACTAGCAAGCTAAATCTTGGAAACCTGAATTCCTAAAACCATCAGAGATATTTAAAATGCCCTGTACTGCAAACTAATATTAAGCTACAGTTTGGTCTGTTGTTCTGAGCTATAAAGGATCCATAACTCCTCTTCCATATATCCTTAGCCTGGACCACAGTTGTTCCTTGTACCGCTAAACCTACTTCTAACGAAAGAGATTTTGTTGCCTGCTTTTTTGTTTCAGCCATTTTCTAGCCCTGGAAATGGCATGGTTTGTCCTAAACTCCTTTGGTACCTAGAGGTTCTTGGCAATCACAGACACCATCCTGGCTTTATTTCTAGCAAGCTTTATGATAAAGATAATGATAAATTTCTGATTTTCCTTTAATTCTTACATTTGGTCATGTATTATTAACGAGTACAGAGTGACGTCCTAGAAGATAGTATATTTACCATCTTACCATATTCTTATTTCTTATAAATGAGAAAGGAGCATAGGTCACAGGTTACTCCGCACAGACAAATGAACTACAACTCGGAAGGAAAAATCATAAACTGTACCAGCCGCCGCCTTTGCCAGAGCACCGCTGGGATGGTGGGGGGAATTTGGGCCTCTGCTGATCCCATCTGGAGCAGGCATTGAGCTATGTGCAGCTGATACAGCAAGGGGTCTTCCTGTCGCAGCCACCCTGTGCAGGGAGCCGAGGGGACTGCTCCAGACAGACCCTGTGCTGCCCCGACGCAATGCAGCGTGTGCCCGCGGAGCATGGCGCTTGGGCTTCTGCGCAGGTGTAGCCGTTTAGGGGCAYGTGCCCTGTGAGGATGGCTGTGATGGTAGGCAGGTCGGGACYGGCAGTAGCTGAGGCAGACGGAGGCTGCACGAAAGTCAGTGACTTTTAATTTCTTGTATGTAGCGTCTGCTGCGGTCTGGTTGTGAACTGCGGTGACAAAGAAGCATCAGTGACTGTACAGCTAAAATTTGTACTTGGAAAACAGCAGGTGATAACTTGCAGGAAATGGGCAGAAAGAGATACCTGCCAGGACGAGCGTTATCTGCTATGTAAAGCAGTACCTTTCCCCAGCAACCACGTTGGCAGGACAGGACTGCCAAGGCAGTTCTCAGCCTTAACAAATGATTTCCCGCTAACGGTTCTTATCTTGTATTAGTGGCGTTTATTATCCTGTAAGTGTTTCTTCTCCGTAACAGAAGCAARCTGACTTTCCATAGATAACGCTGATGTGGGTAATGCATCTGCGGGTGGGAGGTGCCCATGCTCTGAACGCCAAGCAATGGGTCCCTCCGGCGGAACGCAAGATGCGGTTTTCTTGGGATGCTGCCTTGTATGTTTGTCACTATGCGGAAAAGCAGTCAAAAAGCAAGATTTCTAGCTAGTGGGGAGCTCTCAAAAAAGAAGCAAACCTCACCTGCCCCCAGTTTCCAGAGCATCAAGGCTTCTGGGAAATGTGCCCTTGGGGAGTACCGACAAACACTTTCCAAAATGAAATACGCTCCCAAGGCTGCTGAGCCGCAGAACTGACCTTGTTGCCAGCTTCTCTGCTACTACTTTTCAAACTTGCTCTTAATTTTATTGGTCCTGGTTCAGTTTCTAGTATATAATCCAAACCAGTCATATCAACAGTATAATATAATCTTTTCTTATCACTAAAATTCTTTTCCTACTGCCTTGTTCCCAGAAGATACTGCTGCTGTCATGACAACTAAATACATAGAATAGCCTTAGAGTTCAAATATGACTCATGGTGTGTTAACTTACTGATACAGTAAACCTAAAAGTGAAGAAAGGAAAGATAATAGTTTGCTTTTTTAATGTTTTTTTTTTAGATTGTTTGAAGTTAAATAATGCAAATGGCATATAATTATAAATACATTCAAACTGTTTTTTTATCAGAAAACTACCTGTATAAAGGGGAGCTAAACTTTTCTTTTTAACAAAAAACAATTTTTTTTTTTTGTGAGAGGGTCTTGCACATCACCTTTTCTGTCTCCTTGTCCCCTAATATTTAGTACTCAATTTTGTATAATTGGGAAATCTGTAAGAGTTTAACAACTTTGATAGTTTTGAATTTACACAGAAATTCAGCTTGTGTTATGGGAAAATGTTTCTCTTTTGTGAGATTAAAAAAACATATTTCTTATCTTTTTGTAGAAGAGAATATGAAAGCATTTCATTTTCTTGTAAAGAATATAAAGGGAGATACAGAATGGTGAAAAGGAAACTTTGAATTTCCAGTGAAAGTCATGGCAGTGTGGGCACCTGCCTTTATCTCTGCATCACCATCGCAGACAATGAAAACCTGACTCTACGCAGTGAAGGGAGTTTTCTTTAGTTTCCAGACTATGGACTCTCTTATAGAATGTTACTACGCATGTAAAAATGCCATATAGTGTGCCTCGTCCTCTGCTCATTACTTGCATGTGATTTTTGTCACTGCTGGCCACTTGTCTTCTGGATTTTTTTTTTTTCTGCTAGGGATGTTTTCAATGCCTTTTCTTTTCTTCTTGCCATGTATCATTGGACAGAGCTTACATTCAGCGCCTTCACTTTCATTTCCAACTCCAGAAGGCCCACTAGAAATGTATGTGAGAATCATTAGAAAGATCACCGAGGACTGTTCAGACAGAAGGACAAATCACTAGGTCTCTTCCGGTTTTCAACTCGGCTGTCAAGCATCAGCATCCTTCCTTTAGTTGTCTTGTTAAGAGAGACAGACAGATGCAGCATGTTTGGCTCTGTTCTGCTCCTCTGGCTCATCTTTCCTGACATTTTCTTGAATCACGACATGTATTGCAAATAATAGGATTGCCTATATGAGGGTACCTCTTCATGTGAGCAGAAGCCATGCATTTGGACTCCCTTGAAAATGGCTCTGTGGCATTTCATATACCTTGTTCTCTGGTCAGAAGTTCAGGATGTTCCATTTACAAATTTGATTTCCAGCTAAAATATAAATGTGTCTCATTGACTGATCATCCTTGGAAGTTTATATGCTTTTAGAGTTAAAGATGTGAATGATTAATGCTTCTGCTGTGCTTGGCTATAAATCATTATATGATGCCCTGATTTTTCTTTCTAAATCTCTGTTGCTGTAGCAAATAAGGTGTTTAAGAGGGGAGGAAAAAGGGTAGAATATGACCTTCCTAATAGTTGCACTTCAGACGAAATAATATTCCTGCAAGGACAGGAATTTCTGTTTGAGTTTCTACCTAGCTTGTGAACTGTGACAAAGTACAGACCTATCACCTGCAGGCTTCAGTAAGTAAATTCAAACATAGAAATCTTGAAAGTGAAGCAACAGACGAAGCTGTCAAGATTTAAGTTTTAGTACAATCCTAATTAACTTCAGTATTATTTTCCTCTCAAGTTCAATTAGATGTTTTTGGGGTATTCAAAAATCAGACATTCCCCTGGGAAACACACTTGTTCCCCTTCTGGTGGCCAATATTGTTTAAAGAATCCCTGAACCTCTCTCCGTCGCGGTGCAGAGAGGGTCCTGCCGTGGGAACCTGCTTCTCGCAGCCCTCTTACCTGATCTTCTTTGGCCGTTGTCAGGGGATGAGCTCCCTGAGGTAATGATCAAAAAATGCATAAAGTTAATAGCAAGTCCCACACTGGGTTCAGAGTTTTGTCCAGACCTCGAGAGCCGATGTTGTCTATCCTGTGTGTGAGTAATGAGTTCAAATTATTGATTTGAAAACAACAGGGTGTGACTCATCTAAGTGCAGGTATCTACACTTAAGATGAAATGTGTTTTCCCAAACAGCCACCCAACAGCTGTGATTCATCTGCTCTGCTGCTATTTCACCATCCCAGCAGCAGAAAGCACTACCTCCCCTTTGCCTGTTGACAGAGCATTTTTGCTCGCTGAGGGCTTAACTCGGGTATCTGGTGGGGTGGATGCAGTCTGGGAGGGGCAAGGTACCACAGGGGAGATGCTTCAACTCTGCTGCTGATTCAAACCAGAGCAAACAGGAGACCAGAAATGTCCCGCAGGGCTCCCGTAGTGACAGGTTTGAGAAGAAATAAGTGATTAAAAGCGCTCTGCTGTGTCTGCTCTCRGGAGGGCAGATGTCATGCATTTGCCTAGCAGACATTACCCTGAGCAGTGTGTGCTGTCCTAGAAGGCATGGAGCTAGTGGCCCTCATGACACTCATAAATTCCACTTGCCATATTTCTCCAGTGATGGGGCAAGGAAGATTTACCATTTGTCGTCTTCATCTGTTAGGGAAAAAGTGCTTTGTCTGATGCTGGTTTTGTCATAAACACTGAGAGAGCAGGAGAGTGCATTTTAATTAAAAAATACAAACATAATTTTGGACAGTCTCTTCCATGATGAATCCTTTCTTTGCTGAGATGTTTGGAATGAAGCTTTCGCATGGAAAAACTTTTAAAATAATCTGTGAGCTGGTGGCTGCCCACTGAAGAGGAGATGGCAGTAGTATTCAGGGGCATGAAACCATTCTATTCTGCTCCAATAACGTCTAACTTCATACCAAATTCTGTGCTATTATTCAACTGCTGCCGTAGCAAAAGCACTTGCATCACCTTATGGCAGGTGTCCGCTTCTCCTAGGGGAGACAGAGGTCTCCGAAGAAGATAGGAAATTAATTTCAAATTCCCTTGCTCTGCCTTTTACCTTCAGTCCTTTCCCCCCCCCCCCCCCCCCCCAAAGTGATTGTTTGCCCTAGTCAACCTCTTTTAGAGAGAACTATTTTCTTTCCGGCACTTGTTGTGTTTCCGTAGCTTGGATCACCTGGGAACGCAGTCTCATGCTACTTTGGTGACTAATTGCACAGAGTAATTACTGAATCCTCAGCCCTCACAATGATTGTTTTATAAATAATTCCCTGCTTTAAAAGTTGATCGTACATACGCTTCCTGAAACAACTGCGCAGAGCAAATAATTCTCTGGAAATGTCACTGTTTCTCTCATRTGGCACAAGAAGAAAAGAAGTTGCCGGGTTGCGGGAGGCAGGCGGGCTCCACGCGCYGTCGCCCAAGGCACCGCGGCCCTGCCAACGGAGCAGGCTCTGAAGGCAATTTGTTTAGGTGCAGTTGATGAACTCATTCTGTTTTAAAGCAGGAACGGTGGAGCGACGCTCCGTTACAGAGCTCTGATGCTCGGCAAAACCTACATCTAAAGGCTCGCTGTAGATGGAGGGATGAAGCTGGGTTGCCAATAAAAGGGAAGGGAACTAAAGGTGTGTGTGTGTCTCCATTAAAATCCTTGCTTCAGGCTATTTCTGCCTGCTTCAGAAATTCAAGTGGATGCAGCAATCCGTGTGCTGTAAGGGGGACTACATAGGTAACAGTATAAATGTGATGGAATGAGGATTTAAAATAGTGAATGTGCAGTGGTTGCGTAAATGACAGATTACAGATTGGGTTTTGCTAAGTATATTAGCATGATAGGTGAAGCAGGCTGACAGTCTTGTTAAAACCAACACTGGAGCGTTTGTACAGGGCCATCAATATCCCTTCTGGCCGCAGTTCCCAATGTCAGGTGAAAAAAAATGTTTTAATAGAAATTCAGTTTATATGTCTGAAGTAGAGGAGGTATTTGTACTTCTTATGGTAACAAATGTGTTTTTCTCTTTGAAAGTATGTSTCAGATGAATTTTTTTCTTCTTTGTAGGAAATGGAAAGCCTATTGTAATAACCGAAACACAGAAGTGGTGGTAGGGCACTGGCGAGTGAATCAAGCATCAGCCACAGCTGATTAGCTAAGGCAGAGGGGTGTCTCGGGATGACCGCTTGCAGGCGGTCATCGAACAAATGAACGTGTGTGTATGTGCACAGCCTGAAATAGGAGCGAATTATATTGAATAAGTGAAACATAATATTTATAACACTACCCCAACAATTTATAACATATCTGCCTCCTGCTGCAGAGGGCAGGACCATAATCAAGAATATTTCTGAAAGCTAGAAAATATTGTTTGTAAATGAATATGTTCTAGTAAATGCGTTTTAACTGCTTTCAGGATCTATGTCATCTGCAAAAAAACTAGTTTTCAATATAGAGATGGATTTTTTTGGAGAGATTTTTACTGCTTTAGCTATTGGTAGCTGTGTGAATCCTGTTGCAGATCCATAGATAAAAAGTGCACAGTTTGCTTTCTGGTTTTGGTTTGCATTTTAGAGGTGGTAAAAAAAAAAAAAAAAAAAAAAGGCATTCTTTCTCCTGCACTTTTCAGGAATGTACCTCTGACAATGCAGTTAATGTAAAACAGGAACACAATGATAGCTTTCTATTGCCTTGCTGGAGACCTGAGGTATGCCATAAATAGCCTATATCTGGGTGTTGTCATCAAAGAGGTATTTGATAGCTTGAGGATTGTTCATCACTCAGCCACTTCTGAAGGCTGTCAACTTCACTTCATGGTATTTGCATGACTCGGTTTTTGAGTGATGTGGCTCCCTGAATCTACTGTGGCGTTGCTGGTCTATGAAGGGCTTCCTGATACCGTTTCTTCCTGTTAGAAGTGAGATGGGAGAAGGGTTAATGGGGTTTCCTTTAGATTTTGACAGTTATCAGCAGTTACCATTTATTTTGTACCGATCAGAAGCAGCTTAGTCTTCAAGTTTAATAGTGACAATGATCTAACCACAAAGAACAGGATCTTTTCCCCAAACCAAAACTTAACACAGGTTTGGTTTTTTAGCCTCTCTTGCRTTTACTTTTCTTTTACCTAACAACACTTTAGAAAGTAATTTAAAAGGCTAGAAATGTGAAAGGCCAGATTAATTATGGAAAGCTCAAATCTGCTCRTATTCTTCGTGGCTGTGAAGGAATAACATGCCCTGCTTGCAGACCGAGCTTCGTTTTACCAGCCAGAGAGCATTGTCCRTCAGCCCCTTGCATTGGGCACACAGCCCTGTCTCCAGAGAGCTCTGCAGGAAAAAGTCCAGCRTCGGGGCTCTTGCTTGAAGCTGCATTGATCCAACTCCAGCAAGCACATGAGAGAAATGATGGCAAATTCCTTTCCCAGACAAAACAATGCCATTTACTACAAGATGTGATCTTCGGAAATCAATCAATTTTGTACTTTTCAGTAAATTCAGGCTGCTCCAAATTAAATTGGAAAAACTGACTGGCATGGAAGTAATTCTTCTAAGTAAATTTCTGCCTAGATCCCTGCAATAATATCAATGCAGATTTCATGAATATGTTTCATTAAAAGGATTTTCATTAGGAATGAGTTTCAAAATTTGCTAATATGTCAGACTCTGAGGACACCCGTAATTATATCCATAGCCTTTCTAGATCTACCCTTTTTTTCTTCCTGTCTCTTTCTGCCTGTATTAATAAGCATTTCTAAACTGCCTGTTAGTGTTATTGTCTGGCATACTTTACAAATTACAAAAACAATTTTGTTTTCTTTATATTTGTTCAGTCCCTTAATTTTCTCTCTCATTACTTTTAAGCATATTATCCTTCTGCTTTTTTAATAAAGAAGGGGTGAAGACGAAAGTCTAATCACAGACGGTATGTAGATATTGGACCCTGGCCATGCCATCTCTTATGTTTTTCAACACATCTTCAGACAAAAGCCTGTGCCACAAGAAATGAATATGTCCAGACCCGCACACTGAAAGGACCCCCAAAAATCTGAAAAGGTAACTTTCCAGCAAGGGATCAGGGACCTTTAATGTGGTTGGTGGACAAATCTATTTATTTAAGAGWAGGATCCCACTCGTGGTGAGTGGCTGCCGGAGACATCACTGTTCAGTGTCCAAGAAATCATGGCCTCACGCTGCCTTGAGTTTCTTCCCAAGCTCTGCTAAACTTTGTGTGCTGGTGGGTTGCAGACACACTTTTGACCATAAAAAGAAGGGTCTCTGAGATAGCAAGAGAAATGAAAATGTGAAAATTGTGGATGTTTGAACGTTATTCTCCCTGAAATTCATAGAGAACCTGACCTAGGTTTAATGAGTGTATTTTTTTCTTTAGGGTACTACTTATTTTGGTCTTTGGCTCAAAACTGTGCACTAATGAACTAGAAAACATTCCACGGAAAAAGCTTGAGTTTTGAGAAAATATTCCTTGTTCTCTTTACTGTCTAATGCAATTGTTCTGTGTTTTGTTTTGTTTTCCTGAAGTTCATGAACGAATTTGCCTGAGATGATCTTGATTAAGTCATTGCCACTGAAAATATCAGTCTGAGTTAAGTGATCTTTCCAAGAAAAGATAATAACATGCCCTTAAATTTTGTTACCATATATCACATTGCATATAATTAACTGAACAGTGCTCACAAGAGAGGTGGTTGATACTTTACTATCTAAAATGGTTTTTTTTAGAAGAAAATTAATATTTTCCTAAAAAGGAAATCTTTTTATTAGAAAATTTTTAAGCTTCAGTAATTTGGCTGAAAAGTTGCACTCAACAATTGGAAATTTTCTGTGATAAAGTCCCTCTTTCTTTTGAGTTGGCTGTATAGTCTTTGGATGAACAAATCAAAAAGGATGCCAGTCTGGGGAACTGGTTACACAGGATTCCCTAAAGAACATATACTGTGTATCATTAAAACGTACATCCCTTCTTTATTGAAATGTGTGTGATGTTTCACAATGGGCGACGTTATAAATATTAGAGATTGAATTTTTTACTTCTGTTGGGTCTAAAACGTCTCTATTTTTATTAGAAGATAAGCCTTTCATAAACATATCGGTTTCTAAGAAATACGTGTAGAAAAAGCAGTTAAAGAAGAAAAATGTATAATGTTACAATGATCATCTTCAAATGAGAAAAGTTTTGGAATAAAGTTAATAATTACTTTTAATTACTTTTTAATTGAGAGATTCACACATTTCAGTACACCACATATCGAAAGGACTGCAAATCAAAAGAATGCTGAGGTAAAGCAAACTGAAGTTCAATCCGGGATTGTGTGGTAGGTCGTTGCCATAACCACCTCATAAACTGTTTTATTCTTTTGGTGCCAAGTGTCCTTTGGGGCAGGTAAGCTAAGAGAATTTTTTGCAGGAGGAAATGTTTAGTTCCCGAAGCAGAGGCAAAACAGAGAAAGATGGAGAAGGATATTGAGTAATCTAACCTTTCCTTCTCCAGGAGAGGAAGATGCTTACACATAAGTATTTTTACAATAATTACAGGCTAATACACTGAGAGGTGCATATGGTGTTCTGAGGTAGAAGTGATTAAAGACATTAGGGATAGTTTTGCACACTCAATCTCTGTGCAAATATCTGGACATAACCATGACTAACTACAGATCCGYAGTTGGATAACGAAGTATGCCAGTTGTATGCTCAAACGTGTGGGTGCAGATTTAGAGGCTGTAACATTACTGTGTCTCCAGATGGTGCTGTTACAAATTGAGTTTTACATTCTGTTTATGTGAAAATGCAGGATTTAGTTATCTCTTGGAGAAACTTGTCAGTTGTGAAGCTCATTTTAAGAGCTGAACCAGTTATTTACTACCTATATTGTGCTAACGCTCAACTCCTAGGTGCTGTTGCTGTTTACAGCGTGGACCATACAAGGAAACAAAAGGACTATCCGATGCCAAAAGACTAGAGATATCACTTCTGAGTTAGTCTTTAAGGAAATAGGCAAATGATAGAAAATAGGCAAGCAAATCTGTAAACACAGACTAGAGGAATCACCAAGTGCTATGTACATCACAAAATCAATTCTCTTATTCACAATGCCAGAAGACAGATTCAGAATCCTGCACTTAAGTAACCATTTCTTCCTTTCTTCCTCTTTTCTCTTTTTATTCATGGCCATAATGTATGTGTTGGGGGGGAGAATAATCAAGAGGATGGCTATATAAAAATGTGTACCTTTTTCTGCTGTGCATCTTTTATTTGTTTGTCTCTTTCCAATTATACAGTACCATAAAGCATGAGCAGGGTTGTCAGCACAAGAGAGTCAATATTGCTGTGGAAGACTAAATTGTATTCTTTTCCACCTTCTGCTACATTAACAAAATTGCCTGGTAAGTTCTGATTCTAGGACATTTACAATTTGCAGTAGCTGATGGTGATGCATGAAGCAGAAGGAACATGTTGATTTTTAACTGGATTCAATTGTTACAGTAGGAATACTTTGAAATTATTATTTACAAACTCTTAAGATTCATAGTGGAGTGCTCTAACTATATTAATCATGGAATACTGAGGTGTTATTTTAGGAGAGTTAATTTTCTAACYAATTGCTGCATTGCAAATGTAGTTATTAGATGGTTCTAGAATCTCTTTTTTTTTTTTYCCCCCCTCAGTTAATTAGTATTTCAAAATTAAATAAACTGTAATGTTATGGTAAAATGACTCGGCTATGTTCTAGATGGCTGTAGCTGATATAGCTTCAGTGCCTTAAGTTCTACTGACAGTCTGAGCTCTCAGGAGAAATATTAAAAAGCATCTCAGCACATGCTTTATGCCTAATGATCACTGAGTTCCATTAAAACATATATGTACCAGTTTGAAGAAACATAGCATGTGAATTAGTACGAAATGGCTTTCAAAGAGAAAAGAACTACTCAGTCTGTGAAGATAAGTTTAGGCCCCTCTCCTTCCTTTTCTTTAAGTTCATGGATTTTTTTTTTTCCCTCTGGAAATTAATTGATGCTTTTGCCTTTAAAATTCAGCATATTTTCACAAGAGTATTCTCCCCAAAAATGTGAGATGTGTTGCTCAAATGCAAGGATATTGCACACAAAAACAAACTAGCCAAATAATGTAGCTGCTCTGAATTATCCACGGATAGCCAGCAAGCAGTGTTTGCATCAGAGCAACTAAGTAAGCAGGATAGAAAATGAGTTTTGGCATGATTCTAGGAATTGGCATTCTCCATTTCTATGGTAACATTGATAAAAGGTTGTTAGTAATAATGAAATACATGCAGAATAAAAATAAGCTAAATAGAAAGACATCTATTGTAAGCTTAAGTGTTTTTCCCTTTTTAATGGGAAAGACATGTACAAATTTGCACACATCTAAACTTCGATACAGCACAGACTGATGCATACATTATTAGCTTAGTTTGCCAGCAAGTAGAGAGAGATGTGTGATGTATATGTATTTGACCGAGGATAGCTATTAAAATAGACAAATGTATACAGAGATTGTGGTTGTTCGGCAGGCATTTTGTAGAATCATAGATTCATTACCGACTACTAATGAATTCAGGGTACATTAAAATTCTTGGCAGTTTTTCTCTGACAAGAATGACACAATGACAAAAATACACAGTAGAAACTTTCTCAGCTAGGAAAATTTGCCTAACACATTTATATTCTTACACAGAAGATAATTTGCTTTACCTCCAGCTTTTTATCCAGCTACTAACATATAATATATTATATAATTCTTATCTGTACATATATACATATTTATATATTCTCATTGGTTTATAGACCTGTATCTAGGAAAAAAAAAAAGGTTCTCCTTACCAGGGATTCTCAAGTCTCAGTTGCACTGGAAGGAAAACCACAAATAAACACAAGGCAAATCTTACCATCCCCTCCCATTCCTTAGTGGAAAACGTGCGGAGGTTCCTGATGATACGGAGATGAGAAGTCTGATCCCATCATCAAATAAATCAAAATCCATTACAGGGAAACAAGGAAGAGCGGGAGGGATGAAGAATAATAAAACCTCATCTTCATGTTAATCTTTGCTTCAAATATGACCTGAATGTGCACCAAAGCTCTACCAGCTTTACATAAGCAGGGCTTTTCATTCATTTTCACAGGGTTCTGTATTTCTAAGTTCCTGATAGAAGGGAAAAAAACACTGAAAGTTGTCAAATGTTTCCAGCTTCTGGGTGGAACTGAATGCCTGATCTGAAAGACACTGATTTAGCAAGGTTTCCGGGGCATGCTCAAAAAATTCAAATAATTTAGAGCCACTGTGTGGGAGATGAGGCATCTAAGTGAACCAGCAGAAGCGAGAGCAGCGGGGGGAAAGTATTGTCTAAGCCAAGTGGAGATAAGACTAACAAAACACATACTGCATGCATGCTAGAAGAGGTATAAAAAGCTTCTCCCCTAAAGAAAAATATATTTGGACAAAAGATAGTGTGAAATGTGACAAAAGCTGCTGAACGCAGCTGCAGTCRGTGCTGCTAGTGAGCGTGTGTGTCAGCCTACATTTGTGGTGGTGCGTTTCCTTCCCCCCTACCCTGGGCTGCTCCACGATCTCAGAAACTCCCGTTAAACCTTGGCCTTGATGTAATGAATCAGGCGGTGAAGCGTCCCTTTACCGTATCAGGACCTCTTGCGTAGCTGAGGTTGGGGAATGTACTGATCCTACCAGAAACTTCCGCTGCCTCGCCCAAGTGGAGGACAAGAGCGGGGATAATTGTCATCCCCGGATACCCTTACCTGAGTCATAGCTCAAGTGGAAYGATACTATTGTTATTGAAACCTTGAGAGTTTTGACGGATGACAAAAGTCAATCATCTTGCAACCCTACAAACAGCGGTCCCAAGTGAGGACCCTTGAGCTCTCCTGGACCGCAGCAGGCTGCGCCCAGAATCTCCCTCTGAGTGGAACGCTCCTCAGAGTTTGCAAACTCTCGAGTTTGCGGTATTTGGAGGACCACTGCCGGCTGGCACAGGACCTGGTCTGCAACGCTTCTCGAGGCTCAACTCTTTGCCTGTTGAGAAATGCCAAGACATTTGATGTGAGTATTTCACTGAACTCGAGGGGGATTTTTAACAGGTATATCTTTGTATGTTTATCTATCTTTGTATCTGTGTGTGTGTGAATTGATGGAAATACCCGCTAGCAAATATAGTCTGCTTAAATCTTATGATCTACCTTAAAATCAGGAATGAACCTTAGACTACTGCTAAACACATATAATCCCTTAGACATATGCCGTTGACCAAGTCTGGGACTAAGATTGGATCCAGCTGGGTCTTCTCTGAATCTCGTGACTCGGCGGGAGGGTCTCCCTTAACCTTTTCATCCTCGGCCTCTGTATAATTCATTCCAACTCAATTCTAACATGATACCCTGATTTCAGCTGGGATAGAGTTAATTTTCTTGCYAGTAGCTGGTATAGTTCTGTGGTTTGGATTTAGTATGAGAATAAGGTTGATAGCAACAACTAAAACATTAGTGTGTTAAGTGGTGTTTACACTAAGTCAAGGACTTCTCAGCTTCCCATGCTCTTTTCCTTTATATGCTTCATCTGTGTAGTAAGTGATAGAGTGAACCTTGCCATCGAACTCTGCTAAGTCACGCTTTCGTAAATTCCTATTAAAATCACTTTCTGCTAATACCTTCGACAGTGATTCTTTGAGCAGCTTCTAAACAACTCATTCGCGACAATGTTTCTCGGGCRCCCGTCTTCACCTCCCTGTGTTGTCTTGTGCTTTTGCTTCTCATCCTTTGGGGGCCAGACCCCTACACTTACCTTAGATGTCCTCAGGTCTGTACCAAGGGTTCACACTTGCTTCAGATTTCATTTCTCTGGGTAATTTAATTTGAAAACTCTTTGTGTACCATCTTTTCTGTTTGACAGACTTAATCAGGACTAGAAACAGAAGGCTCCTTTGAGAGTCCCAGCCAGGAGAGTAGCTGGATGACCACTGTAGCTCCCTGTGAAATGCGTCCTGCTTGCCTTGCACCCCAGGCATACCACAAAGCTGTTCAATTCAAGGTAGAAAGTGAAATGTTTTGTAACATGCACTTGTTTGACATAGTTGCATAAAAATAATGAAGGTATTTAATTCTGCTGGCTATTCCAGTCTGTAGCTATTAGGAGGAATCAGATAACCAGCATCCAGCAGGTCATGCTCACCTTAGCACGCCAGGGTGGACCCATGCCAGGGGTAACGCCTGTCTGGACGAGCTGGAGCAGGCTGGTCCTGACCTGTGAAAAGAGGTTGCGAGCCCTTTGACCAGATTGGTTTTCTCTAACAGAAAAGGGTACGTAAGCACCCGTGATAGCATAGCTTGGGGAAGAGTGAAGACCCCCACCTTGCTCCTGGCTCTTCTCATCAAAGAAGTCTTGAGACCGGCTGTCTTGACCTTGGAGATTAAGAAACATCAAAGACTGAAACCACTGGAGACAGAAGTACAGCATCAGAGTCTCGATATTGTCACTTGACTAATCTGTTTGATTAGTGCTTGCTTTTTCAGCTGTTATCATTTAGATTAGCATGAACTATTTGCCAAACAAGTGCCTGCCTGAAGTTTGGAGGTTTGCCTGGTTTCTCGCTCTATCAGAATATCTCAGCCATCATGGCTGTCCCCCAGTTCCCTTATAACAACGTTGTGACAGTAAAATATCAGTGAAGCTTTATCTCCTTTCCTGACCCCTATTGTTGAAAAACAGCCAGAGTTAACACGAATGGTAAGAAAATGCTGGCAGGTCTGGAGTGCCTTGTGCTGGCCCTCCTACCCAAAGCACATCGCTGGATGTCAAAACATTGTAAGGATAAAACTTGCAGCGATAACAAATAATTAAACATGTTTAGTAAAGGTATTTTAGTCTCTGCCACTTCCCACCACGCATCAGTGCCATGTGCCTCATTTCTCACTCAGTTTCCCTGTGAAAGGAAACCTTTCTGCTTGTTTCCCTGGGGAGAACACCGTCTCTGAAGGAAGATGTTAGGAAAGGCTGGGGGCAGGGGGAGCAATGGCAATTAATCTGAACTGTTTGCAACAGGTATTCCTACAGGATTAAGCTAATTTGGAGAAAGCAACACAAAACTGAAATAATCATCTTCAAGTTGCTCGGTGAAAACATTTCAAAAGACCATCCAAAATGCTCTTCTGTGAGGGATATGGAACATAATTTAGATGCCACGTATGTCACACTAGTTATTTTGGAAATTCAAGCTGGAATTTTCTCTAATCATAGCTGTACACAAATCAAGATAATTAAAAAATTACAATGCATAAGATATGGGTCTTCCTGGGATGAAGAAAACTAATTTGAAGGGTAATTTTCATAAAAATGAAATAAAGAACAGATTAGAAGATGTGCAATCCATGAAATATTGAAAAGTTTCATTTAGGTACTTGCTATAGGACTTCAAGAAATAAAAAAAGGTAATTTAAAAGATTGACTGGCCTCACAGGTTGAGAGATGCAAAAACATTTGGATTATTAGTTCTGACGGATCCTTCATCTTGTTGTTTCTGCAGCTTCATCCTTTTTCAAAATGTTAATAATTTATTTCTTTACAGAATCTTTTAACTTGTTGTTAGAATTCCTTATGTGGAGATGTTTGTATTGAGTTCATTTACACCCCAAATGTGAAAAGACAGAATCCCCTCCCTTTTAATATTACACTATAAGTACTGCAAACTGTATTCACACTGCAAGTCCTAACTGGTGTTTTAATTGGTCAATATCCTTTGCCAATTTGGCTAATTAACAAAAACCAGAGCCATGTCATAACCTCAGCGCTATTTATGTAAAGTACTGAACAAAACCAGACTAACAGGATTGACACACAAGGTGAAGCAGAATCCGTCGTTTGTCACTTGTGGGTTTTTCCCCCACTTCTGAATTTGCTGATTCGTACACGGTGGATGCTTTTGTCCGTGTATGCATGTCTGTCTCTCTATGTACGCTGATCTGTAAAAAGTGTCTATGTTTCTATAGATAATAATCACACTTTAATATTTTACTAGCACAATAATTTTTCTCTGGAGCGGCTGTATTTATTCCAATGATTTACCTTCTTAAGCATGCCATTCTCAGGTGCTTCTTACTAAATATATGTCTTCCATCACTTCCTAGCTGCATTTGTCTCAACGCATGAATTCATTAACACATGCATTGAAAAAATTCTGTTACATCAGTGCTTTTATTTATAAACACAGATTGAAATTGGTACAGCATTGTCTTTTCTCTTCCTGTAACCAGGGCCACCAAGTCTAGATTAATGCCAGGACTCCAGCGTAGAAACATAGCTACAACTCCTTACATCCTAAGTCTTTTCTCTTTTTAATCAATTTTGCCTTTAGCCAAAAATTGTGGTAATGTAGAAATGAACCTGTCAGATGTAATTTCACTTCTCCAGTTCCTCCGTTGGAAAGCACAGAGCCATGCTGTTCATCAGTGTGAGTATGACTGCTAGGAAGCCTTTAGCCAGGGTCCCTTTTTCAGTGTATCTCTCCTTGCATGTTTTAATATAAAAAGAGAGTATTAAAAAAAAAAAAAAAAAAAAAAATCATTCAGATGTAGAACTCTTCCTCGTATTCAGAGGGAAAGCAAAGATTTCATCGCTTAGCTCTTGCAGCATACTCTGGTTGTCCCATTAAACACAAGTCCCAGAAAGGGACATTTTTAAGCATGCATTGATTCCCTTTACCAGAACAATACTTTGCCATGATTGCTTTGCTCATATTATTTATCGTTTCAACTAAAAATCAAAGTTATTCACCAACTGAGATTTATCGAGCCTGACCACTGCTGAGGCCAGCACTAGCAATAGCGTAGAAAGCTCATGTATAGATAGAGGCCCCTGTGGTAAGCCACTGGGTAGATGAAAGCACAGAGAACTGAAATGACTTGCCAAAGAGTTTGAGAAAACTGCTAAAGTGATTTAGGAGTAAAATCTGGGATCCAAGGAAAGGATCAGCTCACAGTCTCATCAGGCTGCTGTGCAGTATATTGCTCTTCCAGGTGTACACGCGACTTGATCTGACAGGGTTATTTGGAGTCCTGCGTGGTACAGTGTTTGAGTAAGAGCGAACACGGTATCAAAATCGCTGGGCGGCTGATTCTCCCAGCAGCCGCTGCCGCGGGCGGCACTCCTGGGGGCTGCGGGCCGGGAGGCCGAGCCCAGCCGCTCCGGTGGAGAGCGAGCACCGATGCTCTTTGCAGAGATTGCCCCCGATTAGGAATGCAGCATAGGGGGAACAGGGGAAAAAACACGTGAAAAACATTGCAAACCTTTCAAGCTGTTTTTTCCTTTTAATTCTGGGCTGAGTGCATAGCTGGCAGTAATTTGGAAAAATACCGAAGGCGGGTACCTCAGGGCAGTCTCTCACTGCTGTTCTTTGCACTTTGGCACATACTTTCAGCGCTTTGCCAACAGCCCTCTCGCACAGCTTAATCCTTATCCTGGCAAATCTTAATGCATGGGGATTTACACGAAAGAGATGTAGGATTTCTTAGTTAGGGCTATGTCATATGTATAGATTTCTCCAGGAGTCCCTTTGAGTCTCCTCATGGAAATAGTGCAATGCAAAGAAGCAATGATAACAGCCAGAATTTGGCCCAATTTACTCATACTTAAAGAAAACCAAGAAGGTACAGTGTGTACTGAATTACAAGAAAATAATCTTTGTTTACTGGACTACAGCCTGGAGATCCTTACTTGATACAGAGAATGGAAGCAGTTTTGTGGCAAGCCAGCCAAGAAAAACATCCGTTGCTCAGCATGGCATCCAGCTAAACTAATCTTTGTTTTCCACAGGAGATGCTTTTTCAATAATTTCTGAGAGCTAAAGGACTTCATTAAAAACCATGCAAGCATTGATCCAGATGTTAAGCCTCTCTGTACAATGAGAAGCCCTCTTGGAAAGCAGTAAAGAATAATTGGTTCGTTGTTATCTGGTCCTGAGAAAAGAAAAGAATATTGCCTATTTATTTAATGTTACTATATGGAGGAATTTATTTCATTGTTTACATACTGTTTGAAATGCATTTAATTATAATGGTTATGTGTAATTAAAGCATAGGTAAACATTCAGTTTCAACCTAAATGCCTTACTGTAGCACTGAAATTCATTATTGTTGCTAAGGCTGATCCAAAGAAAACCACAACGCTTACAAGAAGTGAAACAGGGCTCATCTTTAAATAACCAGTGCTAAGCAGAAGTAATATTTCTCAGTTGTTCCTTGTAGACTTTTCTTCAGTTCTCATATTATTTTTCTATCAGCTTTAACCTTGGAAAATGATAATCTTGTGAAAATAATACAAAAAAATCATTGCAGTGACAGTTAATCTTCAGACATTATGACTTAGAGGTTTCACATCCTTTCAGTTTTTCAGACCATTTTTGCCTTGCAATATGTGGGTGTCTGTCTCTGCAAGCAAACTAGGGATGATTACTTCAATCAGCCCTGGTACCGGTGCTGCTGACCCTTCTCCCACTGCAAACAGGAAGATTTCATGTAAGTATAGAGTCACTGAAGCCAGTAATCTGCATGGTAACCAACTTTCAGCTGCGGTAAACAGGTACTGCTTTTATAGTCAGGATTTTTCAGCTGCGGTTTCTCTCTCACTTGAAAAGGTTTTGATCAAGAATGCCTGTCTAAAAAACAAAACAAACAAAAAAACACCCCCCAAAAACCCCCGCTGTTCAGTACATGTATTATTATTAAATCTTTATCTCTATTCATGCTGTCTCTTCATATGTCCTCCTTTAAATTAAAAAATGGGCAACTCAACCCAAAGTTTCAAAGCAAAGCAAAATTATTGATGTAAAACTGTAGTAAGACTGTTTCAATGTATATTACTAATATTTTTCATGTCCTAGCTCTGGTTGCGCTATTCACAAAATGTTTAGAAAAATACATATCAGTGCATATGATGTATACCATAGATTTGAGTGCCTTTGTAGTGTTGCTTACAAAATTCTCGCTCACCAGAACAGAGTGCACTGTGGTAAGAGCACTGTTCAGTAAGAGCATGTTTGCACATGGTGTAGCTTTAAGCAGAAATCTGTTTTCCGCTGGCAGGTTCTGTAACATCTGTGAAAGATAACGGCAGAAAGGCGGAAGATTTAGCACTCTTTGCCACGTTTATCCATGCGGCGATAGCTGGTGTCCGATGCTTGTCTTTGAACTCTGTTTCTAAGAAGAATGGGGTGGGCTAAAGATCTCTGTATCATTGACTTTTTTTTGATTAATCTCATTTCATATGTGTCAACGCCAGACAGCCGTCGTCTGCTGAGGGCAGCCCCGTCTTCAGGTTTTTCACTCCTGTGCAATTTGTAGCAAGTAACCCTGGCTCTCTTTCCTCACTCGGTGTACATTTATTGTCGTTTTTCTCTCCTGCGTCTCTGCAGAGCAGCGCGTTCTCTTGCGTAAGTGACCTCCCACCAGACTCTGAGAAGCACGCGGTCTGACTGGTCCCCGCAGCTCGGTTCTTGCAGAACAAAATACGAAATGGGTTCTGCTGGGAGAACCCACCCGTGCTCCTCCAGGAAGCGGTAGGAACGCAAGCTGGGGGGGACCTATAAAGGGCTGATAAAGCCTGGTGCACCGAGGGAGGAGGAAAGTGTTAATTGCTTTGTCTGCAGAAATGGACCATGGGGATTAGGACACCTCAGAGTATTATTATTTTTCCACGCTGATGCCAATTTTTAATCTCTAACTTTAGTGCTGTCTGTGAAGTGTTATCCTCTTGAAAGAGTGTGCGTTTACTGGAGTAATCACACTTTCTCTTCCTCTCTGTCAGCTATTAATAGTGATAAATTTTAATTGCATATGTAAATAAAAACACTGCGTACTCATTAGTTTAAATATGTTTTTTATTAGGCAAACTAAATGTTCGTTGTCTATGATGCAAAGCTAAATGTAGAACGTTAACAGTACTGAGCAGTTTGGGAAGTAATATTGACTTGATTTTTTAAATTATTTTTTAGGATAAAAATAAACCATGTTTTAAGGGATTRTTATGGGCAAATTTTGCAGTATAGGCATCTTGTTTTTGGAAAAGGAAAAACCAAAGTTAAGTGATAGAAGCATGGGTATGGTGTCAAGGCCAATGCATTTAAAACTTCTGCTAAAAGGGAGGTAGCACATAAACTCATATTACTATTTATAGCATTGGCTGTTTTGGAGATGGTAACTGCAAGGCGGGTAGCATTTTTCAGTTTCTATGTAGAAAAATCCTGACATGTCTCACATTTTGATAACTTGAAACATATTGGCCCTAAACTACATCACTTCTTCATCATTAATTTTCAAACTCTTGGAACCCAACACTCCAAAGACACTTTTTGCTATTTTTAGGGGCTCTGCAATTATAGTCAAGAAGATACAATTTTTCAGTTCAATAATCCATATTTTCAAGCTTGGAGTATATTTATCTACCTACTAGGTCGTAATTTGTTTCCTTTCTATCAACAAAATACCCAGAATTTCATAACCAATTTACTTGTAAACTGTCTTTACCATCTCCTTCCACTGTTCTGCTCACTGGGAAATGATAAAAATCTTATCACAGAGACGTTTAGTAAATCAGTATAAATTTATACAAAAGCCTGGCCTCTTAACACTTCAGTCTTAGTGAAAAGATGCTCTGTGGGTGTGACTTTCTAAAGTTGTTATGGCTCAGAACAGATTAACAATCTCTCTTTTGGCTTTGGAAAAGATCGCATTGCTTGTGTGGTTATCCACTGAGGTCAGTCATTTGTCGTTATAAAGTAGATATATACTGTAATAGCCAAACACATGTTTCCTGATTAATATGAGAATATAAAATAACTTTCTCTCCAAAACGTAGAGCAACAAATACACTTTCTTCTCAATTGCTTTAGTAAGATAAAAGATAAAAACAATTTTTATTTTATAAAGATAAGCTTGAATATCCTTGTCTCATCTATGCTTCCTCAGTTCAAACTCTATCACATTTTTATATTGGAGCACAGTAAAATATTTATATGCAAGATTGTCGTGGTTTAACCCCAGCCGGCAACTCAGCCCCACACAGCTGCTCGYTCACTCCCCCCCGGTGGGATGGGGGAGAGAATCAGAAGAGTAAAAGTGAGAAAACTCATGGGCTGAGATAAAGACAGTTTAATAGGTAAAGCAAAAGCTGCACATGCAAGCAAAGCAAAACAAGGAATTCCTTCACTACTTCCCATCGGCAGGCAGGTGTTCAGCCATCTCCAGGAAAGCAGGGCTCCATCACGCGTAACGGTTACTTGGGAAGACAAACGCCACCACCCCGAACGTCCCCCCCTTCCTTCTTCTTCCCCCAGCTTTATATGCTGAGCATGACGTCACATGGTGTGGGATATCCCTTTGGTCAGTTGGGGTCAGCTGTCCCGGCTGTGTCCCCCCCTCCCAGCTTCTTGTGCAGCCCCAGCCTCCTCGCTGGTGGGGTGGGGTGAGAAGCAGAAAAGGCCTTGACTCTGTGTAAGCACWGCTCAGCRGTGACTGAAGTATCCCTGTGTTATCAACACTGTTTTCAGGACAAATCCCAAACATAGCCCCATCTAGCTACCGTGAAGAAAATTAACTCTGTCCCAGCCAAAACCAGCGCAAAGGTGGAATGAAAAAATGCAAAGGCTGGCTACAGGGCAGTGTCTTGTAATTAAGACAGAGCCAAAGCCTCAGCAGGCAGTCTAAAATAAAGTAATGTGTCAGTCTTCTAGATTCTTCATTTGCCAAACTTAATTGTAGCTAGCAGGATCCATTGCCAAGAGAATAAAGGCAAACAGGGATTCCATTTTGTATGAAGAGCTATTGCACTTGACATGGTTGAAAACAGATTCATAGATTTTAAGACCAAAAGGGACTGCTACGATATCAAATCAGACTTTCTACATAAGAGAGGCCAGAGGGTTTCAGCTGCCAGTGCCTGATCAAGTTCATGAATTCTGGCTGAGCTGGAGCAAAGTTTTGAGGATGATATTTGATCTGGTCTTGGTTGAAAGAGTTCAAGAACCAAAGAATCTCTTTTGCATCTTCTTGCAGCAAATGGTTAACTGCTCTCACATTTAAAAAGCAGTGCTGTGTGTTTGATTTTTCACTTGTCTGGACCAACCTTCCAGTCATTGCATTGTGTTTTATTTTATCCTGCCAGTGGGCCATCTGAGGAGAATGGGGATTAGGCAGTTGGGGGAGAAAAGGTACAGGATGTGCCAAACAAGATAGTTTACTTTGGGTTCTTTGTTTTAAGAGATTAAAGGAGGCTGTGATTTAATACATTATGATATCACATGATATATAATAGGTCATGATCTCACTTTTGCCCTTCATGCCCTCAAAATTCTGGTTTTCTAGTCTGCTATATTAAAAACAATAGGCAGTGTAATGTATAAGTAATGTTCGCTGGATGTTCATGCTTACATACAGTAAGAGCGATCTACCAAAATGCTAGCTCAGTCTGGATTCACGCCCTAATGAATCCATGGACTCATCTTCAAAGAACTTGAGCATAACAGCCCCACAGGCCCATTGTTTACAGGCTAAGGTGAATTAGAAAGCAAGCATGCCCTGACCTTCATTATCGCTCTAAATACTGTCTTTACTATTCAGAACAGAAGTTCTCGTTCATCTATAATCCATGCAGCGTTTCTCCAAAGTTGTCAGTATTCACAGAAAGTGGTTAGATTTTATAAATGATTGCACCGAGCTCCAGACTGACTCCTTTGATTCTCATCCATCATCAGATCCTCTTCAGTGATTTCTCATGAGGTTCCCCTCCCTCTTGCCACAGAATTTCTCTAGGCAGGAGAAGATGTACTTCAAAGATGCATTAAATCTTGTACATAGATATCTGCACATACTGACACAACTCACTGTAGCATTTGACAGCTCCTTCTTCAGGTTCCTCAAGAAGCTTATGGCAGCGCTGAGAAATTTGAAGCTATGTAACACTTTAATCCGTAGTAAGTTCTCAAATGTTTAAATTGTAGATACATCTAGACTGGGTGTTTTTAATGGTAAAATGTAACGTTATGTAGGTAGATGAGGAAACATAATTTCTGTGTAACTCATCTAAAACTAGCTTATTGCATTTTATCCACATTCAAATTTCTTATCTGAAACTTGGCTCAGTAGGAAATGGTAACATGTCAAGGAACCAATTAACATTATCTCACTCCCCTTTTTTTCTTTAATTTCTGTGCTTTCATGGGAGCTGCTTCCAGTTCTGCTGTTACTCACACTAAAAGTATTGATTGACTTCTGGCATAGTTCTGATTTGCTGACATCTTGAATACTACTAGGACCTCTGAATTTGGGTGAGATACGAACCTCCCCACAGCGGAAAACTCATTCACCAGTGTGCGATAAGGATCTGGATGGCCACTTCTGTGTCCAGTTTGGATTACTTTATGCCAGCTGTGAATCCTTCTAAACCAAAATGTTATCAAATGGTCCATTTTGTACAGTGTACAACATCGACAGGAATGTGATTTTGAAGTACAGTCAGCTTTCCAAAATCAAATTTATAACGAGGCAACTGGAGTGCTTTATAATAGAGAGAGTTAGAAACATAGTTGTAAGCTGCAGTAGACACTAAGGAATACAAATAGGTGGGGTGAGAGAGGTCTGTGATCCATACATTTGCATGTTAAGATAACAATCAGTTATAAAAAAGGAGCTGCTGTCAAACTGTGGCACATTAAACAGTGGAATTGTACCTTACTTCTCCTAATGGCAACCATAATATCCTTGCAAGGCAATACCAGAAAGGAGTGCCCATAAAGTGGTTCTTAGGTAAGCAATGCAAAATGTAAACTCTACATCAATTTTTAAAATGAATTGCCTTTCAGTAAAAACAGCAGCGACTCTCTGCTTTGGATTTTGTTTTATCTTTTCCAAGATTCCCAGTTACAATACAAGCGTCTCACAAGTATGCTGAGCGGGAAAAGGTTTTCGCCTCTGTCGTTCCACAATAAATCAAACAATTTCAGGATAATTTGCCAGCCTCCATTTTCTCTTCGGGTAAGTGTTTATCTGTCATGCACCTGTTAGTATAAATTTCAAGTTATGAAGGGTCATTCACCAATAAATATAGAGAGTTGCGGGAAGTAGAACAGGAAAAGAGAGTAAGTTTCTGTCTGCAAACTGTTCCCTTAATTCAGTCCAAGACAAACAACTAAAGATACAATGTGATTTAGGATCTGTTTTGTGTTATGTAGTTAAAAACAGTACCTTGCCCCTATATTTGTTCTACTGACTTATATCACTTTTGACTTACTATTTATCTATATTTCAATACCCGGCAGCAGCAGTTGTAGTTCAAGTCCCAGTATACTCAATCGATCCACTGTGAAGCATTTATTTACCATCTATGGGTAACTAAGGAGCATGAAAATTAGAATAGTGAACTAACTTGAAGTTGCTAGTATCCACTGCAGAGGCTACCCATAAAAAAACCCAGAAAGTCCATCACTGATCAGTTTTCACTCTCTTCCTTGTGCTTCTCCCCTGCTTGTAACAGATAGAGKGATTTGGCATGCAAAGCAGTGTGGAAGACAGGATTCTCCAGAGAGAGGAGTAACATCTATTTGAGATGAATATCCTTAATGTTTTGGGAGCTACTGTTGCCTTGGAGAAAGGCTATCTATATGAACGTAAAACATGCCCTCCCAGGTGAGTCTGGTAATCTACCTAGCCCTATATGTGTGTGTGTATATATATATATATATAGTCGCTAGGGATGTGAATCTAAATCTACATCTGTGAAAATATGAGCAAAAAATTACTAAGCAACTTGTGCAAGATGCATAGTGATCCGACGTCAGTTTTATGAACTCAGTCTCAAGATGATTTGAACCCCGTCTGGGATGAGCTCAGCAGATCTATGGAAGCCTTGATTCAAAGCATATGGAAAATGGCACGCAGATCATTATAATGAATTTTTGAAGAAACGCTCTACGTTGTGCCTAACTGGGAGTGCACTGTGGCACTGAGATCTGACAAACCACTTAAGTGCTTTGCTGTGGCCTTGTGTTCGGGCCTTGGCAAGTCCAAGCAGTGCACTGGCACTGACAGCCTTCTCTAGTACTGTTGAATGCAGATTCACACAAAATGAAATAAAAAATGCAATGCAAATAACTCCCCACAACTGTTGAAGGGTTGCAATTTGTCGTTTTATAAGCCTCTCATTGCATGTAGATATTTTCACTTTGGAGGTAAAAGCTGCTCCCTAAAGCACCTATGGATTGTATCCCCCAAAAAAAGTGAATAATGAAAGCAATTAGCAAAAGAAAAATATCTCGCCACAGCTGCAGAGAGTACAAGTGAGACAAAAGTTGGTACAGAGTAAGTATCAAATGGAGAAGGACTCACCTGACTCCTTCATATCTAGCTCTAGTCATTAATTCATGAGCACAACATGATAATGTACTTCAATTGGTGCTGCCTTTGGAAATGAAGGTAAGTTATGGAAATATGCATGTACAGAGCACGTTATCTCCATTTCAGTGTATTTAACTGCAAGCTCTGATGTAAGGCAATGGATCTCAATTTGCAGAATGGCTGTTCAAATACTGAAATTCCTGGGTACTCAAAGGCAAATTCCAAGGTGACCTCTTAAGATACACAGCTTTAGGTACCAAACCAAATATTTACCATATCAGCCAGGGAACTCTATTTAAAAGACCATCTCCAAGCAAATTAATTGCTGTGAAAACAAACTTCCTCTGCATCATGGCCCTGTTAGTGCCACAATTCCTCACGCACTCAGACTTGGACTCAGCAAAGCTCTTAAGCACCTGGTAATGCCTATTCCTAGTCGTCAATTTTTAATATTTAGTGATGCTTTGATTTCTGTAAGACCCATCATTAATGTTAAAAATGTTCTTAAACACTTGATTACTAAGGTTCTGCTCCAAAAACTACAGATCTTAGTGGGAAGAGTTGCAGATTGTTTTGAGGGACCCTAAACTACAGATAATGCACTAAATGATAGCCAGGCGTTTTTATTTTAAGAAGTTATAGTTTGCAGCCTAATACTTCCAAAGAATGCTTTTCTACTGAGGAAGGTATTATTGAATTTTATGATCTTGGAGCATATGTCTGAACTGATGCATTTTGAATAGGGAGGGGCATACAACACAGATCCGATAAGTGTCGTTCTGAGTCTGTGCCCAAAGCATTTCATGAATCACGAATGCTTCTATTCCCTCTGGAATACTTCATTTTCTAAATAGGTTGCAAGATCACATAAAAGAGAAACTTGCTAGCAAGATTCGTGTATGTTAGCCATTCATAATTAAACTTAAAGAGCAGAAAAATCTTTGCAGTGCAGATACCGGGCATCCATTGATGGATAGGGAGTATGAAGACTACTGCCATAATGTCCCAGCTATTTCCTTAGCTCATTTTGAGGGCAGGGGCATGCTAGAATTACCTTGTGCGTATGTGTGTAGAATAAAAACTCTCTACTTTCAAAGCTGTTCACCTAGTTGTTATAAGCCTATCACATTAAATAGTCAAGAGCTACTTTTCAGACATTAAATTTAAAAGCAAATCTTGGGGGGGGGGAAAGTTCTGCTTCTCCGCATGCTTTCTTGAACTGGCTTGCTTGCATTCTGTAAAACTTCTAACTTCAACTTTCCTAAACTTAGTTGTCTCAGGTGACATACTTCAGGACTTGTCCTTGAACTTACAGAATAAGAAATCAGCATGAGCTTTTATCCTAACCAATAGTATTTTATGACATCATCTACATCGAATTACTTAATATCTCTAGATAGCTTCTGTTGTTAAAAATCCTCTGAAAYCTGATGAACAGGAGCTTTTAACAATGACTTTTACTAATTAATGTACAACAAACCTGTCTTCAGTCCCTCTTTATTAAACAGAGCAAATAATCTGTGTTGCGTGATTTTATCGACTGTTACAGCTGTTCAATAGGTATCTCTAGAGAATTGTTGCTATTGAAAATGATACCAGTTCCTTTTCTAAGTTTCTCAATAGGAGCATCCTGTTGAAAAACCTTTATAATAGATTTTGTTTCCTTGCACAGCTGTATGCTCAATTCTTACCAAAACCCAAAAGTCAGAATTTTAAAACTGCAATACCAACTTAACAAAACATGACCCTTATCCACTGTGGTTAGCTTGACCAGCCTTGTCTGTCTGTCTGTCTTCTAAATCACTAGAGAATGTAAGACAAACAAAGTGGCTGTAATGGCATCTACTGACACATAATTATATTATTTTTAAAAGTAATTTATTGAAAGAATATTATTAATTTGTAAATTATCTGYAAAGAATGCAGCCAAAGACTAGAGCTTGGATCCAACATGAAGGATAACTGAAGTCAACTTGGGTGAAGGTCAGAGATCGAGATGGAAGTGCAAATAAGCCAACCAAAGGTAAAATCTAAAAAACTTAGTAAGTCCAAGCATGTTGAGACCAGGGGAACTATGCTTTGACCTTACTAAAAGAATGAGATTCCTCAAGGAATACTGACCAGAGGAAAATTGGTCAATAAAAATAGGTGAAATATCGTAGCAACAACACAAGTGTAAGCCATTTTAATGGGTAAAAGGTTTTACTAGGAGATTTCTAAGGTGAAGTTGATCTGCATTTTTATTTWAAAAAAAAAAAAAAGCTAGTATTAGTATAAGGAAGAATTGATTAGTGATTAGTGTATTGAAGGATACAGAGTGCATGTATGATTTTTCTTTACCTAGTAAATTTTTAGCTTCTTTTTTCTTTTTTTTCCCCAAAACCTTTTGAGGTTTATAAAAATGCTGATTTCTGTTTGCATAGTACAGAGTTGGGGATTTTTTTTAGTGTATGGATTTCTATTTTTGCCTTTTTAACAATTACCTTTCCAATAAAGCTATCTGAAGTTCTTGTGGTGGTGTCCAGTTTGAGAATTTGACTCCTCGGAGCTCGTCAGTGTAGCAGTGACAGGGCGCAGGACTCAGCCTGCCGTCGCGTAAGTCTTTCAAGTTCCAGTTTTCAAGGATGTCTTAGACTTTGTAGGAAGAGGTCTCTGTTTATACAAACATGGTATTTATGAATATATGCCTTTGAAAGTGTGCTTTTCTGTTCTTGTGATTGGGACAGAAAATACAGAAAGGTAAACATATGCTTGACTCATCGTACAGCATGAAATGAAGTTAGGCAGAGGGCTTTGGGGCATTTGCTTAGCTTCACTAGACTATTTGTCTTTCCCTATCCATTTCTCTTTAAAGTGCCACACAGGCCCTTCCTTAGGAGTTCATCAAATTTAGTGGAGAAGTAATATCTTCTATTAGATCAATTCATACAGGTGGAAAAACAAACAAGATTTTGGGCTCAGCCTCCCTTACTGACCTCTTTTATTTTCCTTATATCCTTAGACTGTGCTACTGTTATGAAAACACAACACCAACTACAGGAAGAGATTTTTTTTTTTTATCAGATACTTTCTACCCATACGAGCTACATTATCAAATCAGAAGATAAACCAAGCTTCGTGAAATAGGTGAAACACTACACAGACTCAAAGAGAAGACTTTTTCCCCCCCCCCAATAGCAGACATGGAAAACAGCCTTGCTAACCCAGTAGCAATACACAGGGGTATGTATGTAGAGAAAACCTGAGCTCTTACAATTAGTGAAAATCAGTAAAGCTGTAACTCAAAAACACCTGTGAAAACGTCATAATGTAAAGAAATCATTATTTATAATAATTAATTATGGGCATTAGTCAAGTGAAAATAGTAAATCATATTATTAAATACCAAGCTAACACTGTGAATAAAAGGGGGGAAAAAAAAAAAAGCAAAGTTGCTCTCAACTATCTCTCATAAGATATGTACTGTCCTTCTGAAAAAGTTCATAAAGAAATTAGCGTATTTCTGTATTTTTTTTCTTTAACATTTAGGGAAYAGAACTTGAAATTTATTGAATAACTAGTTTTAATACAAATGTGCTTAAGGTGGGTGTAGGTTTAACCATGGATCTGAGTCTCTGAAGAAAAGTATAATTATGTGGATTTAAGATATGTGACAACCATAAACGTTGTGATATTCCAGTACATCTTTCATTGCCTTGTGCCTATTTTTTATACTGGATGTGAACTTATTTCAGTGGTCAGTGTAGAGTAGAGGACAAACCCAAAAGAGTCAGTAAAACAAAACAATTACGTCTGTCTTATCAGAAAGACCAAGAACTTTACAGGTGACATTGTGATGCTTATAGGCTCTGCCTTTCTGTGAACGTGACACAAACACTGGACCCCACAGGTTACACCACACATCACAAAATAAGACATCATTAAAACCGTCGTGAAAAATCAGCCACCTTTATATGTAATATAGAACATTCCTAGTGTCAGAATGTGTTTTGGGTAATGAGAAGTAAATTAGCAGCCCAGTCTAAAAATGATTACAAGGCTTTGTTAATTATTAAATATTATTTGGGAATTTGAGAACTGCAGAATTAAGGGGGGGGGAGGGGAATAAAAAAATAGAGAGAAACACTGTACTTCAGTGATCACAACCACCACTTGAGATATTTGACAACAAATCATTTATTTACTGCATCTTTCATGTCTAATAACTATAAACACTTTCCTTGGTAAAATGCAAAAGTGCTTTCACAAATATCAAAGGAAAATACTTGTACGTTTGTCTAAAATTGACTATTTTAATTGAAGATACAAACTAGGTTTTAACTGAGCGTTTTGCCTTTCAGCACCAGGCTCCAGCCTTAGGACATCTGGACTCTTTTGTAACAGCTGGCGGCTTTTGTAACTGCCTCCAGTTACCACTTTTGAAAGTGCGCTCTTTTTTTCTGCTTGCTACAGAAAAATCACAGCATATTTCTGCAAGAAATCAAAGGTATAGCTTTTTCTCCTTAGATTCAGAGTGTAATTCATAGATGTTTAATATGTCTCCTCTCCAGACAGAAGCAATGAATATACAAAATTGTTTTATTTCCAGACATACACCTAAGGTTTACAATCCTTCTCTCTCTTTCTCCTCTATTTCTCTACCACTCACGTCACCCAAGAAACAAAGATGTATGCCAGGCAGACATTATAACTATCCTTTTTAACATCTGTTACAGGCCAATTTCAATGCTATTGCTACTTCCCTTCTTATTCTGTATGTATGAGCTGGTATTAATATCTCCAAGGAAAGTAAATGCATGAATCAATATGTCTGAATTAAATAGGGCTGAACGAATGAAGCATATGTATGAAAGAGCCCATGTTGTGTTTGTACATTCAGGTACTGTGCTGAGCATCACAGGTGGCATGGGACACGGTGTGGAGGCCATGTCCAGCTTGACAGAGAAAGGCAGACCGGCCAGAGGAAGAGCTGGGGAGACCCTCTGTTCCAGGTGCCACAGCTTTCCTTGAAAATAAGGTATGGAGGGGGACAGACTCTGGGGCTGTGATGCTTGTCTGCTCTGCTGCCACACAGGTCTCGGAGGAAAGGACTGGCAAACAGCTGCCCCATCAAGCCAGAGGCTCACACGAGCAAAGCAGGAGGAGGGAGGAGACGGAGGACAGAGCATCAGAGAGCATCAGAGAGCATCAGAGGGCATCAGGAGCTAGGGGCAAAAGACCTGAAGACGTGGTGGCTGTGAGGTTAGAGCCCAGGGTAAGGAGCTGCTCCCAAAGCAAGATGTCTTTGGAAAACGCAGCGGGGATTTCATCCTGGGAAGAAAACTGGGGAGAAGAGGTAGGTACTTTCAGAAGCCATTTCTGAAAACTGCTGCTGGATAGACATTGTATATGTTGCAACTGCCTTTCTAGCTGTTCATATTTGTCTTGCAAGCAGCCCTTGCAGAAGCTGCGTATGGAAGTGATGTTTGTTCCAGTGCTGCTGAGCGTGGGTGGGCAGTTACTCACCTGCCAGCTGACGTGCGGTCAGCTTGCTCGGAGCAGCTTCCAGCCCTGTGTTTGCTCGAGCATGCCTGCACCTGCTGAGGGGACAGTGCTTTTACTCTCCAGTCCTCCCAGCCTGGTTCATGCCCTTGTCAATAAGACAGCCTGCTGCTAGTCAGTGAGTAACAGCCACAGCCAGTGCAGCATCGACACTGCTCCCAGCCCCAGTGGCTCTCCCTCTCTGCTCATCCATCTTCCCTGTAATGCAAGTCAGATGTTTCACAGTCAGCCACCTCCATCTGTCCTGTCCCAACAGGCACAGTCCATTAGGAGAATTTTAGCAAAAGAATAAGAGGACATATAAACCAGTAGCTGGCTTGTAAGGGAGAAGGGTGGTTTGGCTGGAATGTGTGCGGGTGATAGATACCTTTTTGTACTGTCCAAATTTGCACCTTGCGCTACAGAGTACAGCGGCGGCTGAAAACTCTGTCTATTCATTCTTCCATTCCATATGACTGTCCTGTCTTATGCTGAGTGAGAACAATGTATGGCGCAGGAGCTGAGTCTACTTCACGCTATATAATGTTCTGAAGACTGCGTTCAGCAGACTTGCACGGATTCTTTTCAAGATGTGGGAAAAATAATACAAAACCAGTATTGAGCTGTTTCTCTTAAGCTATCTGCAGTTAAAGTGATTATTAAACCCCAGGACAGGTTTAAGGGTAATCCAGATGAATACTGTTTTCATCAAAGCAATAGTGAAGTCATCTGCTTTTTCCCTGTTGCCTTAGGACTGACTTTAGAAAAGGCATACCATCAAGTGAAATTGGAATTATTTTGCTCCAATTCCTTTAAAGTTCAATTTTTATCAGTTACTGCTTGTAGCTATCTGATGTAAGAAAGGCTACTTGCTTTCGAAATAGTGCCACTGATGGGTGGTTTTTTCCC
>JAYKAV010003256.1:122812-209467 GCA_035582835.1 Phoebastria nigripes | reverse complement strand
AAAAAAAAAAAAAAAAAAAAAAAAAAAAGATGAAAATGCACTGCTTTTTCTAGTACAAGAAATAAATAAGGGCCATGTACAAAACAAGTGGGATTGATTTGAGGTGGGTGACAAAAATACTGTGAATACAGAACAGATAAGAGAATAACAGCATGTGTTAATGCTACTTCAGTCTCGTCTAAGAAATATGGCTCCTCTTTTGTGGCTACTTCTGGCCATTACTGACTGTTGAATGCAATGGTCCAGGTGCTAACTTTGATCCCAGAAGACCTTAGAGGCTGAAAGCAAACTAGCGATTACTACAACACAAGAGTGAGACACTACAGAAAAAAATATACTTTGCTTGCTGTGTTTCTTAAACTCCTCAAAGCTACTGGAGGCGTGATGCTGGCCCTGCACAGTCACCTCTGGAGGCGTGCAGCAAAAGTTGACAGCAGAAGTAGCCCAACTCTGCTCCTTGAGAAAGAACGGGGAAATTGAGACAGCTACCCTGAGGATCCTGCAGAGGCAAATTGAGCTTTGGAGCTATTACAACCTCAGTTGCCCCTCTTTGCCTTGGCAAGGAGAACAAGCAGCCACGTTACTGAGAGGGGCTGTTCTTTGCTCTTTATGAGGTCCTGAAGTGCTCCCTAGGAATCAGGCCATGCCCAGGAAAGGTAACTTAGAAAATCCAGGCACCTACAGCTATGACCGACTCTGAGAAAACAATCCACAGAAATAATTGAAAAGATAGGTGGAAAACTGCATGTGCACAGAGCATACCGATTAGCACCAGCACACAGAGGTTGTACATATAGGGTAAGGGTATTCTGCATGGCATGTTGTCCCCACAGTCCGCCCCCAGCAACACTCGAAGCCTCTACAGGAGACAAAATACTGCTATGGTCCTTTCAGAGATTTTTCAGTCCAAGGACAATCCCCATGCACCAGATTAGATGCAGCTTCTACAGCTCAGATTTACGCATCTGAGCATTAAAGCTAGTTGGTAGGAAAAACACCGGAAACGGGTGCCTGGGCACACTTTGAGCTTCGAGAATATGACAATTATTTTTAATTACATCAGAAGCACTATCACTTCAGAAGCTCTGCTTCATCAAAGATAAAGTCAAATGACAACAGACAAAGTGGCAGAGGAAAATATAGCACACAACATTTCATGAAACAATTTATAATATCAGGATTGTTCACGTCGGGACAAAGTGAGTGGAAAATGCACTTAAATTAGAATAATTAGGGTTAATATGCCCTTTGCACTAGCATGAATAATTATTTAATCCACAGGTCAGAATCAGTTTCTTTGGGTTCCTCTGATATTTTTATATTTAATAGAGTGTAAGAGGATATTAGCAGAAACAAACAGCACTGCATCTGGAGGAGGTTTGTAGTCCATATAAGCCTAATCATTTAAGTTAATTCTACTCCATTTACTGTTTGCTCAGCTTGATCAGCCTATCTGCTTTCCTAGTAGAAACGGCATTCTTATTTTTTCTACTTTTTCTGTTAATAATCTTTCTCGCTTTTACATGGCTTCTCTCAGTGATGCTGTCAGCAAGATGATGCCTAGTCCCAATTAGAAATTCAATCAATGTTCATATAACGAGGGTTCTAGCAAAACCATGTCACTTAGTTCAAAGACAAGGCTATATTACTGTAGCTATTCAGGATTCAAGTAATTTAGGGCACCTCAGTGAAAAAAGATAAAATAAAGCTGAAGGGCTAGAGGAAGTTAATTGTTACTATGGCAACTTCCTAAATAAGCTTTAGATTCTAGTCATTATTCAGTTTATTTGGAGGCAGAACAGAATCATTAAAGATGAAACTTAGTTAAAGCTCAAAACAGTTCTGGGATCTTACAGTTTCCTGCTGGTCCTTATGGAGTTACTTAAAGTTTGTCCATTTCGGCTTCGAACTGTGTCCAAGAGCAAGATGTAGCCTGAATAGATTAAAAAATGGCGGTATGTTACATAGCAACGATCTAATTTTAATAACTTTGGCAATTGCATTTTTACATTTTTATATCCCAGTAGAACACTTTTAAATGTATTGTGTGGGAAAGAAGCGGTCCTCAGTGAACAATGCTCTCATCTGTCCATAAAACGAAGTGATTAAGATCTGATCTTCAAAAATGGGCTCTGACTGTGAGTGCATCTTTGTCATCTCCCAATATAGGGTGCAGGCCCCACAAACCTTTTGGGAACTCAACCCCTATCAAACGCTGGCTCTCAACATCATTGTCCCATGGTGAAATTCATAAACAGATCTGTGGAGTGCCATTAAGCTAACTACAGAGTTCTTCCTTCCATGAAACCCCATGTGCAGAAGGGTGGGGATACATTTTAGCCTGGTCCCTAGCCAGTACTGTAACAAATCTGATAATTAGGAGCTGGGAGAAAGGTTGCCATATCAAAATCTTGCCACGCTGATCGTGTCCATTTGTGTTCCTAATGTGAATGTGAGTGAATATATTCAGCCTCTGTGGAGCTGCATCACTGGAGTAGATTTAAAGAGCCTTACTTCTACAGGCAGCAATGGAGACAGGAAACAGAGGAGACAACAGAGTTGGGTAACGCTCAGCCTCTACACCTTAATTAGYTCAAGATCCATATCAGCCTAAACTTTTTGTGTTTTCTCAGCAGCTATAGCTCCCTTCCTTAGCTACTCCATAGCATGTGATAAATCAGCAGAGGCCATGAAATAAAATCATGTCTCAGTAGGAGATACTCCATGGCTTCTCACAGAAGTAACTTCCTAGCTCAGACTGGCTTTCCCTCTTCTATAGGATGGAAATCTCTGAAGTCACTGAGTTGTAACTGCAAAGTTGTTAGGGAATGATGCCTTCAGTGTGAAGATACTTAGAAGATAACTCTAGAGGTGAAAGTATAAGCAGTGTAGACTGAAGTAATGAGTTCTTCTCAAAAAAAAAAAAAAAAAAAAAAAAAAAAAAAAAAAAAAAAAAAAAAAAAAAAAAAAAAAAAAGGCAGGACAAGTTACCTAGCTGTGAGCTCAGTGCTCCTAAGGGTGACTGGCAGCTGGTATGTAGGCATCTTTAAAACTGCCTCAAGTAGCTTAACTGTGCAGGGTGGGGAAACTGCGGCATGTAGGTGTCTCAAAAGGGGGTAAAAGAGACGAGAAGAATGATAGACTGTTTTGTATGCAGCCAGGAGTCAATATGACATTGTCATAAAATAACGCCCTTCCCCACCACCTGCAAGCCTGTCTGTCTGTCTTTCACGTGTTAATGGTCCTGGGCATGGGGAGTCACCCAGGCCAGGACACACCTTGCTATGTTTGACAGCCTTGGAGTGACTCTAGACTTCCTCCATAGTCAGTGTAGGGAAACAGGCACTGCTAGGGCATGGTTCATTCAGTCCTAGATATTAAAATAAAAGAGATCGRGGAATTAGCCTGTTTCTCTTCCCAGATCTTGAATTATGAAACAGAGAAGTCTTAAAATTATGAGTCTTTTCATTCTTTTTCCAAATGAAATAGTTCTGTTCATTTTTTAAAAAATGCCTTTTTTTTTGAAATGTAAGTTGAACATCAAAACTTCATGATGTAAAACAGTCATAATGGAAGTAAACTGGTTCAGACCAGTTCAGGATACTCCAGCAGACTTAATTCTGTTGATCTTTCTCCCTTTTTTTGTCCTCAGAGAACTCCTCCAGACTGTGCCTTTTTTTTCTTCTTTCTGATTTAGAACAGTAAAAATGCTCTTTCAAATTTCGCATGATGAAAAAGGAATGTGCATCCAGCTGCAATAGAAACTGTTTTTTTTGTCCCATCTGAAAAGGCTGTACAATGTGCAGCAATTCTGCATTGCCTATCACTCGCACCACTTTTCTATGGAAATCTAGCCTCCAGAGTTGTAATTCAGGGAACTATAGTAAGGACTAACTTTGCTTAATTTATAAAAAGAGGGGAAAAAAAAACCTGCCGAGGAAAAAACAAAGGAGAATACAGTCTGATCCCAAACAGTGCTGTTAAATCAGTCTGAGCATTATTTACTGTATTTTATTTTCTTCACTGTTATACAACCACAGCAGCCAGCTGTTTGCTGTGTTGCAAGGGTAGCATTTTCAAGGTTAGCACAGAAGTAATCAAACACTCAATGGTGGTATGAATATTCATATCAAGACACATTATGAGAAAGTAGAGAGAGGCAAATATGCAATTTAAATATAGACTACAGCAGGAAATGGGACATGAAACAGTAATTAGATAGTGGAAATTACATGTTATTTACATAGGTAAATACACTGCAGGGGTTATGCATGTGATCTTTTCTGTTAGCATTTGTTTGTGATTTAACCCTGATTTTAAAAGAGGGTTTTTAAAACATAAAAATGGGCAGAGAAGAATGCTTTCTTTGTACTAGAAAATCTGCATTGCTTGCAGGATTACTGACTTGGGCTGTGTCAGCCAGGTTTCACAGCTAATGTGGATCAGAATAGGTCTGTACTGCAGAAACTAGTGGTGTCAGTTCTCTAGAAGACAGGCTTTCTCCCTAGCCTTGCTTATGCAATTCACTGCTATTTGGACGACTGGAAGCCTGTGGGTGTTGGCAACAAATGCCCGAACTCCTACTGCCCAGACTAGGTGGAAATCATACTGCACTGCTGAATTTCTTGTGGGAAGAGCAACTTGAAGGGGACAAAAGCATTGTTTTCCCTTGTTTGGGGAACATCTAGATCTAGATTGTTTCCTACTTTTCTTTTCAGAAACAGAAATGTGGCTGTAGCCTAGTTCGATCAGTACCAGTTTGCATCATGCGTCTCCACAGCCATTATACCAAAGGCAGTAACACTCATTTTTAGTTCTACTCTGAACCACTTCATCTTGCTGGATTCTCTCCCACGACGGCTCCTTTTTTCCTTTATCACTTAATTGTGCCCTTCTCCTTTAGCCAAGAGAAAAGTGAGAGAAAAGCCTTGACCAATGTATCTTCTTTCCTCTCTTCAGCCAGCAGCATTCTTCCCTTACCATGACCAGCTGCCATGAACATGGAGTTAGTTGATAATTTGGGCTTCCCAGAGAAAATGGATTGTAGGGAATCAAGGAGGGGAAGAGGGATGGAAACAGATGTCCCTCTTGCAAAGGCTCATTTATTCCTTAGCCTTTTGCCTCTGGGTTGCTTTTGGTTGTGTACCTCTACTGTGCTTGAGTCTACAAGCAAGAAAAACAACTTCAGAGTACATAACATTTATTTATTGGTGAATACACGCAGTGGATAGCTAGGACTACCATGCTGCAGGGCCATGCAAATATTCTTGTGACTCTGGATGAGTCTCTGCTGAACAGGCAATCATCAGTCAGGTGAGGAAGGGTCTGCCTCTTGCTCCTTGGCATAGGCTGATCTTTGGTGTTGCTGATTTGCTGCCTTCCTATTCTTTACTTTTCTTTCCCTAGGTTTTTACGGCTTTTCATGTCAGTATTTATTATTTGAATCCCTGAGCTTTAAGTAACCCTATCTCAGCAAATACTGTTGAGTCTATTGTTTTGCTTTTCTTATCCTGCATGGCTTTAGCTCATGGGCTTTCTCACACCTTAACAGCATTTTTCTATAAAACTCTATCACAGTGACAATTGTGTTGTGCAAAACCAGGCTGGGGCTCATAGACAGCTGAAGCCCTCAGCCACAGGGTACAAAGGGTTGTATCTTCTGACCCAATTCACATTAGCTGCCCCAATGACATAAGAAATTGCAGCATAAAGCTCAAAATAAAAATTGCAAGACAAGTGAATGACACTGCAGTGCAGAACGTTTTCAGGAAACTTCTGTGTGTAGGCTCCTGAGCTGGCCCTTAGCAAACGCCCAGAATCTGGAGAGGTCACTGCCCTGCTGGAGGTCCTGGGCTCCTTAATACAGAGAAACTAAGACGTTTGACRGTGACTGGGTGGTTTCCCAATGGGGAAGTATCTCAAACTTGGTGTTCTGGGCAAATTCCAAGCTGGTCAGTCCCACTCTATTTTTAAAGTTCATCTGACATTGCAAAATATGGGTTACTATCTGTTCTTTTTAAAATCCAATTAAGACTTCAGTTTAGAAATCTGAATAATGCAACCTTTGTCCTTTGTTATCTTTCATTTCGCATTTACTTTTCATCAACAGACAAGTGCTTGTGGATATAAGGAAAAACCCTGAGAATGCTTCCTATCTTTTATGCGTGCTTCAATATGCAAAGGCTCTGTGTGTGTGAGTGTGTATCTGTCCTCTGCAGAGTAGCTGTGTATTGCTAAGGATTTGCCACTTCTCCTTATGGAGGTGGCAGCGCATTGGTCCTTATTCTTTATAGGAAGTTTATTAGTTTTTGTGAAGTACCTTGAGACTTTGTGGAATAAAGGACTGTGTTGAGATAAAGATTATTTATTATTCATTGCTCCAGATACATTTGTTCATACATTTTAAAGCTGGGAACAGTGTGTGATAAGAGACAGCTTGCATAGCTAGGACCCTTACTGCAAGCACGCAAATGATTTTTCAGATCTGAAAAGAGGTGGTGGGCCCAAGCAAGCGTCTTTTTTTTTTTTTTTTTTCTCTCCCCTCCAGCCATATCAGATGGGCTAATGAAAGCTATTACTTCTCCCCATAAACCATAACACAGCGAGATCCCCAAAATGAACTAAATCTGTTGATAACAATCACACTGGAGATAATAGCACAAGCACACAAAAAAGGATGTAAAAATGTCATAAAAATCACTTAATCTCTGATTTGAATCTTTTGTATTAAGAAGGCATCCTGCAAACAGAGCTACAGTAAGTATCCCTTATCCCTGTGTGCCCAGCTTCTCCAACAAAAATTGCTTAAGGCAGCAAGAGGCAATTCAGCTGAAGAAATAAAAGCAAAACCAGTCTTCTTGCAGAAACTAGACATTTTGTAAAACCAAATGGAGCAGAGAGAAGAGTGGATGTCTGTGACTGAAACGACCCTGACAAGACAATCTCTCCATATGTCAGATGGATAAAATAACAATAGACTTCTCTGTGGAAATCTGGTTGAAACTCACTCATACCAGGCCTCTGGGTTTTCTCAGTGAATGGAAACTAAGATTGCAGTAACTTTTCTCTACCTGTTCAAATGTGTTCCAGTTCTCCGTTTTTCCTCATTAAGGAGACAGGGAGGATTGAACATTTCTCGTTGCTTTTGGATCCAGTTTGGAATTGCTGAATATTTCATAGGAAGCAATTTTTAGGGGGATAATGCCTCTAACTTGGACTGAAATCATATGAGCACCTGTGGCATTTCAGACCCAAAGGCAGCCAGAGTGCCACACAAGCAGCCATATTTATTGCAGTCACTTCTAGAGACTTTGAAACAAAAATATTTTATTCCGCCTTATTGTTTGGCAGTTCAGAGGAGCCTCTGGGGAAGGGAAAAGCTAATTTCTCTTTTTCCTGCTAACAGATTAGTAGTCAGTTCTGTTTAGGATGAATTCCAAAGGATTATTTTCCTCCCTTTTACACCATTCAGGATGGGGAAGTGTTACAATGGTCAACCGAAAAGGCTTATTTTTATATTAAGGACAACTACAAATTTCAACAGTGGTTTGTCTCTGAAAACTGCAGATGACTTTTTGAATCACAGACATAAACAAGTCTAAAAAGATCCTGTTCCGTACCTTGCTGTGCTCAGCATGTACAGTAGTTTGGTGGAGTCCATTTTCAATGAATGACTCTTAGGGAAAAGCAAAACCTGAAGTGTCACATAAAGAAGACACTGCTAAATTTCAGGTTCTTCTGAATTGAGGAGCAGACGCTGTCATATACATATTGTGTGTGACTATGAAATGTTCCTCAAATAACAGCGATAAACCCTTTTCAGAGTAAATGAGCATCAAATCAAATGTCCAGAGTCAACTAACTGCCTCACTCCACCGAAAATTAGCAATTAGTAAATGCCCTTGGCCACCAGCTTCATCTTCAAGCATCCATGTACCTTTCAAAAAATATCCCCTTTAGTCCTTCTCTGACTCAATTCTCCTATTCTTCCTCTGTGTTAAAACCTAAGATATTTGTACAGAACAGGTCATAGGAGAGGGTCTAATCCCAGGTGAGGAATTTAAGTACTATTGTAATTCGTGATTTCTCATCTCATTTTCTTTCACTTAAGATACTCCGTTTTCTTTCTTTTCTGATTTTTAGCTCTGAAGGGTGACCAGCTATTTTTTAAGGTATTAACTAGCTTGCCTTCCAGCTTAGATTCCCTAAATGCATAGGCTTCTGCTCTGCAAGACATTCTCACACAGTAGACATTCTGGCATAAAATCTTAAAATCCTTTGTTTGGGGAACAGATTTTGCCCTTTCTCTGCATGCTGCCCAAGATAAGGGCAGTGACTGTCTGCAACTCCTCCATTTGCTGTTTCAAATGATTAATTCATGCCTCACACTCAAGAACACACAAAATATCATGATGAACTTTTTCATACAGGAAAACAATATCTCTAGGTATTTGTGTTCAAGATTTGATTTACATAAATGACATTTTGCATGTAAATATACAGCCAGCCATTTGACTGCCTGCCAAGAGGCATTTGAGCTAAACACAATGACGCCCCTCAATATAAATGTCACGTTCTCATGTGCACCTACCACAAAGGTTATCACACACATCAGAAAGTAAACAAATTATTTGGCAAATAAGTAGCCTCACCAAATTTGTGCCTTTTTCTTCCTGGTTAAAATAACTTCTGTCAAGGAATATGAATCCCAAATAAGCATCCATCAATTTTGGGTGCCTGACTTAAGATGATACGAAAATACTAATTGCCTTCCATTCACCCCAAGAAGAGTTGAGTCCCAGCTCTAGGGGGATTGAACAGCTGTGCTCTGAAAATGCCAATCCCTGGGCTAAAATCTTCCAGGCAGTCCTGCCTGTAAAGCTTCCTTGGGGTTTTATGAATAACTAAGGGCCTCTGTCTTTCCTGAATCTGGACTTGCACTCGGAGCCCTGCATAGGTAGATCATTTATAACAGGAGATTGCTCTGGCTGAATGTGTGTTGAGATCTGCGTTTCTTCAGAAAAGCATGAGTGGAAAACATTACAGAGCATCTCTTATTTTCTCCCTCTGGAGTTCAAAAGGCTTTCAGGCTTCTGATCTACAACTGGAAGATCTGATCTGCCACTTCAATACATATTTACCGAGTATCTCTGATGTGTCCATTGTCCACTCTACAGCCACTGCAGCATGACTTTCTCAGGCCCCAGGATGTTTCCCCAGTACTGAGACTGCAGCAGTAGTACCTCAGGCACTCCTGATGATACTCATTGCCTATTGATTCGGCATGTTATAGGTAGGTCTGGGGAGAATATGAATCCCAAGCTCTGAAGGAGAAATTTGAGTCATGACGATTGCATGAGCCTCACCCTCCTTTTGCAGAAGGCTACAGTCACTGTCTCTGTTGCTGGGCAAACTTCTCTCCTGTTCTGCTATAGGATATATAGATGCAGGCAGTTCTCCAAATTTCAGTTAGCTTTTTCACCTTTTTTTTTTTTCCCCCTATTTTCTTTTTAAGTAATCAAAGTCTGAGTTATTGATCCCTCCTCTAGCAAAACAACCCTGAGGTCTGTATTTTGTCACAGGTGTAGTTAAGCTACTGTCATGCAACAGCTATCCTACAGAGTGACATTGCCTACAGCTCAGAAGCCACCTTGTTCCCATCCTAGATTGTTGAATGGGAAGCCCAAGTGAGGCTTGCACCATTTTAGTGTTTCCAATGTCAGATACAACGTGTATAAATTTTGTTTTGCCATGTGAAAAATAAAGCAAAAAATTGCAGCTTTCCAATGACATGCCCAGATTTTCAGCTGAGAGTTCTCAGACAAAATTTCTTTTTCCTTTACACATATACACGCTATACATAACAAGGCAAAGAAAAAGAGGACTGCAGTTTGTCTGAGGAAGCTTAATTTTTTTCACTTAAAACCTAGCAGGAAGAAAGGACTAAAACGTGGGTCTTGTTTCTTTTCCTTTGTTCACTTTCCTGCATGTTGAACCTTTTATTCAAAAAAAATCATAACAAAGAAGATACAAAAGAAATGTAAAAAGGAAATGTTCTTTCATTTTCAATCACAACAAAATTGATGGCATGTTTCACTGCAAGTGCTAAATTCCTCCTACTTCAGACTGAAGGAAATTTTTCCAAAACCAAATGGTGCATATATCTACCATAAATTAGGAGAGCCTATAGAGGTTGCTATTGTTCAGATGGTGTTACTTTATTTTTCCATCGAGGTGGCTAAGCATCATTCTTCTGCTGTCCTTCAGGCCTGCCTGTGAGCTAAGTACCAACAACAGTACTTTATTTTCCCTCAGATATTTTTCCCTAAGGCAAGCTCCCASTGCTATCAGAGGCAGCCTGTTTGAGTAACAACTAAATGAAAACAGCCTTAAGATTTGAGCATACAGGAACATAAACTGTAGTCTAATTGCTTAAAAAGCTGAAGGCTTGCTCTTGAGCATGGATCCAAACCTCACATGAGTATAAGGACCACATACATGTCTAGCAAAGTGCCCAGAAGGGTCTAAGTGTCCTGCATTGTAGGGGAGGTTGCACAGGCATAGGCAAAGAAAGGCAGCAGCTTGCAAACTATAGGGAATCAGCTATTTTAACCTGAAGAGTTGCCCCTGCCTCTAACCTGCTCCTATGATGGATTCTGATGAGGGTGTCAGCTCTCACAGAGAGTGGTGGACCTTCCTGGTAGCAGCAGGAGTCCTCTGATATTTTGACCCAAACCAACTTCCTTCTTTCCCCCGTGAATGTCAGCAAAGAGACATTTGAGAATGAGGGAAGCATGGCTGCGGGGCAGGACACAGTTGTATGGGACAGAAAGGGCAAGGAGGGATGGTCTGTAACAGAGGCTGAGTCAAATGTTAAGGCAGAGGAAGAATCGGAGTCAGCTGCCTGTACCACTGGTCGTTTAACCAAAGCCCTGTTTTAAATCTGAATTTTCCTCCCTTCCAGCCCTTACTTCCTTTCTCTCCCATTCTACCATCACTGCAAAACTCAGTTTTGTCTACAGAACTGAGAAGTCTGGAGTCAGCTCAGCTCTGTGGCTGTAGCTGGAGGTTAGAGTCAGTCTCCAGGCCTGAAACCTAGAGTGCAAAGCTTTGACAGATGTTGCCATCCTGCAGTTGTAAGTTAATGCTGCCCTTTTCAAGGGTTGCAAAAGTATTGCTTCTTGTGCAAGAGCCAGCATCCCAGGTAGAGCTCAGACTGAGCCAAATCGCCACTTGTGCTTGTTACCCTGTGCGTGGTAACCTCTGGCTTAAAACCAAGTAGAAGTGATGATGGGCTAAATTGCTTCCTGAGTGGCACCCACAAATAAATATTAGAGCTGATCAAACAAAACCCAAGACTCTGAAGTAACAGCAAAAACAGCAATTAGTTTAAATTTGTCATTGAAAACATAATTTTTTGGAAGCTGAAAATAGTTCAGTTACAGCATTTTGCTGAAAGCCAAAAGAAACTATGTAAGCTCTTTTCTAGGATCCAGCAAGGGAAAGGAAGATAAAACAGAGGAGACCATGGAACTAGCATTGCATCCATTTCCACCCCACGCCTGTGGTTTTGCTCTGGTCTCACATGCCATCACGACAGCGATAGCACTTCAGCCTCCTGACTGACATGGTATGAAAGAGCTGGTGAGGGGTCAGGGTGCTATACAGAGACCAAACTCCCACCTAGAGGGACCCTCTCATTGGTTTCAGCTTCATACTATGGTACCTGTCCTACCACAAGAACTGGGAACAGGGAGCAAGACTGCACTTGCAGACCATTTTGACCACCACCACTAGCAGAGCAGGGATGTGTTTTTCTGTWGAAAATGCTGTGTTAAGTGAAACTTAGAAGTCTGGACAACATGACAAAAGCACAGAATGCTCTCTCATGTAATAGGCAGCCTCTCTAGAGGTGATAGCATGTTATAAGTTATAAGCCCACTCATCTTTTAAGTTCCCATCTGCAGTGAGAACTAGAATTAATTTTTTCATAGATGTTATTGAGATCATTCATGTGAATTTGACATTCTTATGCTAAAATTCACATTTGCTTTTATGCACTTTGAGGCATGTCATGTGCTTGTGAGGCTGAGCCCCGGACTGGATTTTAAGTGCAGGCCCTTTAAATTGCTATCTGGTGCCGCGTCTTCCAAGCTAGTGCTTTCCAGTTCTGTTCTTGGATTTGTAACTTTCCCAAAATTATCCAGGGCAGATTCAGATTACCTGACAGTAGGCTGCCTTCTCTTTTAAGGACCTCTATACAGTTGTCCCTAAGGGAATACAAATGCAAACGCACTGCCTGCCAATGCTTTCAAGCACACAAGACCTTGGAATTAAATTTTTGCAATATTCAGTTACATTGCATCAAGTAACATGTACAGAATACATTTTCACAAGTGAAACATTCTCAGAATCACCTAGTAAGTCAAGTTACCTTTTATTTTAACAGCATAGTTAGTGGTTTTCACATAATGTTTAGGTGTGAAATCATTACCATGAATAATTCAACTGTGTTTTTTATCTTGGTTTTTTTTTCTATTCACACTCTCCATTAACAAAGAAAACCTGGTGAGCGGCGTGCTGAAAGAACACTAAATTAATGAGTTGATAAAATAAAATATATATGCTGAACTGTTTCTAAGAGGGATTTATTATTCCTGAAGTACAATATATTTACAGCATTTGTTGATTCTAACTTTGTTATTATGCTTTCTTTGATCTATTTGTTAAAAACTGCTTGCATATAATGTGTTTCTTGTACAAAGCAAGTTGTGGAACTCCATCAGAAAATAGCACTCCTGACATTATTATGAGAGAGCAAAGAAAATAATATAAAATGAATTTGCTGAGAAGTTAGGAAGTATCAAAATTATCACTGCATCCATTTAACTCACCATTTAAGTCAACTTGCTTTACTCTTCCACCAGATTCGTGCCTCATTCCCTGCTCTTGGCTCATGACCTCTTTTCTCATGCCCTACACCTACTCTGTGGCTAGCTATTTAACATTTTTTTTTACATCTTTCTCATTCATTGTGTGGCCTCAGTGCCTTACTTACTGCATCACACTRACTCTCTGTGGATGGAAGATTTACTAATGCCCCCAGAGGCTTTTGTTTGTGGTTTTTTACTACAGAATCTGAGCACTTAACATAAACTGATGTCTTTATCTTCACAACACCTCTGAGATATTCTTCTTCCCATTTTACATATGAGGAACTGAAGGATAGGATAAAGGCGCAATATTAAAAGGTGCAAAAGTTTGTTTGTTTGTTTTATATCCAATTTATAAGACATAAATTCATTAGCCATTTATACTAACATATTCATTCAGTGAACAGTTCTGATTAGCTCCTTTTCAAGTAGCCCTTCTGCAAACCAGACCCAGATATCCCTTACACAAAGAATGAAATGCACTTTAATAAGCGCCTCTGAAAAGTATTGGTTTTCATTAGTTGCCCAACAATACACGAGGGTTTTTTCTGGCAGAGTTAAAACGCAGTTCTCCAGAGCAGCTTGTATTCTTTTAAACCATAAGACTGTCTTCTCTTCAGCTCCTTGTCTCACTTTAAACGCTATTGTTGTTTGCAACAAATGCACCATTAATGATACAGGTGCCATTACACCACTCTGACCACAATCCACAGCTCATATGAACAAAATCTGAGTAGGCAATGAAACACTCCCTCATGAAAGCACATACTGACACAGGTCAGAAACTGAAGTGATATTAGTCTTGTTTTCTGGTGGAAACAGCTCTCCTATCCCACAACAGGTCACAATTTTTTAAGTCCATTTGCCAAACTACAGAGGTATTAAATTTCCCAAGTAAGCAGTTTTAAGATACTCCTGTTACAGATTAACCTATGAGCTTTTTCCCCAGAATCTTTCTGGTAAATGACAGAAGAATTTTTCTCGATATATGTAAAGCTTATAGGAAATATGATGCTAAAATATGGCAAAGCCATAAGCTACTCATAATGGGTTCCCATAACTGACAGTGTTAGAGACTGTCACTAGAAACCTGCTGGTTTTGGAGGTTCAATTAAATCAATAACCTCCAGTTAGGAAAAGCTAGCCTTGGCATTGGTAATTTCCTATATTTTTGTAGTATTGACTATTACATCCATCTTTGAAAACCACTTCCAAGATATGATAGATGATTTGAAGACCAGACAATTTAATCAAACAGGCCAATCCCTATATTCCTATGAGTTAGTCTGCAGGAATGTGGTCTTTTTTGAATGTATTTTTTTCTGTGGGAAAGCTTAACATTTAATTATGTTTATGTGAACTTGGAAATTAAACCTTTCTCAAGATTTCGTGTTGATTTTTAAAAAAGCTACAGCTGGGCTTTTCCTTTCATAAATGTGATTATCAGCTGATTTTTGGCTTAAAAGTAAGAAAAAAAATCCCCATTATTTATTTAGCTAATTTCATTGAGTTGCAGAGTACCACTTAGCATGCTTTTGAAAAGATAACTGTGAAGCCAATATTACAGTAATGTTAGTTGGTGCAAACTAATTAATTCTAATTTTCTGTTTAATTAATGAGAGTAACTGTTTGTTGGAGAAAGGGACATTCAGCTGTAGATTAAAGAAAAAAATCATTTTGAAACCCTGATAAAATCAAGTGAAATACCAGCCTTCTTCCTTTTGGGTGGTTAAATGTGTGGGAGCATGGCATCAACTGTGGCTAGGGCAACTGTTTTGTTCTTGGGAAAAAAAAAAAACCAAACACAAAAAAAAGGAAAATTAGTAAGTCAACTTCGGTTATGATCTTATGTGGGTTTATGATGTTTGGTAACTGTTGTCCTTAAAACATTCAAGGCTTGGGGTCCATACAGAGCCCGTCACTTATCCAACTGGCAGGGTGTGCAGATTTGTTAACTTATTTTGTTTCACGGATGCTTTGCTAAGTGTAGCACACGTCTACTGTATACTATTCATCTACTTGCTTCAACAAATGAAGGGCTTTAACTGTTGTTTCATGATTGTGCTGGGAAGGAATATATCTGGTCTATTTTTAACAGCTTTGTGTCAGAGAAAGAGGTGACTTCTTTTCAAGGCTTTTCAAAGTAGAGAGACCTTAAAAAGGTACTTCACTTTATCAGCTCACAGTGCTCACACAAACAGAAATGAGACAGGGAAGAACAGGAAGGTCAAACTTGCATAAACACACTGTTGCACATGTTAACTGCCAGGAGAAAGAGCAACGTGCATCTGAACTGAATGCATTATGCAGAGAAGACAGAAGATGCTATTCTGGCAAAGTCACATTTCTCTTTCATGCAAGCTCCCATGTGATAAAGCTTAGAAGTACTCTTTCCGTTTAGTAATGTAAGAAATACAAACTAAAATGGATTATTATTAATCCGTTGTTTTTAACAACAAAGGCAGAAGGAACTTTACAATTTCTTTGTTTTAAAGTTTAAAGACATCAAACATTTTTCTGCTTCTATCAGCAAAAAACTAAATTTCCTAGCACTATCATTCTAATAAAGCACTACTACTTTCCAGGAATTCCACTTGCTGCTACAGAGAGAAATCTACCAGAAGTTGACCGTCTTATCTTGAATTTCATATGTAGCAAGTAGCTAAATCTGACACCAAATGATTTTAGGAAGAAAATTCAAAGTCAACCCATTTCCTTTGAAAAAGCCATTTGAAACCTTTGGGAGACAGATATAGAAACACAATTTAAAACTCCCTTTCACCCTCAAGTGATTGGGATTCATTTCAATAAATCCAGTGTTTGCTATGCATGGAAGATTTCCTCCTCTCTTACCGTAAGCCCTGGACACTTTGGACTATACTTTCATTCTGCTGCTTCCTAAATCACTGCTCCCTCATTCTGCATGTGTAATTCACTCAGATTTGTTTTTACCTTCAAGAAAATGCCTCTCCAGTTATTCAGATTAAGCCTGCTGTACCTGTGGGAGAACTGCCTGGCTTTCCATGTGATGCAATGAAGCGGCCCCCCGCAGCTCCACCTCAGGCCATGCCGGTGATGTGCAATCTCAGCTTTGCTTGTCAGCCTCCTCTCTCTCTCCACTGACAATACTCAAGGACTGGGGGAGAAGTTATGCTGTCTGGCACTATCTCTATTGCAAAGGACCGTTTGTATTTCTAACGCAAAGCAGACATGATTTTAGAACCTGATCTCTTTGACATCAAAGGCTGCAGAAGATTAGAAATGCTTAGATTTGCAGTTCATTAAAAAATGTATTTCCCCCATAAAAGAATTGGTGTTCTCAACTCATTTGCCTTGCTTCTCTCTTGAGTGTATATTTCCATTTGTGTCTTAGTGTAGTCTCATAGTTCTATGAACTGTGTATCTTTTATTTTTTTTTTCAATTAGTTCCTCTGGGACTATTTTATTAAAGTCTTTTTGGCACTTAAAATATGTAGATGATACCATTAATCTGATTGAAGTGTAAGTACAAGTTGATAATATGAAATGTGAAAAAGCAGCGCAAGGTACAATTACTAATATAATTATTTTCACTATAAATACAATTACATTTTCAGTTGTTGGTTGCTTAACCTTTTTAATTTTTTCCCATCTCTGAGACAATTAAGTTTTTCATTAGCTCCAATCTACTGCTGTGAGAAGCAGTTTTCTGCTTCTTTAGGAGTATTAAGGCATTGATGAGTGAGCTGGACAGAATGATTAGCAGAGGGATACAAGCCTTTTATCTCTCTGTGACTGGTCTGAACTCAAACAAATAAAGACAGCTCAGCTGGTAGAACTGTTCATTTTCCTAGGGGGATGAGCAATTGGGGTCTCAGTTTATTTTCCAGTGGACAATGGTTTTACTGAAAAATCATCACAATCTATAGGCTTGTAGGTAATGTCAGGAAAAAGAGCCACGAAATACTATTTCATCTTTAGAAGTGTCCCAGGAATGATTTTAAAGACCCACTCTAGTCTGCTTCACTGGCAGGCTACCACCAATGACATTTTATGACTAAACGAGATGGCTTTTGCATCTGGGCATGATGGGCAGTGAAATAAGCCAATGCCGTAAGAATTGCAAAGCGAAAATGGTGAAAATAATGATGAGGAAGTGATTCAAGACAGGAATTCAGGGTGAAGAAAAGAGGTTTAATTTTGATGGGAAAGAGAGCAAGCTCCCGGGGTTTTACATCGGCTAATTCTAGTGTGATACAGTTCTCTAGGTGAGCTATTGTGTTTTGAACTGAAATTGGGCTGTATCTGACCCCACTTCTTTTCTTCTTGTCCACTTTAAGGGAGTGATCATGGAGAGACTGTGAGCTGGTGGAGTCTGAATGGAAGGAAAATGCTGGCTTTGAAGTCCACTAGTCCACACTTGTTCCCACACCTACACTACAACTGGGACTAATCAGTAGATGATGCTTTTTCTTTTTGATGGTTTTTCATGTTGCTTCCCAGACAGCACTGACTTGAACTAATGCAGATACTACCAAACCTGAATCTAGATCCCTCAGGGTAGTAATTCAAAGTTGAACTTGTTGATGTAAATCAAGGAAGACTTAATTCAAAAGGCTTGTATCTGTACAATGATTCATATGCATCTAACCCTGGGATTTCTTGATCTCTCGGTTAGCGGAGTGGGTCAGGAAACTAGAATTCTGTTCTTGCTAACACTGTCTCAGTACAATGTGTTCTGTGGGATCATTTTCTTCCTGTGTATTTGGTTTGCTCACCTATCAAAAAGGTGAGTTTATAATAATAATTTAGATTTTCAGATGTACTTTTTTTTTTTTTTTTTTTTTTTTTTTTTTTTTTTTTACTTATTAGGTTCTATAAAATCCTTTAAAGTTTCCACATATTTATGTTTACGTGTGCATGCCTCCTTGTCTTGCTCTGGTGAAGTGTCTTCTAACTGCATGAGGCTGCAGTTAGTGAAATGCAGGGGTGGGTGGGTTACCTATCAGTTGAAATTAGGGTGAATTGAGCATTGTGCATGAATCACATATCTTCCTCATAGATTTGATCTCAATGTAAAGGAACAAAAAATATTTGTGCAGGCTCTCCTGATGGGAAGCAAGTGAATGAAAAATCAGAACTGCTCTTAATCTGTATGACACCTTAAAGAAGCACACAGGAACCAATTCTGTCTTTCAGCCACGATTAAGGTTGCAAAGCTACCCTAAAAATCTCAGTGAAGAAAACCCAGCATGCAGCTGCCATTCTAAAGCTCAGCCCTACAGGCTACCTGGTTGAAAGGCTGAGGTACAACACAGCATTAGAGAAGCAATGTGGAAGAACATAGCAAACAAGATCTGCAGGTGATGGCTAACAGACAGGCGGTTTTGCTAAAAGAGCAGCAAAACCCCATTAAGTATTAAAAAAGATGACCATACAGAATAGCAGACTAATGTACAGCTCTGAAACATGAGTCCTGATCCAGATTCAGTGCTTAGCATGTATGCTGGATAAAACCTCAGAGCCTGRTTTTTGCAAAGATTATTAAAGATTGTATTAATTCCTCTAATGCCTAGGAAGCAACTGTGACTGAGGCCTCCTGTGCAAGGCACTTATCCCAGAATAGTTTGCAGGATCTAAAGTTGAATCCTGACAAGACCAGAGTTAGAGCACAATTGGGAGTTTTAATCCCTTTTCTGGCACATAGGACAGTCCCTGGCCTCTGCTACTGTATGGGCTCCTTTGCGTGCTGCCAGTGTTGTGCGCCTTGATTCTCCCCTTCTGAGCAAAAGGAGCATCTGCCAAGATCCACACACTCTTTCTGAGTCTGGGAGCCCCTTTAGCTTGTCCCAAGTACTACACAAAGTGCATGGAGTGGCCATGGATATAATGCATTCAGAGTGAATTATGAGACACTGGTAAACATCACTTTAGTTCTGTAACTTGAAAGGTGAAAGGTGTCTAATTAGGAAGAAAAACACAAAACAGAAGGAAGAATGAAGAGATAACAATAATGAGGCAGGGGAGAAAAAAAGAAGCAGGTGTTTAGTGACTCCCACAAAGAATAGAAACATATGAAATCAACTATTCAGGAACACACAAACTCTAATTGAGCCTTTTTTCAGTGCCACTATGCTATTGTAAACAGCTGAAGGGAAGGCTTTCTGAAAGAAACAAGCATGGATTACATAAGAAGAGGAAACAATATTCACGAAGCATTTAATAATAAAAATGGTCAACAGGCTTCCTAATGCAATGCCTCATCCCAAATATTAGAAATGCTTTGAAGTCTGATAGCTGTTCTCTCTTATTCCTCTCCAAAAATGTGGTCGTCTGAAGATAGCACGTTATCCAACAGAAGCACACTTAAAAAAATTTCAAGTGTTGCCAGAGAGAGTTTTCTTTCAAGTTATGTCAATTAGTTTTGCTTTTGTAATTCTATTAAAAGGGTTCTACAGGTCCAAAATCAGGTATCAGGAGATTTCGTGGTACACAACATGTAATCCTTCAAACATGGAGGAGCAAGGAACAGAAATTTATGTGAGATGACACAGGATATCAATCATCCTCTAGGAATACCAGAGAACTACAAGGAAGTAATCTCTGACTAACAGTTGTGCCAGTAAAACATCTGCTGAACTATCCCATGTAATACACTGATTCATTCAGATGTCAGCCTGGTGGTCATTCCTTATTAGTAAAAGCTGTAGTAGCTGAATGTCTTTGTTCTGAATACGTTGACCAAACCCAAGCTCAGTGCACTGTAGTTTGAACACAAAGCTGCTGGAAGAAGACACTATTTCTAGATGAAGAAATTTTGAGAACTTTCAGCACAAATACTGATAAACTCCATATATATTGTTTAGGAATATTTCAAAAACTCCTGAAACAGCAGCCCTTCTTCTAGCTGAGAATCGTATGCCAAATAATAAGCCTACCATGGAAAAGGCTGTCACCCCAGGCATTCAAGTCTAACTCCCTAGATGCTTTCCTAAGCTGCGGTCAACCAAATCAGCAGAATAGCAAACATTTTGGTTAGGAGCACTCTTAATGTTCAGCGAAGTTCATAAGATTGGTGCTTCTGTAAGGCACCCAAGTGCTGGGATGTGAGACTGGGATATCTTTTGATCTGTACAGTGCTGGTTCCATGGCTCTTGCTGCATGCTTGGCACATCTATCACCTGTTCCCTGCATGTGCGGTCTGTAGGGGTAAAGAACAGGTGCAAAATTCAAGTATGGGTTGCTATCCCCTTATCCATCCTTTCATTGTAACAGGGTAGAAGGAGGCTGGAGGGCCTCTCTCCTTCACCCTGAGGGGGAAGGTCTGTCTGGCTGTGCTGCTAGGCACATTGGACCATCCCCAAAACTTCTTGAGATAGCATGGCCCCAGAGATGGGCCTGATGTTTTGTATTTAGAGAGATGGCCTCTGGGTAATTAAATAATGGCACTTGAATCCAGCAGATGCATACAATTAAAGCAACTTAATTTAAAAGATAAAGGTGTGGAAAGGATAGTAAAAGAGAAGTGGGGCTACTAGCTTTTTCTCATAAACATTGCCCTCTTCAAGAAAATCTTTGTTACCTTAGTCTGTCCTAGTAACATTTAGTTTTCTGCTGTACCTGCACGTCTGCAGAACTATGGTAGAAGGCTCAGTCACAGAGTTTATTTGCACTGTGTTTATACCATATTAATCTCAGGCCTCCAGGTTTCTTCTGATGTACTCATGGGAGATCAGGAAGAATTTTTTTGATTTTGATATACTGTTTGGCTTTGGGGTACTATTTCTACTAACCTCTGCAGCATTGGGGTTTGGCTCCAGCTACAGGTAGGATTTTGGCAAGGTATACACAGTAATCTGCACTTGATGTATTATGTTTTTCACACAAGAGAAAATCTGAATTCTGTGGAGAACATGTGTTAGTAAGCTGACAGAAAGAGCAAAGAGCATGAAATTCAGATGTGTTTGGTTGGTGTTTTGCTAATCCACTTAGCATAAAGCCAAGCACAGATATGGAGCCAGATGGGAATTTTCTCTGCATCAGATCATGAGCAGGTATTAAGGTTTGTTTTCTACCCTCCTCTACAGAGTGAGTCATGATCTTACACCAGGCTCACCTGGGAGCTTTATTTAGGAAAGCCACTGCTCTTATAGGGATGTTATTAGCCTCATGACTTTGTTATTACTGCTCCATCTGTATGAAATTGCAGCACGTTTGAGTAGGCCTTGTGAACGAGCACAAGGAAGTATTGTGTCTCCTTGGCTGCGGGATGGTGCTTGGACCTGTCTACAAGAGACATCGCTAGCATTTTTAATGAATGGCTGTGGAGCCAGGACCCCGCGGGTCAGGAACCCCTTTTAACTCTGTGCTCCTGAGCCAGTGCAGTCTGCGTACTGCTGAATCCGTCCAGCAAATGGCACAGGCAGGCAAAAGCCTATTTTATGAGCGTTGGCAAAGCTTTTAAGTGTAACCTAGACACTAAGTAGATCGACGCTATCATACCCCTGACAGCTGAGTGCGTGTAGAGCAGCAAAACTTAAAGCCTGTGCAATTTTACATATGGAAACTTAAGCATCAACAAGGTTATATAGAGGGTTTTGTGACAGAGTGATGACTCAATATTGGAAAAAGGCCATAAAGGGGAACTCCTCTTGCACACAGCTCTAAGTCTCATCCTTTTAATACCTAAAAATGCCATATGCTTCCATCATGAGTGATTTCTACTTCAAGAGAAATAGCAAAGCAAGAAAGAACAAAAAGGTAAATGACAAGGAAAGACCATCGTGTTGGCACCTTCGCTTTTGAGCGCAGCCCTGTGAAATGTGAGCAGCCCGCGCCGGTGGCAGGCTGTGAGGCGCAGGACAGCAGAGCAGGGAAAAGAAAGTGAGCTCTGTACTTTGTTGTTTCCTATTTTACAACATAAAGTTTAATGGGTGAATGCTATCAGCTTTTATGGTCAGATGCTTATTCATAACAATTTCTGCTATTTTTCAAGCTCTACTTAATCTTTGGGTTAGGCTTGCCAGTGAGACCCTCTTTGACTTCAGAAAGTTTTTATTGGAGTGGCTCCGGTTCCTCTCTTTTATGTGTACTATTTTTGTTACCATTCAGCCAGTCAGCCTTTTGCACGCACTTTATCTTTTGACAAACTGACTGGCTTGGCTTTTAAACGCATTCAAATGCCGTGCTGTTCCTCTTGCTCACGTAACACCAAAGAAAGCACGCCATAATCTCCTCATGAAATACTGTTTCACCACATAACACGATGAAAACAGAGCTCTGCTGCAAGCACATATTAAAAAGCTGACAAAGACCAAAGAGCTGTATTTCTGATCACACCGGAAACATAAACATGTTCAGCTTAAAACTTGCAGTCTTTTCAGGGTTTTTTTGCCACTCAGTGAGAGAAAACGTTGGAGACCCTCAGCTACTGTCCTTCTAGGCCGGGGCAGAAACTTGTAAGGAGAGGCCTGTAGCCTCCGATGAAGACACCGACGCCCTGCCGGTCGCGCGGTGTGTGAGGGGCCGTTGGGCAGCAAGGGGTTAACGGCCGCGCGGGTCACGTGACGCCGGCGGGCTATTTAAATGCCGCCGGACCGACGCTCCCCTTTTCCCTTTCTCAGGGCCGGCGCGCTGGGGTGGGCTGCGGCGGCCGCTGGATCTTCTCGGTAATGCCTGCGCGGGGCCGCGAGGTGAGGGCTCGGCGCGGCGGCGGGAGGTGTGAGGCCGGCGCGGAGGGGTGGGCCGGGCCGAGCCGCCACGGTGGCTGCTGCTCCCAGCCGCGTGCGCAGGTGGCTGCGGGGGACGCCGAGGCGGCGCGGTGCCGAGCTGCCTGTTCAGCCGGTACCGCCGAGCCGCGGCGCCTTTCGCGGGCGTCGTGTGTCTGACTGCGCGGCGAGCGGTGCTTGACAGGCTTCTACCCTAATTAAGCCAAACAGCGGGTTTAATTAGAGACAGCAATATGAACTTTTGAATAAGGATGAATATGTAAGCGTGGCTTCGTGATGACTGAAAGGTTATAATGCCTTGGTAACGTTTGAGGTGTTGCCTGGGAATTGTCCTCTGTATATGGGTTGAATTAAAACCAATTTGATTTGCTGCTGTGGATTTTCTTTTTTTTCTCTAGAATGTCTTGGTTGGGGCTCTTAAAAAAATTCTCCTTTGGGTCTTTTGTTGTTGCTTTTGCTGTCTTGTGTCAGAATTGTACAGCAGTCGTCCTTAGCGTACTCCCAGCAGCTGCAAAGGCCCGGACACCGGTACAGCCCATAGGCCTGCCTGCTTTACTCCTCGGGTGTATTAGAACTACGGCTTTCGGCCTTCTCATTGTTTTGGGCTCCTGGGTGCATTTTGTGGGCATTGTGCGTAGTAGTGCATGAAGAAAAGTCTGGTTGGCCCTGTTGAGCAGGACGTGTGTGAGGGCGGGTGAAGGAAGAGCAGGGGACTTGAGTACCCAGGTGGTCCCTTGTAATTACCCCTTGTTTACTTAGTGCAATTCTTTCTGCAGTACCAACAGTAGTTTTGGATACTCAGGCTAACAAGAATCTTCCATACCGCATAATTTCATTGTTAAGTGTTGCCTAGCATAAATTCCAAATACTTTTTGGACAAAAACTTTTTTGTTTTGTCAGGTGGTGGAAGGGATTTTTCTTTGTTTTTCTTGTTTTATTTTGTAAGCTTTTATCCTAATGTGTGGCTACTTCAAAAAAGTCTTCAAATTTTGAATATGAAAGTAACATCTGGTTTGTTTTCAATACTGTTTTGAGCAGCAAATGCAAATAAGAGTTTTGTATTTTAACAAAGCACTCTTGGATTGTCATTCTAATGAAAGTTTCCTACATCCCAATTATCCTAATGTCAGGGATTTGCTGGATCTTGCTTCAGCTGAAAAAGAAACAGAAACTTGCTAAACATTTCTGTGCAAAACTTATCCCTCAGGATGACTTTCCTTTTTAATAGCACTAGCTAATCTGCAACTTGCAGTTCCTTCTACTTATCATATTTTAAAGTCTCCAGGCAATATATAAAATCTCTTTAGGTCTCCAGTGCAGACTGTATCAGGCATGGACTATTACTGATAAGCTGACACCGAGCTCTTCACACATACAGAAGACTGCTCCAAGTAAAAGTGTTATGGAAAGGAAATGCTGACCTAGAAGTGTCAGGAGTATCTTTAGCATTTCATTGGGGCGTGTGTGTGACTTGGGAGAGAGTTCTTTTGAGGCCCATGTAACAAATAATTGTACCAACGGTTCTTGTTGGCTTTGCTTCTTGGATTTAAGTTGTATGCCTGTTCTGGTTTGGTGTTGACTTTTTTGTTTGGGTTTTTTTTAAGTCGCTGCTCTTTGTTGTGTCGTTTGCTTGATGACTAAAAAGAAATAATGAAGTCTTTTCTCCAACTGTTCTGTATCACTGTGCTAAAGTTGGTTTAATGTCAGTGAGAAAACGATGAATAAAGCGTTACGGAAATTTATTTTTGTTAATGTCCCTTTATTGTAACTTTAGCAAATAATAGTAAGGTATTGATAGGGTTGTGTTCCTTTCTTTCTTGCCCTCATATTAAGCTGTTTCTTCTACTGAACTCAATGAGTGTGACTTAGAAACTGCTACCTAACTGCTACCTAGAAATTAGTCCTAGAACACTAGTTTTGTGGAAGGAGGTGCAATTTTCTGAAGCAGGTGTAGAACTTCACAGAAGAGATTTACTTACTGTGTTGCCTTATGCACAGCTTTTTTCCAGAGTTTTAAAAAAAATTCTGAAATAAATACCTTAACAGGGAGGATAAGGTCTCTTTCACACATAAGAGACAATAAAATACAAAATATTTCGGTTCTGAGTGGAAAAACTGAAAAGCAAAACAGAATAGACTATGACAGCAGGGCCAAAGAGAGTTCTTGCTTTAAAAGTTGAGGAGGTTTGCAGTTCGGTTGAAAGTGTTAACTAGAGCTGTTCCGAACTTCATCTCTAAGGATTTTTCTTGAAACTCCTACATTGGATAACTATTTTGTTTTATGAAAGTGTCTAACTATCATGCAGATTATCTGACAGGAAAAAAACAACAAACCTGCCTTCACTGTAAAGTCTTCATCTGTGTGTGTGTATATAAAACATTTCCTTTGTCCATTGTAAGGAGAAGGGATTTGGTTCTTCAGTGATCAAGTAATTTACTTGTCGTCCTCCCTCTTTACAATCATTTGCATTTTGAACCCTCTGGAGAAGGATGGTAAAATAAGAGGTGAGGAGGGCAATGGAATTGCCATAAATCAGACTTATTAAACAATTGTTTTTCTGGTGTGTTGTGGCATCGCAGTATTGCTTTAGCAAGCTTCAGAGAAGGAAATGTGATGACAGTTAAGTGTTGGAGTACTCAGGGGTGGTGTTATAGATATGCTTCCATCAACTTACTGTTTCTTTTGAATGATCACCTACCTGGCGTTGTCTCATTTCTCTTCCCTGAATGAGCAATTCTCCAAAAGAACCTAGAAAGAACTGTGAAAAGTGGCTCCACTGAAAAACCTTGAAGGGAAGTACTCATGGGGTATAGCTGGTAAACAAGCAGGGTGGAGGATCAGTTCGATACAGCATTGGTGAATGCTTTCTAGCCTTCTCTTTCCATATCCATGGATTCCTTCCATCTGTATTGGGACCAGTACTGTTTAATATCTTCATCAATGACATAGTGGGATCGAGTGCACCCTCAGCAAGTTTGCAGATGACACCAAGCTGAGTGGTGTGGTTGACACGCCTGAGGGACGGGATGCCATCCAGAGGGACCTGGACAAGCTCGAGAAGTGGGCCTGTGTGAACCTCATGAGGTTCCACAAGGCCAAGTGCAGGGTCCTGCCCCTAGGTCAGGGCAACCCCTGGTATCAATATAGGCTGGGGGATGAAGGGATTGAGACCAGCCCTGCCAAGAAGGACTTGGGGGTACTGGTGGATGAAAAGCTGGACATGAGCCGGCAATGTGCACTTGCAGCCCAGAAGGCCAACCGCATCCTGGGCTGCATCAAAAGAAGCATGGCCAGCAGGTCGAGGGAGGTGATTCTGCCCCTCTACTCTGCTCTGGTGAGACCCCACCTGGAGTACTGTGTCCAGGTCTGGAGCCCTCAGCACAAGACAGACATGGACCTGTTGGACCGGGTCCAGAAGAGGGCCACGAAAATGATCAGGGGCATGGAACACCTCTCCTATGAAGAAAGGCTGAGAGAGTTGGGGTGGTTCAGCCTGGAGAAGAGAAGGCTTTGGGGAGACCTTATTGCAGCCTATCAGTACTTAAAGGGGGCTTATAARAAAGATGGCAGCAAACTTTTTAGCAGGGCCTGTTGCAACAGGACAAGGGGGAATGGTTTTAAACTAAAAGAGGGTAGATTTAGACTAGATATAAGGAAGACATTTTTTACGCTGAGGGTGGTGAAACACTGGAAGAGGTTGCTCAGACTGGTGGTAGATGCCCCATCCCTGGAAACATTCAAGGTCAGGTTGGACGGGGCTCTGAGCAACCTGATCTAGTTGAAGATGTCCCTGCCCATGGCAGGGGGGTTGGAACCAGGTGACCTTTAAAGGTCCCTTCCAATCCAAACTATTCTATGATATTATGCTCTCCTCTGCTGACAAAAATTGATTAATATTTCATTTCTGTATCAGTGTCCCCTCTCTATATGAAGTTTCCTATGATATGGTTATTGAACTGGAGCACAATCAACTGTTTAAATCATGAAAAGCTTTCCAGGTCGGTTCAGAAACCAAAATGTTGGGATCAAAATTGAGTTGACCTGGCACTTCTGGCTATTGTTGAAGCTTATTATAAGCTGGTTGCTGGCTCTGTCGTTTGACCTTCCTTTCCACTACTCTACACTGAAGATATTTTAGGCAGATTAAGTGCAGCTGTCATTTAGCTGAGGGAGAAAAATATTGTGATAGTCATTAATAAAACCAAATCCACCTCACTGTGTAATGCCTCTACTTGACCCTATCTGACACTGGCCTTTTTAATCCATTTTAATTTTCAAGTCTGTTTTGTTTGCTTTGTTAATTAGGAACTAGGATTTTCTCCCCAATACTCCAAAGTGTCCTCTATTGTGTAGCATATTTATGTAAGGAACGAAGTTTTACAGGATGGGCATCTTTGCTTTTCTACAGCTGCATTTATATTTATAAATTAAGATTTGTTTTAAAACACTTCTCAAATGAATTGTGATTTTTGTGTAGCATCTCTGATTTCATTTCATTGACATGAACATTAGTGCTGCAGTTGCCCCAGTCATGCAATATTTGGATATAGATCATATGACTGAAATCTTGTTAGAGTACAGTTTACTTCACTGTAGGGAGGACACAACTGGTGTCATTATGCAAAAGGCATCCCAAAGGYGTGAGAATTGTTCTCAGCCTCAGCTGCAAGAGATGCAGCTATTTCAACCAGAGACTTCAAGCAAGGAATAAAAGAGCCATAGACGTACCTTTATGCCTAAGCTCCACAAAGCCTTTGAAGAGAGCTAACTGTTTTCAGTACAATTCCAATCCTGTAGTCTCCTTGCTCCACACAACTGCGTTAGAAGTGTCTGTATGGACAAGGACAGTTAAAAGCCTATCCAGCAGCTTGCTTAACTGCATGAAGAACAGGGCTTACATCATGTTTTGATAATTTAGCTGGAACTGTTGTCTTTTAACAATGTGCCAGGTAAACTAGTAAGAGATAACTTGACCTAAGCTGTACAGAGCTTGTGGTTGCTTTCTTCTCTAATGAACTGACCAAACACCACAGCTTATTTGTTTCAAGAGGACTTACCTAGAGAAATGCCTGGCATTGCTAACAGGTGTTTGAAAGAAATTTGTGTCAAGTTTCCCAGCTTCCTTTTTCTTGCACTTTTCCTAGTGCTGTTGGACTAGCCAGAAGCATTCTTCTTAATATTTTAAGGTGCAAAAACCTGCAGTTCAAAAACCTGTTTCTTTTTTCTTCCTGTTGTGTCAATGGATAATGAGATGGGCAACCATCTCTTTTGCTGAATAATCAGGAAAATGGTTGCCACTGCATTTGAATCTGAAGAAGACGGGTTTGCAGATGGGCAGAGTAGCACCATCGAATGCTCACCTCGTGTATTTCATTTCTTTCTGAATACTTCATTCCTGCATATTCCATTTTTTCCATATTAAAGGGTAGTCCTGTGTCCTTTCAATGCATCTTTCCAGAAGTTCTAACCTGTATAGTTAGATGTATATGGCTACCTCTAGCTGTAGCTCAGATGCATATGGTAGGAGATGGGGAATAATGTGAATAGGATGGAKAATAGTTCATGGAACATGGCTGTATCAGAGAAAGGCAGGTTTAACTGTTTAGTTGAGGCACAGTACTTCAGAGCTCCTTGAAAATGCTGATAACCTCTTCACTGGTTGTAGAAGTTCAGAGTGAGAATAACATTCACAGGCAGGTGTGTAACCTGAAATTTGAAGTTGTTTTTCTGTTATGAGACTTCATATTGTTCTATGTAATTCATGGCTATAAGTTGAACTTTTGGCTGGAAGAGAATAGCCTCTACCATCACACACCAAATTCAATAACCTGGAATTGGCAGATAGCATCAAAACAGGGATGCTGTGCTCTTACTGAAAGAAAACAAGTTGTGCTGCTGACCTCTGGGACACTTGTCTAGCTATTTTGAAGGACACAACAGAATTTCGGGTATGGAGTGGAATGACAGATGTCAGTGAGGTTTTCTTTCATTTAAAACAAAATATAACTTTATCACCTGCACAGTGGTCTCCAGAGACTTGGTCTCCAAAGGCTCTAGATTGATTTAGCTTTTGTGTGCTCACAGAGTAAGCTGAGCAGGTTTGAAATGTATACTTAGGAAGTTGTGGAAAAACTGTCAGTATTTGGCTTTCACCCAGTCTAAGTTACCTCATGCCTAGGATTGTTCTGTGCATCCTCATTCTTTTCTCCTGAACTGTCCTTTTAGTTTTTCTCCTTTTGTACAACAGCTTAATGGCAACACAGTTCAGCAGGAATGATCATTATCTTTGTTTAGCCCCCTACCTTCATAGGGTGTTTTCTTCTCTCTTATGGTAAATAGCTTAAAACGAGAACAATCTCTGAGCCCTCTAGTCAGCCTCCTTTATTTACTATGGTCCACTGAACAGATCTTGCTAAGATAGCCTGCTATCTTTTACATATCATTATGAGTCTTTGTATGGCATACATTTTCCATGTCTTTTTTCAATTACATTTATCTATACACACAATAAGACTTTGAGATCTGCCTAAAGATGCACCTTAGGAACACAAAATTCCTTAATTGATAGTTGCTTTTCAAAGACTGTAAGATTTATACCTTAGATTCTGTATACCACTGAGCCAAACTTGTCTGTTTCAGTTTTTGTGTTGTCCCTTCAAATTTGTTTGAATTTGTCCTCAGCTTCTTTCTGTTTCTGTGAGCAATGAAGACTGAAGTCCTAATCTTCTGTTACGGGAATACTATGGAAGAGAAAAACAAGGTAGTTGTGGTCACAGCTGGTAATGGAGATCACTGGAGTTTAGTGGTTATGGAAGCCTGAATATGTGACAAGAGTATCACGCTCAAAGTCACTGGACTCCTTTTTGGTGACTCGAGATGCACAAAGAGTAGAGCTCAACTTTAAAGCATGGTTTATAACATTGGGATCAGAGGGGGAAAAAAAACCCAACCACCAACAAAGAATCCAAAACATCCTAGATTGTAAACCCTTGTCTTAGTTGGCTTGACTGTGGAGCTCCACCTGCAAATGAAGCAGGTGGGGAAGCTGGCAACCCTGAACCAAGAAACTGCAGCAAGTTGATTATTTTTGCATGGTACAGACACAAAAAATATAGCTAGCACCAGCTGCTTGCCTCCTGTAAGTAGGGGCAAGAGATGAGATTAAAACTGGCCATCAATTCTAGTATAGAAATACTGAAGCATCTGTCAAATATTTGACACTTAGAAACCAAACTTTGTTCACTCTGGCACTGCTGGAAGAGCATCTGGTAAAAAAGAGCAGAACCTGGAACAACTTCAAACGAAGCCTTGCTCCTGGAAGGGTATTGCTATGGTAACTAAGTTATCTTAGCCTCACTCAGATCAATGTTCCTTTTCCTATTAGACTAGCCAAAAAGCATCAAAATGTCCTGCAGGTAATACAGATTCACAGAGCAAGTATAGTATTTGTAGTAGTGAAGATATTTTGGTATTCTTTTTCAGATGGCTTACAAATCCTTATATTCTTAGAAATTAGGTCTTTAATACTAGAATGACTAGGGAGCAAAGCTGAAAACTAAATGCAATGTGGTGGTTTCCATGGAACTTGTCACTTTGGAAGTGAGTAGTGTAACGAATACTTGGGAAATCTTGGTGGTGGTTTATTTCTGCTGTGTAAAAGGCCAAAACATAGCCCAAGGTTTCCATCACGATGTGAAAGTATGAAATGCTGAGCTAATAAATCTGTTCATTTTCTGTTTTATTTTTCTTACAAATTATACCTCTTTTAGCATAGTTGTATTATAAATCTTACCTTGAAAGCTTTGTGTCGTATGGGCAGAAGATGAAAGCATGAGTATACTGTCATATTCATGACTTGCTGAGGTCTAATTTTACTTCTAAATGATGTTTCATRGGAGTATCATTTAGCTTCACAGCTACAGCTCTTCTGTCTTTAAAATGGAGATAAAATTTGTTTGTCATATAAAGTTGTTCTGAGAATTAATTGCTTAATGTGGTATGTATGCACTGTTTTGAAAATTATGGCATATAGGTGATGAACGTTATTACCAGGTAATTATTATTAATATACTGAGTTCTAATTAAAGCAACTATTGGGAGATGAAGAAGGTAGTGTCTAATTCTCCATTTTGATGTCAAGAATGCTACACAGTCATAAACCTGCCATAATGTGGTGAAGCAGCAGCTCTGGGAATAGCTGCTACTTGTATGGAATCCCTTTCATCACTATAACCTAATGGTAAAATTGAGTACCTTTTAGCATTTACTCCATTAAGGGAGTTCTAACTGTAACTATTGCCAGACAGGTGGAGTTTAACATAAACAGAAATGAAGTGAGGGTCCTGCACATCTGTGGACAGGTGATTAGTGATCTCAGACAGCATCCTGGGTTGTCTTCTGTGATCACAGAGGTAAATGTTGCTGAGTTGTGTAACATTTTTGTCACAAACAAAGTGTTTAACTTATGTATTAAACTAAGGGAATTTATTAAAAAGAAGTATCTTGGCAACTGTGTATATGAATGTGAACAGGTCATTGTGTTAGGGTAGGAAAAGCTCTGACTGCTGATCAAATATTAAGAGTTTAGTATCCAGGCTGGGGATGAAGGCTGTGATTTATGAAAGTGGATACTGTAAGTCTAAATGTCTATGGGACCTAAGGAGTTCTGTGCACTCACTGTTGCAAAATTAGAGTATTGGAATTGCACAGTTAAAATTATCTGCTGTAGACTGGGTGATTATTTAGTAACATACAACAGTGCAATTTCATCTGAGACCATGAATTAACAGCTCCTTCGACTTCAGTAGTGCTGCAATTAAGAAATAATGATAGCCAGTAAATACCTAGTATGTACCTACCAACACAACAGCTGCTAAAGAGAATTTGTTAAATCCATATCTATGTTTTTTTGGGAATATAATAAAATCCAAACCCCACAAGATCTCCATCTTGTGGATTTGGGGGGTTGATTCATTAAGGCATGTTATTCACATCCAAAGCCACCCTCTAATTCTGATAGTTGTCAGGATACTGAAAAGGAAGTGATTAACTGTTTATTTCCACTTTGCCTTGTACAGGAATCTGCAACTAAAATGTTACTATTAAGCAGTCTTAGAAGAGCTGAATGTGTGTGATGTCTTGCTGCTGCAGAAAAGGATTGTAAAATACTGTCCCATGTTTCAGGGTAGCTCTAATGCATCATTGACGATGCATCATTATTTTGATGGTAAATTTGTTAGGCTTTAATTCCTAGATCTGAAATATTTTGTGAGCCCAGTGGAGTAATGAATATTGTTAAATATTAATTTATTGCACTAATTCTTGAATGATCTCTTAAGTGATCACACTAACCTAACAAAGTGATTAGATTTTTTGGTAGGTTTTTGTGTTAGCCAATTTATTTTGAAGCATAAAGCTTAATAAAGGAGCTCATTTAACATGTACATTATTATATTTAATCACTTGATACATGCTAGTTTTCCTTCAAATGGTAGTTCTGTTCTTGCATCTTGCAGCTGTTTATAAAGGTTTAAGTACAATATTTGCAAAATTGTTCTTTAGGATAACATTTACATGACATTAATTCATATAGTCAAGCTATTTTGGCTGATTTCCATCTGGGTCATTATCATACAAGTCACTTTTCTGTGCTCATTTGCAAAATTCTTTTTTAATGGAAGCATTTCAATTCAGTTTAATTTTCATTTTTTTATTTGACATTTTCTCCAATATTTAGTTTCTTGCCAATGTATTCTTTGGTCATTGGCAATAGACAACTGTATATTAGCCTAGACAGCAAGGTAAGAAATCTGGAGTTTGGATATCAGTTATCAAAAATTTATCATGTATTTTAGGAACATTTTGCTCTCTTTCTGTATGGTGGGTTAGAAAATGGTTTGGACACCTTAGTTTTGACTTACTTTTTCTAGCTTCCGATGTCAAGGATTTAACCGGTTTATGGAATGGGCTGCATTTCTAGATCTAGCTTGTATAAGAATGACTCTAAAGCAGTCCTTGGGCTTACWGAGATCTATCATAGGCTTTCTCTCTTCTATCTTATTGTTCTCTCAGACTGTGATAACATTTGGAATATAGGCATATCTCAAAGGGCAATGATTCAAAAACTCCCTCTTCATCTAGTTCAGTATAGTACAAATATTGATGAAGATCTGTATTTTCCCTTTTCTAATGCTGACTGTGGGAGGATGCTTGCAATTTTTGTTGTTAGTACAGAGTTGAGAGCCAGATTAAATAGCAGTCCCTGGTTAAATTATCTGCAATCATTGTATCTGAAGAACGCAGATGCAGAAAAATCTGACACACACAAAAACAAAACAAAAAAACCCTCCAAAACCAAACCAAACCAAAACCCCCCCAAAAACCAAAAAAACCCAACCAAACAACTTGTTAACTTTTTGCTCTGTTTTGCTAAGCTGTATCAGGCCTAAAGCCTTTGTTTTAAACAAACGTAACAGGCTGAGAGGAATTCTTCCTTTTGCTTTCAATCTTACTTTCTAGGGATCCAGTTTGATAATGGATTTCAAAAAAAAGAGAGAGACAAAAAGGGATTATCCAGCTTTGGCATTTCTGAGTATTTTCATTACTTACCACTTACTATACTTGGTAATAAATCTTGGAAGGAGAATTTGACCCTGAAGTTTACTGATGTTTGAAGACTTATTTCATACTGACATTTTTGGCATGGATCTCTGCTCTTTTACTCTTCCTGCATGTTTCATTTCTACAATTTTGTCTTTTATTTGCCACTACATGCAAGCTTCAAAGAAAGAAATAATCTTTAATTTTTGATTCTACAATGTGTTGTTTAGAAAAGAATCAAAAATGCTTTGTAGATTGAATAAAAATTACAAATTTTCTTGCAGCTGCCTGTAGAGGTCCCAAACAAGAGATGGCATCTTACTCCGGCAAGTTTTGTGTAAATAAATAGGATCTGGTGTCTAATGTTCTGCTAATCTAAACAGACGGTATGACTATATGTGCAATGATGGGGAGACTTGTTAACATGTTGGTTGGTGGACAAAGTTACAGCCAATAGAGGATGAATAGCAATACTCTAGTAGACCTTCACTCCCTTTCTGTGCTGTCCTCTTAAATTGAATCATAGAAGAAACAGAAAGGAATGTGGAAAAAATGGCTTCCAGCTACCAGAGACCTTCCTAAAATCTTAAAAGTGACACATTCTTTTCTATGGAGAGGTGATTGTGGTAATGCATAATTAATTACATATGTATGATGAAGTCCACATGTCTCAAAAGAAATTTGGTATTTTTTTCTCATGGATAAGACAGCTTTGAAATATTTCTTTCCATGTCACATGGGTGAAAAACAAAAAAAACCAAAAAAAAACCCAAACCGAAGAAGACAAGTGCAGAGTAAATGACTTGCTGAAGATCCTTCATAACTAAAATAAATTGTGGAGAAAGTGGGAACAGGATCAAGACCTAGTTTCAGTTTGGAGGGTTTTGACCAGAAGAGAATTCTTCCCTCATGGGTAGTTTGTTCTGAAAATAGCTCAGAATAATGAGGGCACTGTGAAAGTTTTAGTTAGAAAAGGAATATGAAATTTTAAGGTAAATTTCTATGTTTTCTCATGTTTTTGGTGCAAGTCAAGCAATCAGAACTTAATTACTGTTAGACAACAAGAAAGGCATTTGATCAGTGGATCCTATGTAGGACACAGATAGAAAAAAGTTCCAATTCGTCTTTGGTTGTGTCAGTCATCTACAAAGTTGACACCTGCAGCAGTGTTCAAGGAGCTGGCAGGATGAGAGAGGGGACAGATTTATCATGAGTATCATGCAGATTGTGGGACATAAATTGTACTGATTCACTGGTTCTCTTTTTAATGGCAGACTGCCCAAAGCCAAAAATGTACGAATAAAAAAAGTTTCCCTCTAATTCACTGAAAAATCAGCAGCCTGAGGACATGCTGGTTTATACTGTATGCTTCTGTTCCTGGTTAGTGCCATCTGCCAATAAGGCCTCCTGTCTCTGTAATGCTAGTCCTTTAGAATGTGTGTGTCATGCTGGACTCCAAAGCAGATCCAGATTTGATAATTTTGTAAAACTGTACTGAAGATCAGGTGTATAATTAAAACAAATTGTAATTCTTCCTGCTTTTAGGATATGTTTAAACATCAAATTCTTTTAATTATTTATGTTATAAAGTTTTAGGGCTCCCTCAAAGGGATATTTTAATTTTAATTATGTAGCTGCTGAAGGAAACTATTAAAATTACTTACTAGTAGCTTCATATTCTTAAATATCTTGTTTTCATCCTAGGTAGTTATACCAATACTACATTGTTATACCACTTAAAACTGATGGAACAGTATTGATATCTTGCATGGGCCTGCTATCCAAATGGGCCTTATTACATGACGTGTCCTAATTCTGAAGTGAATCACTCAGATAAACAAACAAGTTAGTTTGTCGGTGCCTGTTCTCACAAAGTACTTTCTGTGGGTTTCCTTGAATTCTGACTGTTCTTGGTCATTGTATAATAAATACTTGTTATAAGAGGATGTTGTAACCTACAGATAGTTAAATATGTTGGCACAGCACACTTTCAAATAGGAAGGGATACAACTTTCAGCACCCTGGTGAGTGTCAATGTACTGGTGGACCAGATCCACCAAAGCTGGCATGAGGAAATATAAATTATTACTGAGTCACCTACTCTCTGGGTTGTCCTTCAGAAAATTACTGTTGTATAAACCTTCTTGATAGGAGCTGCTGTAAACTGGTTAAGAAACCAAAGTCTTAGCTCCTTACCTTATGTAAATCAGAGTTGCTTGCATTGTTATGTGGAATGGTTTTTTCCTAATGTTTTCAATGATAAAACAGTGCATCAAAAATCCTCTTACCTACTGCTTTCTAACAGCTGACTTATCTTTCTTCTTACAGGAGCCACAACTTTTTTGTAGTTCCTCCATTGCCATGTTCCTCCAGTCCAATATAGTTAAGGTTTGCCAAAGTTCAATGATTCCTTCTTCATAACACTTCTAGGAAAGTAAAGAAATAGAGGGTCTGGACTTCTGGATTTCTTCTCTCTGCAGAGAACTCATTGTCTTCTCATTCTTCTTCCTGGCAGATATACAACTCTGTTATCCTCACAGGTCTCACCTGCTTTCCTGTCACTCTCCCTTACCATTTCAATAGAATTAAGCTGCCTCCCACATCTGAACTGTAAAATCCTCTTTACTCCATCTCACTCATTATTTTACTCCATTGAACTCATGCCTGGACAGATTCTTCCAATTACTGATGGTCTATTTGCATAGTGGTTGGAGTTTCTTCTTTTTCTAATGGAAAAGAAGCAGTCCTTTCTCCTTCTCACTAAAAAAGAGACTAACTCCCTTGCCCTTTTATCCTTTATCTTAGGTTGTCATCTTCTAGGGAAGATGAATTGTCACTGTGCCTGCACGTAATACTCAGTTCAGAGTATCTTATGATTGGTACTTTTATACCTGATGGAGACTTTGGGTGCTAAAGAAGTCCAGATGTTGACTGGTGTCAACAAATGTATGTATTCATTGGAATAMATTTATTTCCATGGAGTACACATGGAAAAAAGTCTCAGAATCTTTGGATATGCTGGACAGGCTTAATGATGACACCAATAAATTCATGTGCTTTCCAGACTGATATTTAGGGGAAGTACTTTCAAGTGCTACACAGCTCAAGAACAATTCAAGAGCTCCTAGTGGTTTTGGGAGATGGATCTCCCTGTTCTTCAGAGCTTTCTACTACAACAGCAATACTTCATCTTTCAGGAAAAATGAGGCGAGTTTCAAATATTAACTTTAGCTTAACTTGCTGAACAGTTTTTAAGGGATGGAAAAGCAGATATAAGAAATGAAACAGTTCTGTAAGAAGGATTTCACATCATATAACCTGGGTGTTATACTGAAAATGAAAAACATAAACCAACTGATATGCAAAATATTATGTGTAGTAGAAATACCTGCATAGAATATAAAGGGCTGTTACTGTAATCCTAAAAAAAAAAAAATCTAGTTAGTAAATAGTTATTGGTGTTTGTTATGAAAACTCTAGTGCCTGCATTCTGAATCAAACGCTAAAGAGATAATATAGGAGCCTGGCTGTAATGGAGCTTCTAAAGTAGCATGTCAATGTAGCCAAAAAAAAAGGAAAAATACTCAGGTGAAAACTGTTCTCTTGGGTTTTTATTGGCCTTGCTCGTGTGGCTTTTTTGGGGCAGGGGTGTTTTGACTTTGAAGAAGTGGTTTTTGCTAATCACGTGGCTGTGTTCTTGAAGGTGAGGATAGGGGAAAGGTGACTAGTAAGGAATGGTTGTCTAGGCATGTTATCTGTAAATCATGTTTCTCTTGTGTTGAAATCATTCTGTCTCCAGAGTATCTGTCCTTACCAGCAAATAAAGCTTTAAGGATGCAGAAGGTATTGCACAGTCTGGACAAATTCTGTTAGGTTACTCCTGATCAATTCTTTTGACCTGCTACTTGTCATGAGAACACATTGAAGTAGAGCTTCTTTCCATTTGATGTAAACATTAAATGTCGTTGATGGTGGAAAATTTGATAATGCATGAGAAGTAAAGCCAAAACAAAATTTTTTTATTTAACACAATTTTAATCAAGGCTGCACTAGATAACTCAGTCTATTGGGAACTGGGAGGCCACACATTCATTTCTGATTCCCTTTCACTAAAACACTACATTCCACAATTAACTGAATAGAGAGCAAATATGTAGGTGTTTCAGCTTGGAGAATATACTGTTATCAGAAAGAAGGGCTCAATACTAACCAATGACTGGCTATATATGATGAAAACTCAGTGGATTTTTACTAACTTCACTGCTGTTAACCTGTACAGTGCTATTTTCCCATCTGTATTCGTGTAGATAATGCTGCAAATGCACACTGCCCGACGGAAACAAAAATGCCATAATATTGATGCTCTTTATCCACTAGTACGTGCTTTCCAAAGCCTCCTTTCTGGAGGCTGAAAAAGGCATGGCATAGTAGTCTTTGACCTCTGGAATGTAGAAGTACTTCTACACAAAGAATGTCTCAGAAGATATCTACAGAGGCAATAAATTAGAATGTCTTTGGTAATATTCCTGTAGGGTCATTCCAATATTTTATTCTATGTAAGCCTTTTGGGCTTACGCTTGAGGAAATAAAGGATTCACTGGTTTTATTAAGAAACATATTGTTGAAATCTGTAAGAACAATCAGTCAGGGTCAATTGAATTTTTCTCCCTTTTCATGAATTCTCTGGAAATAACACTGACTTTTAGAAACACTGGCTATTTAATATCTTTTGAGAGAGATGCTCTTTAGAATAGCATATAAGCAGCTATATGTTGTGATTAGGAAGTGTTACTTGGCTTTCATGATTTGAGTAATACTTTGTCACATAAAATAACTTATATGGTTTATTTATAATCTAATTAGATGCACAGTTAAACAGAAATGATTGGGTCTAACTAAACTGCAGAGAACTGCTTTAGGAGAAAAGGTAGAGTAATAGTGGGTATTTTATACAAAACTTTCTGAACAGAAGCATCTCTTCATGGGGTAAAAAGATCAAAAATAACTTGAAACAGTCCATAAAAGCTATAAAGTCATGTAGAACACGATTCTGAGGACAAGCTTACAAAGGTCTTGTTCATCTCAGTCCTTTAATGTAACTTAAAGTATACACAAATTTTCAGTAAATGTAGGAACAATACTTGTTTTCATAATATAGTCTCTTACACTGTAGGTTATGTGACCTAGAAGTTACTGCAAGATGAAGTGCAAGCACTTTTCCGATTGGTATGCAGCAGCAGTACCTGGCAGTTTCAGAATGAAAGACATCGGAACCCAAATTAAAGTCAGTCTCTGAATCTCAGCTTCAGAACTCTGACATGCTTGTAAATGCATTTGATCTGTTGAAATTTAAGTAGGAACAAGTAAAGGTTTTGCTACAACATCTGTCATGAATGCAGGGAATAAATTCTAGCACTGCTGTTTTATCCTTCAAAACTTAAAAGAAAGATTTCCCCAAATTCTGTATTCCCTGCAACTTTAGTGTGTCAAAATATTTTTTTGTTAAATTATATAACCTTTGTACCAATAGTCTAAGGCTTCTGTTGTGGTATTTATCATATCTGTCAGTTCTGTGCTTCTTGGACAAATTAGATGACTAAGCAAAACTGTTTTAGTTTGTCACTACCCTCAAAGACAGAGCTGGGCATAGCTGCCCAAACATGCCTGTCCTAACACAATGCTGTCCTGGAGGAAAGGGTAGGTGGGAAAGATAGTGTCCTTCCCCTGTGAGGTTCTCTTTCAAATGCTGCTGGCAGATGAAAGGAGTGCACCAAGCTCTGAACTGGGTGGTTAGGTCAGCTACATACAGATATGGAGAGAGTTCTTGGGATACTCATCTTTACCCAAGGTAAGTAAATTAAGAGTGATGTTCTTTCCTTTTTGTCATCCATATTATTTTAAACCTTTTGAATATTTTAATTTATTTTAAGGATTTTGCAACTGAATTTTTTTAATCATTTTGCTGTTAACATGGCTAAGGCTAAAAGGTAGTTCAGGGGGTTTGCTTGCATGTACAGAGTTCTGTTCCCATGGATATGTTCAACCTTAAAGCCTGGATAGTGGAACATTAAAGCTGTGCCCACAATCCCTGTGCAATTCTTTGGCCATCTAAAGAGAGTTTGGTGCGTTTATACCTAGCTATACAGGCTACCCTGGGGATTTGCAATGCAGTGTTGCTGTGGAGGAAGAGATTTCTCTTGGTTGGCTTCAGGCAGCAGTAGGGTAATGGATTGAGGACCTGAACTTCCTTAAGCAGTTTGTAATGAAGATATATGAAATTATCAACTGAAAAAGAGGATTAGAGCATGTGCTTCTGTTGAGAGCGAGCATTATTGGCAAAATTAACCTTTGTGCTCTCACAAAAATTTTTGTTTTGTTTTTAATAAAAGCTCACATAATAGTAGTGAGAACACAACTGATGCTACTGTGTAAGCTCACTGAAAATAAAATGTGCTAATAAGTATAGAAGCAAGCCTACAGATATCTCTGTGTAATTAAGGTCACCATAGCATTGCCATCAAGCTTATTTTCGAAGTTAGTATAAACCTATAGTATACTGCCATGGCTCTTTTTTCTAATGGAACCTATACTTATGATCTTGTAATGTGTCTTCTGTTTAGCATTGTCAGCAAAAGGTACTGTACGTGGCTCAGTGTATTGCTACCCTGTCACTGGGCTAGGAGACAGTAAACTAGGGAATGATTAAACAATAAGTGTTACAGTGTTTAGTTTTTAATCATTGGCATTTTCTTCAATGGTTTTGCAGGGAACTTTATGTATCGGAAAGAACTAGTACATAGAGACAGCAAGGAGGAGAGAGAGGTTGTATACAGTGCCTTGGTCAACTGAGTGGTGTTCAGTGACAGTCCAATAGGCTAGTAATCTGTACTGATTTTGAAACAAACAGAAATGTAAGATGGGACAGACGAAAACCTATTACAACTTTCACCAGAGTCAACTCAGTATCATTGGCAGATATTTAGCTTTCTTTTGCTAAAATACTTCAGAAAGTGAATTCTACTGCTTAACATGCTAATGGTTTGTTCCTTATTGGTGCTGAGCAGACAAGCTGGCAGAGCTTCTAGATCTCATAACAGAAGCAATAGTAAACTGTCCTGAAATAAATGATTGTCAGAGCAGGCAGTATATGTTCAAAAGACTTGATTTCATAAAGTTATAGTTATCCATAAGTAATCACGTGTAGTCTCATGTAGTGATTTTCAATCACTTGGAACATATTTGCATTTCAGTAGTCATAAGGCCTTTACAAGCTTCGAAGTTTGAGCTAAGTAGTCCTGTGATAGTTAAGATGTTTTATTTGATAGCATCTCTATAAAACAATCTTAATGATTCTTCCTGGCTTTTGGTAGTCTGTCCCATTTAATGTGTGATTACTTTAAAGAATTGCTTGGAACCAGAAAGGCACCTTCTGACAGTTTTTAGCTTTCAGTTTGTTGAAAGTGATCAGTGTGTCCCCATTTTGCTGAGTCCTAGCTTCAGAGATGGTTGGGCTATTCACTGTTGGCAGTAATAATAATAATAATAATAAAAAAAATCTATCAGATACATTAGGAAATCATGAAAAGGAATGGATTCTTATGTCTGTTGCATCTCAAGCTAGAAGGAATGGTTTAGCTTTCAATATATTCCAAAAGAAAAATTAAAAACGTAAATAATTATTATGCAACTTCATTCTTCTTAGAGAAGGACCTTAGTCTTGAAGTTGAGATCTTTCACCAAATCTACTGAATGCAGAATGAGAAAAATGAGCAAGGCAATCAGAAAAAAGGCCTAGTCTGCTAGGATTGGATCTGGGTTGAAACCCAACTCTGGTTTTGACATGGTGACCTGCACTACCTGTCCAGAAAACTTTGCAGTGAACTGCAGATAAACGTTTGTGAAACACAACTGTACGGTTGCTTTCTGGCAGAGGAGTAAAATAATATGAAAGCTGGATATGTTAAAAACAAAGGTCCTTGGTACATATTAGTAATAAAAATAGGTATAGGTGTAACAGAAATATGCAAGATATTCTAGCACTTCAGGTAAACTGTTAAAGAAAAACAGATCAATATGGGAGTGGCGAGAAGATGGTGAAAATTGTGAAATGCTGTTGGACATTTGAAAAAGTCAGAACTTCGTTCCCTAATAGGTATCTCAGTGTTTGGTTGACTTTATTCCTAAAGGATTCAGTTTTCCAAGGCTCAGGCCTGTTGGTTACCTTAGAATTGTTTTTCCATAGTTCCTCATTTAAATTATGTGTTCACTCTATCATTAATTGTCTGGATTTCTCAGGCTGAGAGGTAGTAGTAGTAGATGTAAATTTTATTGCTCTACTAAGTGATTATCAGTTAGCAGTGATAAAGATTCAAAAGCTAGTTAAAGCCTTGAATTTAATTAGTTTGGGATTAATTTAAATTTGGCAAATCCCTTTTTGACTGGAAAAAATGGAGAAAAATTTTCACAGTTATTTCTAGGACAGCGTCTTTGTTTTCTTTTCTTTTGTTTTAATTAGTAGTATGCTTGGTATTTCCCAGTGGGTTTCTTTGACAAGATCTGGAATATGTAGGTTTTTGAAAGACAGGGATCTGAATGTGTTGTTCTAAACTTTGAGAAGGTACCATCTGTCTCCAAGGGACTAATTATGAGAATACTGTCATGGAGAGGAGGGGACATCATTCAGACAGGCTGGTGAAATTTCTCTCCGTTGTAAGTTTGCACTTGAGTTCCTTTGATCTTTGGAAGACCAAATTGTTCTTGCACATGCCATTGTGTACAGTACTCTGCCATTTTCTGTGGCTGTCACCCATTATGTACTGCACAGTGCTGATAACATATTTTATAGAGGGAGGGCTGCACACTGGTAGAAAATTGTACAAAACAGGGAATTGTTTGTCCAAGCATGTTTCATGTTCCCTTTGCTATTTATTTTTCACCCTCGTTTGCCAAAGTAGTTAAAAGTGCACTACTTCAACCTGAAATGAAGGTTTAGATAAGGAAGGATCTAAACAGAGAGGATTACCCTCCTCCCCATAGTCTTTCCTGAAGGAATCTCTTGCTGTATGCCTCTTAAATTGACATGAAAGTGTTTTTTGGATGCAGGTAGAGGGGGGAAGAATCCCTCTGAATCTGCCAGTAGTGGTTTTTTGGACATTGGCCAAAGATGTTGAAAGGAAAAGCAACTGTTTGTTTTTCTCTCTTCTGCAGCAGGAAGCCAGGATTCTCATGTTGGGGAAAGGTGAGGCTAAGTGAACTGTGAAAACAGACAACAGTTGCATCTCTTCTTTCAGTACTGGAGAGCAATTAAGTGTTATGGAAATAAGAATGGTATGAGTACCTGTGTAAGGGCAAAAGGTGAAACCACACCTTAACTGTGATGAGAGAGGAGAGGAGACATCCCTTTTCCTTGTTATAAGGCTTGCTTTTAAATACTGTGGTATGTAGACTGTGTAAGAATCCTTTAGAGATAAAATAGGAGATAAAATGCAGATATGTGATACTTGTGCAGCTGGGACTATACCTTGTGAGATGCTAAATTTGGGGAAGCAAAAAAATTATCTCTATTTACTGACAAAATTTAAAAACCGTGATACTGCACTGACTGAATGTGATTCAGCAGAAGGATCATTGTGAGGACCCTGTAAGGAGTCCAGGGTTCCTCACTGCATAGTTCAGATCTAGCACAGTCCTAGATCATGGAGTATGGGTCATTTTTCACAGCTGGGAACCCAGCCATGAATTTAACTAAATACTGGACAAATATTTTGGAAGCCTTGAATGTTTCAGAGAACTTGAAACATGAAACCTAGGTGCTGTAAAAACTGAGTTTTCTGAAGCATTAATATAGGATTTGGAATAAAGTGGGTCCTAAATAACTGGTTTTGACCATTCTAGCTCTAGTGCTGAAGACTCGTGGAACTGCTGTACAGAAACAACATGGAATATATTTTTCCTCTGAGGTCTTCCCACACCTGCATATTACCACTTTAGAACAAGACTGTCGAACTCTTGCTGTATGCACTTTTAGTTTGCCCGTAATGCTGTGTGTGTTCATCAGATGCATATATTTCATTGAGTTCTTATGAAGTAAGTGAATGAGAGAGTAGTGTTTAGCAAGGTTTGTTTGCTGGGCTTATTACTTAAACCCTCTATAAATTGCAGTTTTGTATTGGGGAGGGGGGGAGTTGCTGAAATGTCAGCTGCTCAGCATGAAACTCCTGGGAGATAGGATTTACAGTCCTGACCTGAATCCATGCAAACTGTCTGAATTCTGGATTACCAAAGTGCTGTGTTGTCAACGTAAAATAGCACTGTGCTATCACTATGCCAGCAGCAATAAACATGTACTGCATGTGTCTCATGAATACTAAATTCCCATGCAAAGTTCAGATAGAAAGTTTCACATGCATCGGTTGTGTTTGCTCTTCCTGTAGCTATCTCCCGGTTCCATACGTAAACATTTCAAAATAAGCTTCCAATGGTTAAACTGTATAAAAGAAATTAACATTGGAGACAAAGCTCTTAGAGAAGTTATTGTGATGTTCAGTGCAAACTCCCTTATTGATTGATCCCAAATGACATCACTTGAGGATTCAATAATTAAAGACCCACTTAGCTATTTTATTCTAAGTTACTCTTGTATTTCTCCTGCCCCTCAGTAAACTGCAAAGTCATTTAAAATGGCAGAATTGATAGTTGATACTAGTTGACTTACTGGCTATATCTGTACAGTTAAATCAAATGTACTTTGGACCATTCTCAGGCAGTGAGGTCAGCTGGTGTTGAAAAACCCATGTCTATATTATGAAACTGTTTTACCCTCCAGCACAAGGGACAGGTGGGCAATGTTCAAGCTGTCATGTTTTTTCTGGGAATGATCCTTGTTATCTGCTGTCTCCAGAACCAGGGAATTGTTTAGGGGAGTGTGATTTGCTACATGCCAAAACTGAGAATTAAAAATGTAACAGTCTAAACAAGTAAGTTTCAATGCCCCTTGGCAGTGCGGTCTTTCTTTCCTGGCACTGCTTAATTTACTAGCATAAATGTACCTTTGCATAGGGTTCATTTCACCTTAACTATTTTTAAAAACTAGGAATCTAGTCTAAGATGTTGGGCAACAGCTGATAGAGAAATCACAAGATAATTCTTCCTATCCTAACCTCTCTGAATTACCCACTGAATATATAAACATGCATAAGGCCAAACTGTGCGCAAGTAGATGACATCAACCCTTTTAATTACCTGCACTACCTTGGAGGAGATACTGTACAGGAAGGCTAAATATTAGTTTGAAGAAAAGTCAGAAGTAGATATAGAACTGTGAGGTGCGGATTTAGAAATAGTGGTGAAAATTGTATGTATGTAAGGTCAGTTAGAGAAAAGTACAAAGGTAAAACAAAATAAGGAGCATAGCTGTGGAATGTTGGAGAAGGAGCCTCTAATGAAAAGAAAAGTAATGTTGTGACAGATCCTGGAGGAGAAACAGCAATGGAAAAACAAAATAGGGGATTAGAGAGGTGTTAAAGGAAGGCCAAAGTAACTGGAMGTGGACAGACCACAGTTTTAAACAAGCAGAAAATCTTGAGTAGTCTGAGAGCTGGTTTAGTAAAAGTTAGCCATCTAAAAGCGTGAATCCCTCCAATTTAAAATTCATGTATTTGGAGGGCTTTGAAAATGTTCTCACCTGAGCCTCTACTATGTAGCAAGTACTTTGTAATTAAATTCTAGTCTGCTGGATTCATATTCTGACAGATATCAGAATCCTTGCCTCATTGCATAATTAGACAGTGAAATAGAAATGTTCCTTTCTAATAGATATATAAAGCAATAAGGATATTTTAAAATTCCTGTCAAATCACTCCATGTAAATTACCTGATCAGATACCATAGCTACATAATGTAATGTTAAAAAAGCAGAATTACACCATTACAGAAATCAGCTAGCCCTGTTCCAGATTACAGGGTTTTATAATTACAATGTTTCTTCATCAACCCACTCCACTTCTTGCTGTCACATATCTTTGGAATTGTTACACTCATTTATCTCTATATGTTTCCATCCTCTTAAAAATGCATGTTTTTGAAATCATTTTTTCTAGAAATCCTTTTTTGGTGAATGCTGATGCTGGCGTGTTGGATATATACTAGTTAGCGTAATGGCAAAATGGAGGCTCTGGCTCTGTAGAGTACTGTTTATTCAAGAAAAACTGAGCAACCTCCTACCCCATCACCACTATATCCGTATGTGTAAATCCACAACAGTGGGCAGTGATGAAGTTTGCCCTGAAAGGCAGACCATGAAAACCTGAATGTTGAGAGCCCCCTCATCTTAGAGATGCTCTGAGGCCTTGACTTAAGCTGTTGTTAATGATGTAAGAATGCTGTGGTATGCAAGATTTTAAAGGAAATGAGATTAAATGTGGTACTCACCAGCAAGTTACTATTTAAATACTTAGGAATTTGGTAAACAAAATGCTACAGTGCGTTTAGATCTGATCTGAATCACATCAGTATTGGTAAGAAATGAATGCGTGTTGGTTCCCTTGAAATAGGAATACCTTGTCCCTGGTATCTCATCTCTTTTGCAAGGAAGAAATGATACAGATGAAAGATCATCTTTGTGCATGAAATAAAAGGGGGATGAGCAAGGCAGTCTTCTGGTACCAACTGGAAGGCAGTTCACACTCAAGTGAGTTTCTCCCAAAGATGCAAACATAGCAGTTAGTTTGACTCCCTTAGGCTGGGGTTCTAAAACCACTTTTTAAAAACTCAGGTGTTTAGGTATGTTCGTGAAAGAACACCAACACATGATGGGTGTTCTGCCGGAGGCTATGGCATAGCTGTACTATGGAAGCAGATGCTTGAGTTGGCTCTGCGTAGCCCCGCAAAACAAGAAACATTGCGGAATATGGTGTGAAAGCATCCAAATTCATTCTGTCTGCTGCACTACTGGAAGCACTATAACCTGATTAGCATGAAGGATTATATGTATATTATTTAGTCTGGAGAAAAGGAGGCTCAGGGGAGACATTGTTGCTCTCTACAACTACCTAAAAGGAGGTTGTAGCGAGGTGGGCGTTGGTTTATTCTCCCAAGTAACAAGAAATAGGACAAGAGGAAATGGCCTCAAGTTGCACCAGGGGAGGTTTAGACTGGATATTAGGAAAAATTTCTTCACCGAAAGGGTTGTCAAGCATTGGAACAGGCTGCCCAGGGAAGTGGTTGAGTCACCATCCCTGGAGGTATTCGAGAGACATGTAGATGTGGTGCTTAGGGACATGGTTTAGTGGTGGACTTGGCAGTGTTAGGTTTACGGTTCGACTCAATGATCTTAAAGGCCTTTTCCAATCTAAATGTTTCTATGATTCTATGACTATAAGCCTTACCTCAAGCACAGCTTGAAGATAGAATGACATAAGCAGGCATTAGGTGAGCAATTTTTGCTTGTGACACTTTTTCAAATTCAGTATATTTGAAACTGACTCTAATAATGGACTGGACATTCTAGGAAGGCAAGTATATCTTATCTAACTTTCATAATAAAATATTTAAATATAATATGATGGACTTGTTTCTTATGGAAAAATGTACCATAAAATGAAAAGGTCTTTTATATTTGTGTCCTGGTTTCAGCTGGGATAGAGTTAATTTTTTTTTTCCTAGTAGTTGGTATAGTGCTATGTTTTAGATTTAGTATGAGAAGAATGTTGATAACACACTGATGTTTTTAGTTGTTGCTAAGTAGTCTGCTAGTCAAGGACTTTTCAGCTTCCCAAGCTCTGCCAGGTACACAAGAAGCTGGGAGGGAGCATAGTCAGGACAGCTAGCCCAACTGGCCAATGGGGTATTCCATACCATGTGACGTCATGCTCAGTATATMAAGCTGGGGGAAGAAGAAGGAAGGGGGGGACATTTGGAGTGATGGCGTTTGTCTTCCCAAGTAACCGTTACGCGTGATGGAGCCCTGCTTTCCTAGCGATGGCTGAACACCTGCCTGCTGATGGGAAGCAGTGAAGGAATTCCTTGTCTGGCTTTGCTTGCGTGCACGGCTGTTGCTTTACCTATTAAACTGTCTTTATCTCAACCCACGAGTTTTCTCGCTCTTACCCTTTCGATTCTCCCACCGTGGGGGGAGTGAGCGAGCGGCTGTGTGGTGCTTAGTTGCTGGCTGGGGTTAAACCACGACAATTTGCCTCTTTAATTCTGAAACAGTAAATTTGATGAAATTTCTGTGAGCTTAACATGCTTAGAGTGAAGTCAGAAGTAGAGAACAAGTCTACACCGTTGTAGCCTCTTTATAAAATACAGTTAGTTTTTCTTTGTCAGCTTCACATCCTTTTTCTCAAATACAAGGCTTTGTGCTATTTTGAAAGAAATCAGCTGAATTTGTCCTTGCTCTACAGTTTTCTCCTCTGCTTGGTTTCATTAAAATCCTTTTTATAATAGGATTATAAAACATTCTAGATGTGACGATCAAGTATTTGTCTTGCAGTTTTTCTGTACATTAAATGTACAACAAAACTGAAGTAATCCTGTTAATGATTTTAATCAAGGCAGAGATTTTAAACATCCCAAATCCTCTTTCCCTGAAATACCAAAGGTCCATGATAATGCAAGTGAAATATAGAAAAAGGACTGATAATTTTAACATAGCAATTTCAGTTTACTGTTATTCAGATTCAGCTTAAATAAATAGCAAAAGCAAGAACATGTGGGGTTTTTTATAGTAGCTGAGTTGGGTTTGTCTTTTTGCAAGTATATGAAGTAAAGTGTTAAGACATTTTCATTGAAATGTCTGATGCTTTTAGTCCAGGGCTGGCAGGAAGTCAGTTCAGCCAGCATCTGTCACTGTCATTTTCATATGAAGGCCTAATACTGGAACTCAGTTAAAAGCCAAGCCTCTGACTGTTGCTCTGTCATATTACAGTTCTTTTTTTTCTTCTAGCTTTCTTCAGTGGAAGTGAAAGTAAGGGGGACCTGTCAGAGTCCAATACTGTCTGACCAGGATCTTTTTAGGTATTCCATGCAAGGATGGTTTAATGTTTAATTATCAAGTTTACTTATTTGATATATTTGGTGTTCCATGGGATTTTGATTTAGCACAGTGATACAGCAATATACTGAAATCATAACACAAACATATTATCACAAGACCAGTCCCTGTATGCTCACTGTCATGGTGCTGGGTGTCCACAGTCACTGGGAAGGAATATGTGGGTTGAAGCCAGCTCAAGCCTGTTGCTCTCTTCAAAGTTTGTTTTATTAGTTGTCCAGTTTTAAGAATTTATATTGGGCTGAGCCATGTATATGCTTCCCCGTCCCCACTAATTATCTCAGGAAAGGCTGTTTATACAACCTGGTGACCCACTGGTACAGCAGTATACCTAAAAACAAAGGTTACCCCTAGCCCTCCTTGTGTTGAGATAATTTCAGCTTGCTTTATGATAACTGATGGGCATTCTTTACATTATTCCCTGAGCTCATTATTTTTGCCCATCTCCCCTGAGCTGCCTTCCATTGTGGGGGTCTGCTGGTCAGTTACATTCCACCCCTTGGCTCAGACTAACATTGAATGATTACTGGTGTTGCACAGTGAGCTTAATACATTCATCATATGAATGACCAGCCCTCTTACAGGACCAAATCCTGCAGTCTCAATAGTTTCAGAGTTACTTGGGTAGACTTCAGAGCAGTGTTTGACCCTTCACTATTTATGCTGTTCTTCAAAATATCTTGGTGACATACATAAATGAATCTTTGGCCAGGATGGAAGTGTTTAATGGAACACTGGTGCCCTAAGAAAGGTATTAAATCTAGAAGAATTAATGTTACCRTAATGGATGTTTCTGATTTGATAGTGCTAGTATTTTTTTCCTGTATTGCCTTGTCTTCTCTGGAGGCTAATGTAATACCTGAAAATTCTGGTTACATTTCAAAGATTGGCAATCCTAAAGATTGAGGGTGTCTTGGAAAAAAAAGTCTGGAAACCCTTAAAGTTATATCATGGACCTTTGGGATTAAGAAAACATTGAGTTAAAGGCACACTTGAAAGCTTTATTTCTGTATTGCTTTACCATTCCTCCACTCTTCTGTTTCACACTCTTGTTGAACAGGAACAGTTCTCAGTAACAAAACTGTGACTATCTGGATAAGCCAAAGATCAGGGCTGCTCTTTGGCTCCCTCTGGCCCTCAGCATACATTTCCACTGTTCATTCACAACTTTCCTTCCCTTCTGCCTAAAAAAAATTTACAGCTGACATGAACCAGGTAATAGCAACTCAGAAGGCAAAGAAGTGCTGGTCAGGAAAGGAATGAAATCAAAGACCTGCTCAATTTCCAGCTAATTGGTTCTGGTTTTCTGCTGTTTTTTCTTTTGATACTTTCAAGTTCATTCCCAACCAAGAGTAGAGTCTGGACAAGAATCCAAAAGAAAGTACCAGGGAAGGCTGGCAGAAAAGCTATGAGTCGGGTTCACTGGTGTTGTGAAGATTACGCTGGCCCAGACTGAAAGAACAGTTTAGCACCAAAGTAAATATGCCCTCTTCTATGGAAAATGTGAGGGAGGAAAAGGGTGTCTGGCTTACACAGGAGATGAATCTGTTTATACAATGCAAGTTTCCTTATGTGAAGGTGACCTGGGGAAGAAGATGCATCTGTGGCTTAGCCTGAGTAAGGCTGACCAGCAGAATTCTCATAAAACATTTTCTTCATAGGAATATAGGGAAGGATGACCTCAGTCACAGTCCGTTCTTTGAAAGTAACAAATCACTGTGCAGCTTCATTGGAACTTGCTGGTTTGCTGAAATCAGAACATTTTGCACAAACCATTTTCATTTCAGCAAAGCTGAGGTAGGGCTCTGACAGATTCCTGCTGGGTTTCTAGCTGACTTTCCTGCCTCAGCCTTTGGCAAGCTGCCTGGCAGGTTGACAAGCAATAGAGAGCCTGACAAACTAGGGGTTTCTGGCACCTGTGCTCATCACTCCTTGGTAGGTGAAACTTGCAGGCTTTCTAAGACTCATGATTCCAAGGCAGCTTGGTAGGTGGACTGCTCCAGACTGAGGGCTTGCTTTTCTTTTTAAATGGTGGCATAAGAATATAACCAGCATAAATGCTGATCACAGATTACAACTTTTTAAATAGCTTTGCAGAAAGACAGGCAGGAAAAAATTAAGTCAAAAATTTTTATAACGTGTGAAGGGGAAACCTTTCATGTGAAAAGACTTTTTGTTTTTTGGTTTGAGGGGAAAATAAATATATACTATTTTTATTGAATTAAAATATTTATTTGACATTGCTGTTGCTTAATAGCAAAGTCCAAAGTTAAAATTGCAATATATTACCACAGTCATAAGACTGTCTTAATGGGCTGCTGTATGTTTTTGCCAGTAACTGAAAATTAGATATTCTAAATCTTGTTATCACATATGAATTGGGAAATTCATATGTAAAGTACATCGAATGAAATGTAGAAGGTTTGTTCTTTGGCGCTTGCCCTGTCTGATAGTTTTTATTACCAGGCTGTCCTGCTTTGAGTGTGTTGAAGGGGGGAAAAAGTAACAAGCTGTGAAGGCTTGACAAACTACTCAGTAATAAAATGTTAGCCTGACTTCCAAAATGAAACTGTGGCATCCTCAAATAACTTGTCAGTGTATAGATGAATCTAGAAGTGGCAAAATATTAATTGGGTTCTACTAATAAGGGTTGTACCACCTAGTCTGATGGATACTAACATTTCTGCTATCAGAGTGAGTTAATTCAGAATTAGATTTGGTCCTTTTGCAGAAAAAATACATCTCACTTCTGAAAACGCAACCCCCTACCACCACCACCTTGCTCCCTCATTCATACACAGTAGCATTATTGTTCTGTGGTCTCGCATGTCTTTGCCATTGGTGTTTCCAGTGTCTGAGGTCCCATCTCCCAGTAAAGACTGACAGAACAGACAGAATGTGGTTTTTTTTTCTTCAGAGCTAGACACTCTCTGCAATTCTTCTTTCCTTTCTTGAGGTTGCACTGGGCTTGCTTTCTTTTGTTTCACTCCTGAGTGATGGTTCAATTGAAATGTAAATGTATTCTGAGCATTTTTTTCTAGAAGGGATTTGATTCAGGCAGATCTCTCAATTTTATATATGCCTGAAATATTTGCTTTAAGAGAATGAAATAAATTTTCAGTGCCATCTTGTAAATGTGTCTTCAAACCCTGTTAGCTTTCATCACATTTTGATCAGCTACCTTCTATTTTGCTAAGCACATGATATCTGTTCGTTTCTTAATGTCAAGCAGGAAGTGGCTATGAACACGGTCTTACAGCATTGCAGGAAAAATGTTTCCTTTCAATGTCATTCTGCAATTTTTATCCCATCTATCATGTACATCATACAAACCCTTCTTGATCACTGTTCTAACTTTTTTCTTTCCTTTCCCCTCCTAAAGATTTCCAGGTCTGGCTTCTTATCTTGCCTTGGAGCTCTACTGCAATTTCCCATAATATTCCAACCACACATCTTTCAATTCAGTACAAATTGGCAGTGCTGCTGCAGTCAGCATGCATATATCTTCCTTTCTTCTGCCTTGGGCTGCTCCTCCTTCCAGAATGTATTTCTACACCCTTTTCTGTCTATAGGAATCCATCCTTTCTATAGACTTTGTTCTGGAAGTTAAGTAGTTCTGTCAGTTTCCTGATTAGACCAGGTCTCACAGGCTACAATTTACTTCATGTTTCTTCTTAGATTCACATACTTGAGTTCCTCCTTTCTTGTTTATTATGTCTTTTGCATTCTCAGAGAAAGAATGGAAGGATCCCCACACAATGTGTCACTGTCTTCTAAATGATCATTCTTAACCCCCTCTTTTTCACTTGCTAGCCATGGCCTCATTATTTCTTTCTGGTTCAATAACAGTTATACATCAGTGGCTTTTTCCCTGAGTAATGTAGGTCTCCTTTTCATCCTTTTAAACCCTTTTGTTTTATTTCAGATCCAATGTGTATGGTATCTACTGTGAATAGCTAATACATGTCCTCTTCCTTTATTGAAATAAGTAGATACTTCAACATAGAAAGTTTAAAACAAAGACAAACAACAAAAAAAACCACCAAAAAGCTGTTTGAGCTACATTTCCCTTAACCTGCATTTGTAATTATGTCCTTCTTATTCTACCAGCCACATTTTCAACTAACAAAATGGCAGTTTTTATAAAAATATATTTAATTGACAATTCCTGCCTCCCAGAATATTAGCAGTATTTCTGTAGTGTTGCTACAGAAAACAATTTAATTTCTGTGTGAGAAACAATTTTCACTGTGCTTTGTGCTATTGGATCATTAAAAAGGATTTGAAATGAGGCAAGGGTCAAAAGRGAACTTAGGTTTAGCTTCATCAAAAGCAGAAGCAAATCAGTAAAACTAGCATACATGGTCAGGAAAAACAAGTAATGTATGTCTTAAGCTAACTTCAGTGATCCTGTAGGAATATTGCACTTTTGGGTAACCACAGACAAAATCTGGTAGGTATGTCTTGTACTCTAGGATCAGGGCAGAAGATGTAGGCATGTCCCCATAAGGGCTCTGATTAAAATAGAAAAGTAAAAGCCTCAAGCAGCATAGTTAAAGTTTACTTCTCTTACCTGACCTGCCAGCCCATAAACCAGCTGCCTTTCCAGCTCTGCCCCAACAGGGATTTCAGTTGTTTCCACCACAGCCAAGAGATCATAGAATCATAGAATGGTTTGGGTTGGAAGGGACCTTTAAAGGTCATCTAGTCCAACCCCCCTGCCATAGGCAGGGACATCTTCAACTAGATCAGGTTGCTCAGAGCCCCGTCCAACCTGACCTTGAATGTTTCCAGGGATGGGGCATCTACCACCWSTCTGRGCAACCTSTKCCAGTGTTTCACCACCCTCAGCRTAAAAAATGTCTTCCTTATATCTAGTCTAAATCTACCCTCTTTTAGTTTAAAACCATTCCCCCTTGTCCTGTTGCAACAGGCCCTGCTAAAAAGTTTGCTGCCATCTTTCTTATAAGCCCCCTTTAAGTACTGAAAGGCTGCAATAAGGTCTCCCCAAAGCCTTCTCTTCTCCAGGCTGAACCACCCCAACTCTTTCAGCCTTTCTTCATAGGAGAGGTGTTCCATGCCGCTGATCATTTTCATGGCCCTCCTCTGGACCCGGTCCAACAGGTCCATGTCTKTCTTGTGCTGAGGGCTCCAGACCTGGACGCAGTATTCCAGGTGGGGTCTCACCAGAGCAGAGTAGAGGGGCAGAATCACCTCCCTCGACCTGCTGGCCATGCTTCTTTTGATGCAGCCCAGGATGCGGTTGGCCTTCTGGGCTGCAAGTGCACATTGCCGGCTCATGTCCAGCTTTTCATCCACCAGTACCCCCAAGTCCTTCTTGGCAGGGCTGGTCTCAATCCCTTCATCCCCCAGCCTATATTGATACTGGGGGTTGCCCCGACCCAGGTGCAGGACCCTGTAATTGGCCTTGTGGAACCTCATGAGGTTCACACGGGCCCACTTCTCGAGCTTGTCCAGGTCCCTCTGGATGGCATCCCATCCCTCAGGCGTGTCAACCAGATCAGCATGAAGACTAGAATCTAGCGCTGTACTGTATTGTTCTTGAATTAGTTACTGCTCAGTGATCTTCATAATTTTCTCTGTCCTCTTTGGAACTACTTCCTACTGTTAATGGTATGTTATAGTTCTCTTGAAGGCCATGGAATCTACAGGATTGTTGTCTGGTTCCATTATTTATTTCACTGGTTGTTTCTGGACAGGCATTGACATCTTTCTTTTCATTGTTTCCCCTGTTTTTAGTGTTGCCCTTCATGTACAAAGCTCACCCTAGGGCATATCCAATAGTCATCTATTCTGATTCCTAACATATGTATGTGGAGGCTTTCACGAGGGGCTAGGAGATCATGGTTTGTGATGGTAGAGCTAGCACAACAAACAGTTTTTCTATGCTCTCTTTGTGTTACTCCACTGGAATGAGAATGTGTATTTTTTTCKATACCATCTTTTTGAGCTCCTGCTCCCCACCCTGTCCAGAGATGGGGAGAAGTCTTGCAGCAAAAATAATTGCAAACATATCCTATCTGTGCAGCAAAGAGATCAGTGAGCTTGTGAAGTTCTGTTTGACACACAGCAGTAGGACATGTGCTGTCATATAGCTAAAAGTCATAGTCCGAGGTGGTTATTTTTTTTTTTAGCCAATGGAAGTGTATGTGTGTTTAATAAAATGTATTTTAAATTATAATCTGAGTGCTAKTGTGCTTTGTGGCAATTGCAACAGGAATCTCCGTTGGTTCCCCAAGTTGATTTCTTTTAAAATGTTAGATAGAAGCATAATTGCATAATCCATATAATTGCATGTTGCCCTCTCATATGCATTCAGATCTGATTAAAATAATCTCTTCTGCCATCCTCTTTGTATATTTGTAAAGGTCAAATGTGTTATTAGGCTTGACTATTCTGCTGCGGGATACAGAGGACTTTTTACAGCATCTGTAATGTGATACACACAGAAGCCTTTCTGCTTACAAAATGACACCTACTGGTCTCGAGGGTCACAGGCACACTTTTTCTGATCTACTTCGTTGCAAGTCGTGGTGCCAAATCTGGTTGAGCCAGAGGATAAAGTGTGAACCTGACTGGAAAGTTGTGGGTGTTGCCTTGACGATGCTCAATATTGAAGTGCTGTTAGTCTTGAGTCAAATATCTTTTTTTAATCTTTACACTCATGTTGCATTTGGAACACTTACTGCAATAGTTATTTATGGGGAAGTATATATAATTCCCTTTATCTTTCACCTCTTTTTGAACAAGTAGAATATGGTTCACAATACATTAAGTGCAGTATATTTGAATGCTATAGCTGTTTTCTCTGGGCCTGTGGCCCAACTACAACTGACTAGTACCCTGCCAGAGTAGCACTTGGACATGTAAACCTGCCAATATTCACAGAAATGCCAGAACACTGTGTGTGAGGTGTGTTTTAAGTAATTTTGACAAATACCTTTTATGTTCCGGAGAAGGCAGAAGGACACATTTTGTCTCTAAGAAGTGTAGTGACATAAACATATTCTGTGTATTTCATGTGGACTTATGTGTCTAGATATAAAAGAACTGTATTGACAGTGGCCTTCTGATACCACGTAAGGTACTCAAAATTTTACCCTAAGCTATATCCCTGTTTTAATATGGAAACTGAAGGAATTGGAAATGTGGAGTTGTACAAGATGCCAAACATGAAGCAACAGAGATTTTGGTTTAGGGCTGTGCCTGAGGAGGTCTGAATTTCATTTCCAGATTTATAACAGATTTCCTATGTTATTTTAAACAAATAATTTTGTCATTCAATGCCAGAGCACTCTCTTTCTTTCTGTAAAGATGCAAAGATTATTGCAGTGCTGCTTGCAATTCTGTACAGTCTCCTCTGGTATCTGTTCATGCTTTTCTTTAAATCAGAAGCCCCTTTGGCACTGCTGCTCTTTGTACCTCTCTGTACCTTCTGAAAGGTCTGGTCAGAAGCTTCCCAAATTAGGTCAAGGTTGATTGTTGCTTTAGAAAGAATATGAAACACTTAAGCAGACTGATTTTTCTACTGAAGGTGAACTTCTAAGGGACTCTTCAGTAACACAAATCCAAGGGGGGCTTTAGGTTTGTTCTCAGTGGCTCTTGCATAACCAGAATTGATTAGCAGCTACCAGCAGCTGGATAATCTTGTGAAATGAGTTGGTGTTTTCATCCTGTTTTCTCTGTCTTGCAGTTACCTCCTCACTTTAATCAATAACGTTGAGGTTATTAGCAGTCTCTGGAGAGGCCAAGAATACAACAATATTGAAAGTATGTGGGTGAGGTGATAAAGGCTGAATGATGGATTACATGGGTATTCCTAGGCAGGCTTTGGTTGGCTTGTACCTTCAAACACCTCCTATTTTGGTTTTTCTGTGAATGAATATATGCACTGATTTTTTTTTTTTTAATACATGTCCTTAACAAAAAAATTTTCAGAATTCTGATCTTGGTTCAGTCAAAGTAAAACAGAATAGTTACACTGAATTAATATGATACAACAGACAGATCAGACCCTTTCCATTTCTTATTACTCTACCCTTGTAGTCAGAATCCTGTGGCCCTCTGGGGAAAAGAGTTCAGACAGTGTGAAATAAATTCAATCTGGCAGTCACTTCTCCCATTTCCACATCCAAAACTCATTAGAACTAAACAGAATTCTTCAAAACGAAATAAACTTTCCTACTTGAACAGTGACTTGGATCCATTCCTCTCTTTATACAGCACCTTTTACATCCTTCAGATGTTACATCTCAGTTCTTTAAAAATGAATGAAATGGGAAAATTGAGTGCATTTCTGTTCTCCACCTCTGTTCGCAGATTATCTTTTGCATGGCTGCACTAGTGACAAACCACAAGCTGCTGCTTCACAAGCCTGTGAGTCCCACCTGAAGATATTTGCTGTCTGAATCCTAGTTTTAGGTTACATTAGTTTGAGCCACGTTTATGTTTCCAGTATATGAAAAAAGTGAGATAAACATCTGTATTTCAGAAGCCACTTGCATTGCATGGAAAATATATACACAATATACTGGTCTTCAACAAAGTCTAAACAATACATACTTGTTAATGCCACCTACTGGTATTACAGGTGTTAACTACCTACCTATGCCTATACATGGACATCTTTAGAGAGTATTCTTGGATCGAGTATCCTATGCAGGAGCTTTGTGATTAAACAAAAGCAGTCAAAGCTTTATTAGTTATCCCTGCTTTCCCTGGTTATTTGTCTCCTCCCATTTTGACATAATTGACTAGTGTCTTCTCTTATATCTAAGCTTCTGGATTGTATAGACTTGGATCTGGTTTGGCAGGGCAATTGCAGTTGGTCGGTGCACTTGTACGGCACAGGTTGAAGTGCTCTGTTTAATCTCATTAAACTAGTAGTCATGGGATGAAATGGCAGAGGGCAGACAAACCAGGATGCTAATGGGACATTGTGGACACATGCTCTGAACAGCGTTAATGTCTACCTGCAGCAAGATGTTAGGGTCAATGCAGTGGTTCTGTGTCTTAATAGAAGAGATGGCCTGTTTTTTGTTTTGTGGTCTGGTCAATCTTACACATAGCCTCTCCAATTCTTAAAAATATTTTAGGATAACTCTGCAAAGAATTCAACCTCTTCCCTTCTTGTAAGAGAAAATTCTTAAACTCACTGTCCACCAATTGCAGAAACCTTCTCATACCATGAAAGGAATATCCTGTCATGACAACTGCTCCCATGCTTTTCCATTGCTCAGGACAGGGACTGTCTAGGCCCTTGACAAACTGTCCCTCATTGATTATCAACTTTATGGGATTCAATCTTAGTACAGCAAACCACATAAACACATTAAATCATTAACCTTTGATTCCTGAAAGTTTATGGGTTGTATTGCTTCTGTGGTTTTTGAGAGAAATTATCATCCTTTGTTTTGAAGCTCCCTCTGTTTTCATTTTTTTTTTCCTTGGATTTATCTTGGTTTTGTTTTCATTTTGTTTTTCTTTGATTGTTGGTGAATCATGGAAGGAGTACTTGAGCTATCCTAAAGAACTGATCTTTCCCTCTGCTATTCTGTTAATGTTGGGAGGAGCTGATCCACATCCCAGTTTTGAATACTTATGAAGAGCAGTGGCTAATCTTTCCTATCTGTAACATCGTGACTCTTCAGGATGTTACTTCACCCTGCCTAGCTTTTCCATTATCCATTTACTGTATCTGCTGCAGTACAGTTCCCTCTTACTACTCACCCTTTTTTAGGAAATAAATGATGTCTTTTCTTGTTTTTGAAAGAAACGTACCTGTCTAATGTTCTAGCTTTTTAACTTTTATATGTCAGTGCTGTAAGCAATTTGCTGACAAAAGCCAGGGCTTTTGTTTGTTTTCCTGAATACACAAGGTTGAAACCAAAGAGGAGTTGATATATGTAAATTTCAACCCTTCTATGGATACAAATAATAGTCCATAGAATATTTTGTTTTGGATATATCATGAGGAGATATCTCAGAAGTAGGTATTTATATATGTGTGTGTGTATACATATATGTAGTAGGTATTTTTATATAAAAGAAAAAGTATTAAACAGAGCACAAAAATCCAGAGTTGGCATTATATATAATGAAAAAAAGGTAGAAGAGAACAAATTCTAGGGATAAATGATAGTGCCTGCATGTGTGATGCAGCAGTTTAGGCCTGGAGATGCTTCTGCAACCACTGTTTGAAGCAGAAGGTTCCCTTCAGCTAGGAAAAAAAAAAAATGGGTCACTGTTTTGAAAACATCTGAAACTTTGATGCAATACCTAGACTGATTCTGTTCTCATTAGCATAGCTTTTGAGCCCTCAACTTAATCAGCCTCAATTACTGTCATACAATGCCAATCTAGTGGCAGTTTAAGCCTGAGTAGTATAAATTACAGTGAGAATGGATTTGCAAACTTGATTTTTTTTTTTTTAAAAACCCTTAAAATACACGGAGAGGGTTGCTTTAAAAAAAAAAAAAAAAAAAAAAAAAAAAAGAAGAAAAAAAAAGACAACTCTGTATATCCCAAATGTTGAACTGCTACTAATTGAAAGGACAGAACTGGCTCAGAAATGTTCATGGGAACAAAAGGTGATCATTCAAATGATAAGGTTATGACAAGCCTCTTTGACCGTTTTCTTACAGATACTCTCCTCAAATGGGAAATGCCTGATGTTTAACAGCTGATCAAAGTGGGTGTGCAGTCTCCGAACAAGATCCTACTGCTTCTATAGGAGACAGCTTCCAGAAATTGCTTCTAGAAGAGCAGCGGCTACTTCCAAAGGGAAAGGTAAGCCTTTGTCATGTGAGACGGTATGTGCCTTCCCTGAAAGATGTGAATTACAGCAAGAGCCTGAGAGGTATTTATCAGACTACAGAAACATCGCCCTCTTCTGGGAACAGAAACACAGAGTATGTTGTTGAGGATGTTTTTCAAAAATGCAAACGAGGTGTTTTGAACTCTTTTATATTTATGACTGTATTACTCAGAGGCTGTTAAGAGCTTTAATTTTGTGGTTACCCCACCTGCTGTTTCATTATTAAAACCTTAGGTGTGATTAATCAAAAATGTATTCTGCAGTCACATCACACAAGTTCTATAAAATTTGTATGCATGAGTATACTGTGGAAGCTGTTCATGACTGAAATAATTTTTAAAGTTTCTGATATGTGTTTAAGTGTCTTATGAGAAAGCAGTATGGCAAAACAGGAGTGTTGCATCTGGAGACAAAAACACAATGCTGCTGTGAGGAACTTACTTTCCTTTCATATTAAACACATGCTCATGCGCACACACGCACACACTACATGCAAAGGGAGAATTCATGCGACAAGTTATTTTCATGAACGCTTAGAGATGTAGTATACCAAAAGAGTATGGCTGACAAAATGGCAAAAAATAATGGAAAACCTTGGCAAATTCAATCCCCTACATCATGTAGTTTAATGCATGTAATTTCATGCCTCTAAGGGAAAATGTCACTGAGCCACTTGTTTTAAAACACAAATATTGTACGAGGAGGGTATTAATGAATCTTTACACTTCACCTAGCTGAACTCTGACGTAAAGAGGTTTATTGGTCTTTCACTGGCTCCCAATTTGCTGAATACTTTTCTCACAACAGAAAGTATGATGAGAACTTCTCTTGCAGTTCATGTTTTCATGAAGATCTTCATTTGATATCTGAATAGTGAAGCCTTCACTCTTTCATGTAGTCTAGGGATAATTTAATTTTTCAGTCTATTTATAACTCTTGCTGTGGAAATTATTCTTCCCTGGCTTATGTTTGTACAGAACCTAGCACCAGAATGTTGCTGTGTATCTGGACTTTTGTTCTTTACTGCAGTTGTTTGTAGCTTGTATGGGAGCTCAGGCAGGTAAGCTCTGCTGCTCCTATTAGTTGTTTTCGCATACTGGTGCTGCCACATCCAGCAAGTATAATGAGGTAAAAAATGGCAGCAGCTCTGCAAAGTAAGTTTGAGGACAGTAGTGTCCAGAGCTGGGAGGGACAGAAGGTAACAGCATGAGGCTCACACTGAGGACAGTATTTGTTTGTGTTACTTTTGCAATACAAACAAATATTAGCAGTAATAGTGTAGGTGGGTAAATGCTTCAGAGTAATGGTTTCAGTGCAGCTGAACACTGTAAATCACAGCTTTCCCTAGTCCATTAGACTTGGGACAGAATGAAAAAGGGCTTGTCTAAAGTCTGGAGCAACTCAGAGAAACAGTTAATATTAATTCATGAGGAATATATTATAGGAGGTCTGTTAAGATTAAATTTACAAAGCATTATTTCCAATCAGATGAGTTACCTTTTAAAGAAATAAAATTAACTTGCTTTTGGGAGCCCAGTCCTTACCTGACCTTTCTGGTTGCAAAGCAATTAGTTCCATGTACAGTGCTTTGGCAGTATAAAAAGCACTGTGGAATGGCAAAATGTTGTGTGAAACTTAGTGACAGTGAATGGAATTTTTAAAAGGAAGAAAAAGAACTGCTAAAAATAGAAGTGCACCTCACAAGATCTTATTCAAGTCTCATGTAATTAACTTCTGAAGCAGGTGAATTGGATCCAGGTACACATGTGTCTGAAAGTTCTTCCTTACCATTGCAGGCTGCATGACATGACCATGTGAACATTTGCTCACAGCAGCTCATGAGTCAAGGGGAAGAGACCCCCACAGATAGCGCTTCTCATAGCTTCTTCTTGCACAGCTCTTTCGCGGAACTTAGTGGTTTTCACAGTGGTCTGATCCAAGGTTACACAGCTGGTGCCATAGCAGAGGAGACCTTGAACAGAGGTAGCTAAACCCCTCTGAGAAAGCTTGCAGAGCCTGTTGGTGCACTCAAGTTGCTGACATATACTAACAGCCAGATTGTTCCTCCATGAGGACAGGAGGATGCTAGAACCCTTATTGAGGCAGCTGTTAAGACTAGCCTTGTACTCTGTACTTACATAGGGAAATTGGCTGGGTAGAAATTGGACAACTGGAGGAGTACTTGGTCTGAACAAGATTTCCCTCCCCAACAGTTCTGGCCTTGTAACCACTCTCATTTATGTGCTGTTTAGCTCAAAGAAAGAGAGTGTCGTTTTCTGAACATGTTTGATCTAGCTAGTTAAAGACTAATACCAAGCTCCTGGAACAAGTCATCCAGCTCCAGATGGCTAGCCACATGTTCTGACAATAGTACCATCAGAGGAAGATGCAGTGTGACAACGTATCTGGCCTCTGACCACGTTTCCTATCCCAGTGCTATATTGGCAGAAAATGTGGCTGGCTGGAGCTTAACTTTAGGTATCAGAAGCCCAGTGCTGAGTATCAGCAACATCATTTAGCATTTTCAGGGGAGATTAAAATGGACACTAAGCTCCTTGAATTTTGTTGTACCAGTGAGTTATGTGCATCTCACATTGCCTGCCTTTCTCTCCTTTGCCCTCACAAGATGGCCAGTTACTCTAGAGAAGTCTTACCAAAAGAAAATTGAATATAGACTATTTCAGCCTTCGAAACTCAAATTCTCAGCCTCCTTTCTTATATCCTGTGAATGTGATGATGTAAGAAGAGTTTGAATCTGAAGCTTGTAGTAATAAGCTACTGAATGAGGCACCTTGGAGGGATTTGATCTTTTAAATAGCATTAAAAAACAATTGTAAGTAATGTAAAAGTATACCAAATCATTTTCAGGGCAGCGTGTCATGATACACATATGGTGCTTGGCCTGTGCAGAAAAAGGGGGTGTTGCAGTTTAGCCTGGAAACATGCTAGATTCAACATCCTGTGTTGAAACCAAAGAAACTATGGTTCAACCTGACACTGGTCATTTCTGTCATCTGCAGAGATCAGCTGTGAGACCAAGAATGAGACATGTTTTTAAGACTTCTGTTACCTCATGTGGTGTTTAAGGTTCTGAGCTTTGCCTGAGCAACTGTGTGCATCAGAACAGGCAAAGGGTTGCTTTCATTTAAACTCTTTTCAAGAAGATCACAGGAAAACTTTGCTATTCATGATGCTCAGTCATTTATTCTCTTTTCAATTGCAGGGACTGTAGACATCAGTAAGAACAAGGTTTTCCCTCCCGCAGACACAGCTATCATCCTTTTAAAGATCTCAAAAATAAGCAAGGTTATTTTAGCATTAGCTAACTTGAGGTATAAAAACCTATTTCTACTCGTATCTTTCTAAAAAAGGTTTAACATAAAAGTGTGTAAAAAATGATCTGGAGAACGTTATGCTAATTTTGTACTTATCCACACAGTAAGCATCAGAGCTTTCAGTCTAAGAATCCCAACTAGACTGTGGATGGTTTTGGGGTACTGTCATTTCATCCCCCTGGCTAAACATAACCTCTTGTATTTGAACTCCCAAGAAATACAACTGTACATAAGAGAAAAGAAAAAGCTTTTCTGGGAAATATGTTTCAAAGGGGCAGCCTGATTGCTAAGGCTTTTGTAGAGAGGGGATGGGTTTTCCTATTGTTTCTTCTGACCCCAGCTCGCTTGGTGATGCTTTATGTCCCGAGGTAATCAGTAAAGGAAAAGGAATGGAGGGATGAGTTAGTCTTTTTAATTCAAAATCCAAGTGGATCTTCATGTCGAGAAGACAGTAGTCTACACTTGCTGTGCAGTTGATTAACAGCACATCTGCTGAATGGGGGATGAAACCAGAATAAGATTCAAATCAAATTGCACCTTCCTATCTCTCTTCATCTAGCCCTCAAAAGTCACTCCTGTACTTGGAACTTGGGCAAATATTCATGCCTTTTAACTTCAGGTATCAAATTTAGTTAAGTTAGGGGTCTGCATTTTCTATTTACTTAACAGAAAAAGATGAGTTCCTAATTTATAATACTGTCACTTGTCTTTTGGAAGCTCCATCAATATTTTTAGCAACTTGGGTATTTAAGTCTGCTTAAAGTTAGGAAAGTTGTCATCTTTCAACAATGTGGGCACACATCTTTAAAATCTAGAGTGTACCTTTGTGACCTATTGGAAGAACAGCCTTGTCTTTTTGGCCCTGAAATGCTTTGGAGTTTTGAGTACTGTGGAAAGGATATGTTCAGTTTGCATTTTTGTGAAGTGACATGAATTAATACGTCCTGGTAAACATAACTGCTACAACTATTAGGTTGTAGCTAGGTATGTCATATTGTGTGAGACCAGTAGGATCATCCTCATAACTCCAAATGAAAATGGGCTTTACAGAAAACCTTCACATCAGATCAAGTCCAACAAAACCAAAACAACTTCCTATCGTTAGGGTTTCTGTTTTTGTTGTTAGTAATGAAAAGCAAGATGAGATAAAACAGAAGTTTATCTGAACTGAAAATCAAAGACAGGTATTTTGGCCTCAAGGTCCTCACTGGTGGGACAAGCTCCATCCCTCTGAAGAAAACCTGCTCTGCATGTTTTTACAAGATCTTTGATGTGACCTGGAAATTATCACTTTGTAGTTTCAGGCTCATCTGTGTTTTAAACCTTTATGGAAGTAAATCCACAAAGGAAGAATACTTCTTAAATGAAGTAATACTTCATAGGGAGTTGAATAGACTTCAGTCAGCTGGTCCTGGAGCTTCATTTTCCTCTGTGTAAGCTGTGAAAATCAAAGTATTGCCAAAGATCTCAGTTTTGATAGCATAAAACAAATGTGGTAGGGTAATCAGAACCACAGCAATACTGGGCAGGGGAAAAACTGGCATGATAGTGAGTAGAAAATAATTTGCTAAGAATTAATGAGAAAATTGCATGGACTGTAGGAACACAGGGTGTAAAATGTTGCTTTCCTTTTTGTTTTTACCTGTCTCTTGAGTATAAAATGTGTAATCTAACAACTTGGGTTAAACATAGTGATCTGGGGAAAAATATCAATATTCATTAAAAAGCAGTGAATTACAGGCTTGCAGAACAGTTAAGGTTGGAAGGCACCTCTGGAGATGATGTATTCCATCTTCACTGCTGACAACAGGGTCAAATTAATATAAACTTAGAAAATAATGAGTTGTTATTTCTTCCATTTCAAATTCAATCTATTGCATTTACTTCTGGCTAAAAAGCTAGAAACTAAAAATGCAAACTATTAACACAGTTTTCCCTATCTTACCAACTACCATCTGCTTCTCATCTATGTTCAAGGGCTACACTACCGTTAGTGCAAAGAGACTTTGCAAAGTCAAAGGGAGCCCAAATTTGCACATCTTTCCAGCATCAGAACATTTCTGGTGACTGAGAGTTGTGTGGTGATTGGTAATTTTTGTTGTAAGTTGCTGGGAATTCTTGTTTTCTGTGTTTCTCTGAGACTCAATTTTGTCTTAGAAAAGCAAGATGATAATAAAAATGTTTTTTCCTCATTTCCTTACCACTGTATTGAAGTGGTAAGGAAATGGGTGACTATTCAGCTTTGTTTTGCCCATGTTTAGTTTCTATAAGAGTTGTCTTCCACTGCCACTTTGAGTGTTGTGCATAGCAGTGCAAAAAATTTTCTGTTTATCAGATCTCTCACATAACAATACACAACAGTGTGATGGGACAGGACTAAGAAGTTATTCAAAGTCAGTATCATAATTTCTAATTGTTCTTTGTAGCAAAGGGAGACAGTTCTTTTCTTCCAAAAGGGTTCAATATGCTGTTGTACTAATGACACTCTTGCTCCTAGCAGCTATACCATGCACAGGGTTCCTATGGATAAAATTCCTTGCGTCCCTCAAAAGAATTCTCATCCAAAACCAAGTTGTGCATGTATTTAAGATCAAATTTTACATCTGAATTGTTTTTTAGAATGTTGCTTAATGTGTTGTCTGAAGTAGTTCAGAAATACTAATAACACTTTACAACTGGAAGTTAGACTACTCCTGGCCTCAGTTCTGTTATCTGGGGTAGATCACTTGAGTAAAATACGTATATTGAATTTTTTAAAGTACATTTTGGCTAGAAGTTGGATATGGAGGGCATTATGCATATGTATTATAATTGTTTGTATGCAAAATCTTGAGAAATAGGAATAGCAGGTCTTCTATGTGTGAGGATTGCAGCATCTATTTCATTAAAATACACATACAAAGGCCGTGCCTGTTTCATCAGTTCCACGCTGGCAAAATATTAGTATTTAAAATTCATTGATACCATCTCAGTGAGTTAGGATTAGGTACCATTTTGTAGGAAGCTGGACTGGGTTCAGATTCTGCAGTGTTAGGTGGGATACACAGTGGATTCTGCTTTGCATCTTCTGCTCCACCTGCTCATCAGTGCATCTCTCAATGTGAAAGATGTTACAGCCTTGGAGAGATACCTCATCTGGTGATTCAGAGTACTCACCTCTGCTTGAGGAAGCGAAGCAGAATTTGGAGAATCTCTGCTATACGCCTCTAGGAAACCACTTCAGGCTTTATCTTAGCACTAGGGTATCCTGAACTACTTAGTCCCTGAAACTAGTGACACTTTTCCAAGTTTCCTTAGGGGAGTTCCTTTTAAAGGAACCTTGAAGTTTACAGTTCTCCTATTTGGCATGTGGATGAATAATCAAGTCTCAGCCAGACAGGCTCTGCTTGGGGATTTCTGTATGTATAGTCATATCTCTAATAACATTACAGTAAAGTATGCAAAACCTCCTGTCTTAATTTATGCAAAGGGCACGTGTTGGTCAGTCTTAAAGCTTGCCAAAAACTTTTAGTGGGTTTAAAATTCATCAGAACTTCAAAGAGTCCTAGGTCCTCATCACATCAGGAAGGAGGGGAGTGAGTGGGACTCAGTATGTGCAGCATGTTCAGGTCATTCTGTGATTAAATTTTTTTTAACCCCCCTACTTCCTAACAAGTCTAGGGGAATAGTTTGTAACTGAACCTGCAATGGAATAATTTACACAGTTTATCTTCAAGTGTGGAATGATGCCAACTTGAAACCCACAGATGTTTCTAGTGAAACTGAACTGTCATTCCCTGTTAACCTGCACTTGGCCCTTTCAGGAGCCTGAGAGACCTTCCTGCCCAACCTTGTTGTCTTGCTTTGGTAGGTGAAAGCTACCAAGGGCAGCTTGGCTGCATCTTCTCTGTCCTCTTTGCCCTGCATCCCTCCTAGTATGTTTCAGAGATCCTTTCAGCTTAATCACCTTGTGTTCTTTATCTTCCATTGGCCCCTCTTGGAGTTTTGAGGCATGTGTTTTAATGTTACGTTTGCTCTGGTAGTAAAGTGCATATAAGAATTGCCTACTTTCCACCAGTCTGAGGTCTCACTGCACTCCTGCACCACCATTCAGAGCTCCTTCAACCATGCCAGTGCAGCTGTTTGTTTTTCATTTTGTCAGTTACATCCCTAAAATCATCCAGGTTAAAAAATCCAAAAGCAGAAGTGGTCCAGGGAGGGGGAATGAATAGCTAGAGGTAAGGGGAAAGGGCAATTCTTAAGCTATTCCTGGTGCCAAGAAAAAGATGCATGAAACTGTTCCCTTAGTGTCAGGTGAAGGCAAATACGTAGTACGGAAGTTAGAGGATACAGCAGACTTTGATAGGTATAGTATCACTGCAGGAATTCTCCCTGCTTTGCTGTCAGTCACAGGCTATGAATGTGCCAGATACAGCTTGATGTATTTGATTTCATTCATTACTCAGCCATATACAAACAGGCTCAGACTGGTATTCCTTTACTGAAAGATTACTGCCTGGAAGATGGATGCAAATACAGTTATAAGAGGCAAGGCAAGCAGGTAGAGCAGATACAATAAGAAATGCTTGAATCTTCTGTCCTGTCCTAACAGTTTGCGTGTCCTTTTGGCATTGCAAAACCTGACCCAAATGTCTCTGTGTTGTAGGTTCCTGTGTGACATTACATACATTTGTTATAGTCCCCAATGCACGGATGTAGGCAAAAGTTGTTAATAAGGTCGACAATAACCTGAAGTCAGGAAAAACTTCACGTGTTTGTTCAACATAGTTTGGTCAAGAGTCTATTGCGTGCGTGCTTAGTCCGGGTGAGAAGTTTAAGAGTAGGAGGGAATCCAGTGAAGTGACAGCAGAGTCCTGGCTGTGATTAATAAGCCTTGGACCAAATAGGAAGAACAACAGAAAGCTGCTGGTGACAAGCCTGACATGAAATGAAGAGAGCAGAGAGCGAGCTTCTCTACTACACTGTAGGATGTGGTGCAGTTAGGAAACTGGTGAAAACTTGACAAGTGAGGAAGAGAAGGGAGAGAGAATACCATGGGGACTCTTGGCAGTATATATTTCCACAGGGGAAACACAAAGCTCTATGGATATTGAAGAGAACAAAAAATAGAACCAATTGGCATTCCAGACTGCAGGGAAAACTATCCACTGTGTGTAGCTAACACACACACACACCACCACCCCCAAACAAAACCAAAAAAACCCCTGTCTAAATATCAAGTGTCTAATGACTGCATTAATATGTACAGATACTTGTAAATGCAAGATCCGTTTGAATGGAGAACAGTGATTTACCTTCTTGGGAACCTTGATTTAGTACCAATACTTCCTTCTGTAATACAGAAAACACCAAAGTCCCACCAAAACAATGTTGCCTTTTATTTTCAATTATATTAAAAGGAACAAGAAGAAACCTCAGAACTGAGCTAGGAAAAAAAAAAACCACTGGTTTGCCAACGGTAAGAATTTATCAGAGAGAAGGAGTTTTCTTGAGGACCAATCACTTATGATCTTTGGGATTATGACAAGGTACATCCACTAAATGTGTGCCTTAGAGAAAATTAGTCAGCTACGTTATGTGATTTCCCTAGACATATTTTGAAAATGTATGGGATATTCCCTTCATGAAAAAGGGGAAAGAGCTGAAACAGGGTGCATGAGACACATTTTTAGAGTGATAATCTTTAGGTATTTTTTTAGACTCTACCCTTTGAAATTGGTATGAATAATGCAGAAAGGCAACGCCCTGACAGTTATTTTAGGTTCTGCTTTTTACATTGCTTTAGAGTCGCTCATTATCTTCTGATACCGTGGAGAACTGATGCAGAGAATCTTTCATTCTAACAACAGTTGATCAGCAATCTTCACAGTAAAAATTTTAACTCCTAAGCTTTTACTGGTGTAAAATGGTGCAGGTTTATTTCAGTGGCATTAAGCAAATTTATGCCATCTGAGGATTTTATAGATTATTGCATCTAAAGCTGTATATTAGAGCCCTTAAATATTTCATGAATGGAAGATGATGATAAATGGTATCAGAATGAATTGTTACATTTCTTTAAAAAGTCTCAATTCTTTAAATGCATTAGCTTATTTGTAACCACTGAGGACCCTGTAATGCTGGGGCGGGGGGGGGAAATCTTTTGAAGAGAGATTTTTGCTAAAACCAGAAAAAAATCTATCAAGAAAAAGGAGAAGAATACAATACAAAATAAAATACTATAAAGTCAGTAAAGCTGTGTTTTTAAGGCTTCTTTGTCTCTAAGGGAAGAAAATTCTGAAACAGAATAAAAATTAATACAAACAATCAAAAATTACTCAGAGAGAAAAAAGCTGAATCCATACTTCTTTGAGAACAAAAAGATTATGACTGAGGAAATAAAATGGTAGAATTGTTAGGGAGAGTGCTAAAGGAGATAGAAAGCTCCAGAGTTGCACTGTGCATAGAAAGAAAAACAAGGGAGGTTTCACAGATCCCTTGAAGATTAAGGCAAGTGTGGTAGCAGTTTACAAAAACCCTTTCAAGCCAGATTGCAAAGAGGAAAAAAAAAGTTTAACACTTAAAATTCAGAAATTGAAATAGTCCAGTTAATATAAGGAACTTGGACTAGAAGTCCATCCCTGTGAAGTCAAGGGTAATAAACAAAGTATATTTGGAGGAATTATTGGCTGACTAGCATGGTGTCTTTCAGCACGGTTGGATCTTTTAATAAAAATTCAGCAGGGGATACCCAGTTAGTTTTGACTCATTGCCACAAAGAAGCGGTCTTTTGATTTAGTGATATTCTTATCTGGGTTGTTAGTATGGCTAGCTGCTGCTTACTTGTTACTGTAGCTGACACTGTTCATCATTATTATTATGACCATGTCAGAAAGCCCTGTTGTACCTGGCATGGTACAAAGGAGAACAGAGAGATGGTGTCTGTCCTGGAAAGTTTACAATTTGTACAGTGAGGTGGGAGAATTGGGTGATTTTAGGATATATAACTTACCATCCTGACGTCCTTAATGAATCACATGAAAAAGCCTGTTTCTCCTCATTAACCAAGAGGGATTCTACAGTGATGAGCTCTGGCCGTAGGATCTACACTGCTTTGAGTTAGATGAGATGGATGTCCCCCATGTCACAGTGATAGCCATGATAAGATGTCGTGGCTCACTGGTGCTTAAATCTTTAACAGCTTTATATATATGTCATGTGTACATGTGTTTGAGGGAAGACAGTTGCAGGCAATGTCTGGCAGAGAATGGTCAGAGAGAGAATAATAAAGATATTTAAAGTAGTATTCTGAAAATGGAAGGGTGTCAGTGTAAAGTGTCTAGGCTTTCTCTGAGTAACTCTGAGCACTGAAATGAACTCTAGGCAGGCTCTGTCAGACTTCCTTGCACCAAACCTTTGATCTCTGTTGTGCTGTAGCATACATTTACATGCATTACATTTATACAGTATACAGTTTATATGCTGGGAGCTTTTTGGGTTTGTTTWTGTTTTGGTTTGGTTTTTTTTTCCTTTTCCCTGCAAAGGAAAGATCTTAGCAGAAAAGGTTCTGTGATACAGTAAAAAATACAGCAAAAATAAAAATTAAGGCTTGTATGTTCTTTAGGGCCATTATGGGACTGGTAACATCTCCCTTACTGGCAGGAATAGACTTCCTTTGATCAGGAGGAGAAGCCTTGCTGATCTTGGCAAATACAGGCCCCTGTGTGATCTGACCCTGCTGAGGCAGGGTGAAATAGGTAAAGTCAGAGCAAAGGAGAAGAGACCAGCTCATTGGTCTAATCAGTCAAAGGTAGGAGGATCCAACAACAGGTCTTCAACACAAACAGCCTTGGGACAGCGCAGCCTCCTAAAGCAAGTTGGGCTAAAAAGGTGAGATGTAACCCATAGCAATTAAAGTTGTATGACTGCAAGATAAAAACATAGATATTTTAATGTACAAACTAGTTTGGCTACTTACATTTTGGTTTTACGCTTGCTTTGCTTTCAGAGAGTTTCATTAATAGGCCTGTTCACTGGATAAGTGCATAAAGCTTTCTTGATGCATATGCATTAACATATATCAATTAAGACATAGAATGGAAGTGTCCTTCTCTGTGAATTAACTGATTGGCCACAAACCAGCAGCTTAGAATCTGACTGAATTGGGATCTCAACACAGAATTGATCGTGCCAGGTACTATAGAGAATTCATGAAGCAGTTTGCCACAAGTGGAGAGGATACTTGTTTCTGCAGGCCCTGTTGTTCCTTACTTTCCTATTGTCTTGGAGGTGCCAAGCCCAGAGGATTTGTTGCTTCTGTAAGATCTGCAGAGGTCTCAAAGTGATTAGTGAAGGTAGAGCAACTGCATCTGGGTCTTGTTGACCAAATCAGGCTCAGGCCTCTGGAATAAAAGGAAGGGGTGTGTGGGAGTAAGGGGTTTGGTTTGAGGTAGCGGGGGGGGGGTGGGGGGGGGTGTGTGGGGTGTTACACTTCCTTTTACACAGCTCTGCAGAAAAAGAGCAGGGCTATAGACATAGATGATTTTGTTCCATTCACTTTTAAAATAATAGCTTTATGGGGTAGTGAACAGTCTTGATAAGGCCTAGTATAGAGGGTTCATCTAGGGAAGAAATCTTGGTCTGCGGGGAAAAATACAGCTTACAGTATAAACAAATAGAGGATGGCAAAAAGATTCTACAGCATGGTGTAGTTACGGTGCAGCAGAGTGTGACCTGAAGAGTAGTGTTACATTAATGCAACCTAAAGCACTTGCTTGCATTTGTAATTCTAGAATACCTGAATGACAAGGGCTCTTAGGGTAGATGGCATAAAAGCTTGTAGTAGCTTTCTTTCCCATAACTATGTTAATCCTCTAGAACAAGACATGCTGATCGCATTCCTGCTGATAAAATATTAACTATATTTTTCAGTCTTGGTTGAAAATCTGAAGCTATATATGGTATAGTTAAGCCAAGGGTGAAAGTAGCCAAAAAAAAATGCAAATCAAAGGGTGAAAATCTATGCCTGGAAGAAATACAATGGGGTATCAAGAGAAAACCAGTAAAACAGGTTCCCTTAACCATTTGCATGCAGTAGAACAAATACACAACACTCCTGATAGCTTTCCAAAAGGAGAGTTCTTTGTGTTCTGTATAGCCCAGGTATCAATGGGGTGATGGAGTATGGTCCCTTTAATCAAGCATGGTGCTGTGTTCCCAGACAGAGTGCATCTGTGCCATCTCCTCTTCTGGTCAGCTGTTGCAAGCTGGGGTAGAATTTTGCTGGTGACCCAAAGTCACGTGCCACTTACTCTCTGCTGCCTCTGCCTGAGCTTCAGAACTACAACAACAGTTATCCTGTGCTACAAGGATTGTAGGAAGGAGCAGAGTGGTAGAAATACAGGCAAGAAATGCATTTCCCATATCCTTATCTGTCTTCAGCATGTTGTTTCACAGTGGACTTCTACTGAATGGGTTGTCGCCTTAGCAATGCTGATGTAGAGAATGAAGAAGAAAACCTTTTAGGGAAGCAGTTGGCAGCAGTCTGGATTACACCTTCCACATGGAGGATAAGTAGGCTGATTGAAACTGTCTGTCAAAGTTTGGCTAGAGCAGTTAGTTTCACCCGGCTTACTCCACTACAAGTCAGTGTCATATTTTAATGTGAATTAGTTTTTAAAGCTGAAAGCTGGAAGGAATTTGCTTCTATTTTCTGTACTGTACCTAGAGATAAATAAAAGGCAGTATTAGGCAGTGGTGGAAAGTGAAAGATGGTGAGCCACGTAACAATGCCTTACATGTTTACAGTACCTTTTAAACAAGAAGATTTTAGAATGTACTCTGTATTGTGAATATAGAAATGTGTGTTATGTATTATGATGATATAATGGTTCTTGATAGACACTTACATAAGTTTTGTTAGCTTCTATAACAGAATACAACTAATATATTTAAAATACTCATTAGACCATAAGCTTAATTATTTCAAGAATCATTTGTTATTTTGTGGAATACAACTGTGTACAGTGGGGGCTGTGAAGTGGGCTAGTGATGAGTGTATCCAGAGTTCATTGAAAGATGAAAGGGAAAACAGGGTTGATTCAGTTAAGTTTTGGCCACAGAACACCCACTTGTTCATACCTGATAGCAATAGCTGCAATAAGTAGTTCTTACTTTATCTGTTAACTGTGACATAAGCCTGTGTCCTGGTTTCAGCTGGGATAGAGTTAATTTTCTTCTTAGGAGTTGGTATAGTGCTATGTTTTGGATTTAGTATGAGAAGAATGTTGATAACACACTGATGTTTTTAGTTGTTGCTAAGTAGTCTGCTAGTCAAGGACTTTTCAGCTTCCCATGCTCTGCCAGGTACACAAGAAGCTGGGAAGGAGCATAGCCAGGACAGCTGACCCAACTGGCCAATGGGGTATTCCATACCATATGACATCATGCTCAGTATATAAAGCTGGGGGAAGAAGAAGGAAGTGATGGTGTTTGTCTTCCCAAGTAACCGTTATGCGTGATGGAGCCCTGCTTTCCTAGTGATGGCTGAACACCTGCCTGCCGATGGGAAGTAGTGAAGGAATTCCTTGGTTTGCTTTGCTTGCATGCACGGCTTTTGCTTTCACTATTAAACTGTCTTTATCTCAACCCATGAGTTTTCTCACTTTTACTCTTCTGATTCTCTCCCCCATCCCACTGTGGGGGAAGTGAGCGAGCAGCTGTGTGGTGCTGAGTTGCTGACTGGGGTTAAACCACGACAGTCCTTTTTGGCGCCCAACATGGGGCTTGAAGGGTTTGAGATAACGACAGATTTGATTGGAATGTGCTAGATTGAATTTATAGCTGTTATTGCTGTTTAGTTGTTAATTGGCAGGCTCCTGTGTTTGCCATGGGGCTTGCTTGCCCTACTGTATATTAGAGTCTCGTGCTCTTTAGTGGCTGCTTTTTGTTTACACTGGTTGCTGTCACGCTGTACTGCTTATCATCTTACTGTGCCATGCCTGGGAACGTTTCGATAACAGCAATGGCCATGCGCCTGGGCGGGCAGATGGCCAGGGCATCGCTGCTGTTTCTGTGCTGCTATACTGGACAGGCTGGAACTCCAGTGTGAACTCGAGTCGAAGGGACTGTGACCTGTGGATGAGTCCACGTGGGAGCAGGACACCCTGAAGTGTCTGTGGCCATGGATAAGCCCGTGCCCGAGCAGGTACATCTCGAAGCATCTGTGGCTGTGGTTATGTCCATGCCACAGCAGGTATACCTCTGAAGGGAATATGGCCCAAGGATAAGTCCACACTGGAGAAGGTGCACCTTAAAGCATCTGTGGATAAGTCCATGCTGCAGCAGGTACACCTGGAAGCGTCAGTGACTCTGCATGAGGTCATGCTGGAGCACCTCAAAGCATGTGGCCGTGGATAAGGCCATGACAGGGGAGGYACACCCCTGGAGGGATTGCAGCCATGGGTAAGGCCATGTTGGAGCAGGTTTACTTCTGAAGGGACTGTGGCTGTGGGTAAGGCCACGCTGGAGCCGGTACACCTCAAAGCGACTGTGGATAAGTCTATGCCGCAGCAGGTATACCCCTGGAGAGACCGTGGCTCACAGCATAAGGCTCCACTTGGAGCAGGTGCAACCCTAAGGGACTGCAGTCTGTGGATAAGTCCAAGCTGGAGCAGGGGCAAGGGGAGGAGTTCATTGCAATGTTAAACTCTATAACCTGGCACAAAGGGACCAGAGGTGGAGATTGTAATGGATACACCTTTAAATTGTTGTAACCCATGATTTGAGTTGCATGTTATAGGAGTTACTRTAGCAGGAACCACSTGAGCCAATGGAGGACAAGCCTTACAAGAAGCAGTGCAAGTGCAGCAGTGACCCGACCTGAGCTGACTTTGCAAATGTCCTCTTTGACCTATTTTAGATCTGTTAGTGCAACAAGACTTACAAGCTCTTTAGATACCAGTTTAATATTGCTAGTAGCTAATTTGATGAGCTAAAGCCCATGTTTTGGGTTTTGATAATCTATTAGTAGAAAGAAGTGCTTGACTTCAGGGTGCTTGGAAAGCTGTTCGCTAGGTTTAATTGTTTTGAAGCACTTCAGAAATATTGGCCAAGGAAAGCTGGTATCAGCCTTGCATTGTGTAGTCTTGCTTATATGCAGCATAGTCGCTGTATTGTATATTTATTTAACTCTACTAATGATTCAAAGAATAGACAGAAATGGATTGGAGTTCTATTGTCATTTGTATTTCTTAAACAACCACTCAATGGAAGGGGAAAAAACTGCTTGCATGCTGGATGCCCACTGAGATTTTTGCTAAAATGGGTATACTGTGAGCTGATATCCTAATAAGAGGGTTGTTAGGGTCTAAACTGGAAGTAGACCAGAGTACTTTGTCTAAATCTAGACCTAGCTAAATTTTGCACATCTCTCCTGATTTACTGCTTTACTTATGAGAAGAGGGCTGTGGGTTGTATTTTTAGTAAGTGAAATGAAACCAAAAAGAACAGGGGATGTGGAAAACAGAAAAAAATATTTTCCTCTCAAGATTAAAACTTTTTTCTTAATGAAGCTTTTGAGTTTATTCACACTTGTACTAGAACAGTATAGAAAAACTCTCCATAAAAGATGGAAAGGGTGGCATTCAGCATCCTCTTGCTCAAGAGAGCATAGTCTAAAAATAAATCATTCCTATCACCATGGAAGTTTCTAAAATCTTGTTTAGTTTTTGATTGTCACTATGATACTCTCTGTGAAATGCACTTAAGGATATCAAGGAAAGCCTTTCTTGTGTCTGTGTGAAGACAATACAATGATACCTTGGTCTATCTGGTGCCCAGCAACATTAACAGAAATCTAATAAAAAATATAGTAATTGAGTCCCCAATCTTTCGGTCAACCAATAAAAGAGATTTGGGGTAACTAATTAGTTTAACCAGACACAAGAATATAAATATGCAAGACTAATACCTATGGAATCTACACAGTATGGAACAAGATCTGGCTTGTTTCACTCTTTTCTGAAGGATGTTGTTGTTAGGCAATATTGATGAAATCAGCAACATAATTTCAAATTCGGAGCTTTCATATTTCTGTCCTAGCTATTCTAGTATTATGTAACTTAAAGATATGTGACAAAGCTAATAGTGTTTAGTTGCTCCCCCCACTGCTAATGGTATTCTGGTCTGCAGTAGGTTGAGGGAGGTGATCCTTCCCCTCTACTCAGCACTGGTGAGGTCACACCTGGAGTGCTGTGACCAGTTCTGGGCTCCTCAGTCCATGTCTCAGAGACATGGACATATGGAGAGAGCACAATGAAGGGCCATGAAGATTAAGGGACTGGAGCATCTCTCCTATGAGGAAAGGCTGAGAGAGCTGGGATTGTTCAGCCTGGAGAACAGGAGGCTTAGGGGAGAATCTCATCAGTGTATATAAATACCTGAAGGGAAGGTGCAAAGAGGACAGAGCCAGACTCTTTTCAGTGGTGCCCAGTGACAGGACCAGAGGCAATGGGCACAGACTGAAACACAGGAGGTTTTGTCTGAACATCAGGAAACACTTTACTGTGAGGATGACTGAGCACTGGCACAGGTTGCCCAGAGAGGTGGTGGAGTCTCCATGCTTGGAAATATTCAAAAGCCATCTGAACACGGTCCTGTGCAGCCAGCTTTAGGTGGCTGTGCCTTGAGTGTTGGACCAGATGACCTCCAGAGGTCCCTTCCAACCTCAACCAGTCTGTGATTTACATTCAGTTTGCATGAGTCTCTCTAGAAAGCTCTGACTAACAGACAACATTTGTTGAATAAAAGCCAGTTACAGCAATGGGTTTGCTGCAGGAGTTTCAAGACTGTAGAATTAGTTCTTACACAGCTTTTGATTTTCACACATGTGGCATAATTATTCCTAATTTTTGACCACTACAGTTGGATAAAAGATACAGGAAATGCACAAAATACTGTGATTCTCAAGGCCAAGAAGGGTAAGCTAACCAACCAAATAAAAATACTTGTACTGTCTGTCACGGAAGGCAGAATAATACAGAAGAAATTTATGTTAATGAAGTTTCAGGATAGGCATAAGAATTATTCAGACACCAAAGGACTTGATAATAGACTAACATAAACAGAAGCATCTGTCTTTCTGAAGTGCTGGCTGATTAAGAAAATTACTGCATGTGTTTAACTAAGCTTTTATACTAACCTTAGGTTAGTGGTGAGGATTAGAGGCTTTGTATTTTTTTTGATGGAGAATTTTTAATTTCATCTTTGTAGAAAGGCGCTTAAACACTTCCATTCACATGTTGGGCTTGAATATGATTTGTAGAACTGGAAGCTGAAATGTGTAAGTAGCTGTAACTAACGGGGAGAAATGATAGTACAAGAACTGTTGGAGGGCTTCTTTGCCTCCTGCTGATCCACCTGCATAGAGAAGATTCTCTGAGCACCTAATTCATTGGGGTTTAGTGTCACTTGGCATTACTGGAGCAGCCATTGCACTGTGCAGAGGCCAATTCTTTTTTGGAAGACAAACTTATTTTCTGCAGCTCCCAGTTTTTTTCAGAAGACAAACTCCTTTTCTTGCTCTCTGTTTTCTAGAGCAAATTACAGGTGTTTGGTAACTCTCCTGAAAGTGAATGAAGTCACTACATTCTTGTAAGCTTTACACTACCACACAAAGGCATAAGCTTGTCTATTTTTTAGAAGCAGGTGCAACAATAAAAGTTTTGGGGAGTAAAGACTGCTGTAATATTACATGGACTCCAAAAATTCTTTTTGTGACTGAACTGAGTAAAGTGCTACGAGGGTATAAGAAATAGTCCCTATCCCAAAATCCAGTTGCTGAGACTGTGTTGTAACATATGTTTACAAAGAAGTTATGTGGCATGTGCTACCTTATTGTTGAGAAACCCACAGTTTACCAGTGTAGCACTATGAGCATTTACTTCTAGGGAAATACATTGTTTGCTTCACATGTACTGCAGCATGGCACACAAGAGGGAATAGCCCTAGAGAACCCAGTGGGCTGCTGCCATACAGCAAACTGAAGGAATGTCACATTTCTTTTTTTGCTGTTGCTGTAGTCTGACAACTAACAGAGCAGAAAAGAGCTGGTTGAGTGAATTCCAAATTTAAGCAAGCTGCTCCCTTGCCATGGAGTTTTCTGATGGCGGGTAGAGGGAATGAAACAAACCTGCAGAGAAATGGCTATTAATGCTTCCAGAAACTAATATGTGGAAAAGACCCTTTGAGTAATGTGATCCCTCTCATTTAATATCATTCCAGTCAGGAAATAGTAGAGAATATGGCATATCTGTGGAGTTGGAGTACTGTAACATAACTAGAGACTTGCATTTCAGGTGTGCCATCAGAACTGATTTTTTCATTCTTTCTGCCTGCACCTGGATGCTTCCCACAAAACAATACAGTTCCTATAATGAGAAAGCTTAGTCCTCAGAGACTTAATTGAGCTAGCTCACTTGAGAAATTCTTTTAGATGAGTTTTAAAAAGTTTACAAACTGTGGCTTTTCTGTCCTCTACATTATGTTGAATAAATAGGAAACCATTAGGGGAAAATCAATTTGTAAATTCCACAAAGTGCGTCTTCAGTACTGAATATTCTTCTCTCCTGTCAGGGTTGTATTTGCAAGCAAAGCAATTGAAACCCAATAGCAACTAAGCCCAGGCGGAGAGCCTTCCCAGGCCAATGTTCAGGAGTCGAAGAAAGTTACTTGCACTTCTGGAAGGTTGTTAGAAGTCTTAGAATTTCCTCTTGTTCGTTGTTCTCCTTTATAATGATTGCTATTTTGCTTTGACAACAGTATTTTCTGCAGATCAATTTAACAGGCACACAAATGTGATTTGGAAGAAGCTCCAACTCAGTATTGTCACTTCCTTAGCTGTTTAATGAACTAGCACTTCCCTTCTGTAAGTTTAATGGTTTATTCTACAACAGCATGAAACTCATCCACAAAGAGCAGCAGATAGAGCAATTACTGATAATTTCATCAAAGAAAGTTTTCAGCTCATTTTGTCAATTTAGTGAGATGTCTGTAAAGTTAAGAGACACACTTGTTTTATTTTACAGGTGTATTATTCATTTAGGTTTTGTTTTGTGTATGTACCTTCATAGGTATGAGATACATTTAAGAACACTGTGTTTATTTCAGGGCAAGGGTTATTCTGTAGTCCCTGTGTTAAGCAGTCAACCTTACCATCTTCAAAGGAGCAGCAGGGAGGAAAATTTCTTTATTTCAACCAAATTACCAATTCCTCTAAGGGACCAGGAATTTACTGAAATCTTGAAGGAGGTACAGCTTTTTTTGTTCAGGGCAACCAGTGAAAAGAAGGAATTACTTTCTGCCTGACCTTATGAGTTGTGCAAAACACTAGAGTTCCTGGGCCCTGCATCTGCAACGCAGCCAAAGACTGATTTTTTTCTAGTCTATGCAATGGATTTTTCGTATGTCTATGTGGTTGCTTGAGGCCAGAATACATTCTTGCCTTAAATTTCTATAGCCTAAACTTCCATTTTCCATTTGGGCAAACAGATAACAGTTTGGATCATAGGTGAACAGCTGTTGTTAATAACTCTCAAAGTGAGAAAGTCAGCAAAGTACACAATCAGAAATAATGTTTCAGGAATGACTTATATGAGAAAAAGAAGAGAGGATCAAATACCGTCAGCAGGAATTAGTTCAAACACATCAATGAATATTGCAATGCCTTTTTAAAGAGAACACAAAAAATTGGCAAATTGAAAAAAAAAAAACCAGTGAGGAGGAGTCTTTTCTTTCATTTTCCCAATCCTTTGTCATCTGTGTGTATATATGTGATATGCCTTTGTATATACCTGTATGTGTTTGACTATTTATTAGCATGTTCATATACATATGTCTGTATACGCACCCTTCTCTTTAAAGTTACGAATTTGTTTGCTGTGAAAACCCATACAACTGGAGCCATGAACTGACTTTATAGGGGAAATATCTTCCACTAAAGGGTCATAATTTATAGGGAAACCCCAATACTTAAACAGTAGTAGTGATATTTTCAGGTAGAGCATGTACCGTTGCATCACAACAGTGATATGCATAGGTACAATGCAAACGTATATAAATACAAATAAGCATATTAGCAACTTTCACGTTATTAGCTCAGACTAGTAATGTAGAGACTTCATACCAGTTGAAGGATTGGCTACTTTTCAGTAAGCAAAAGTTACAGGTTTTTATAAAGCCATTTCTGGGTGGCAGAATTCATTTGGAAGTTTAAAGATTGATCTTCCCTGAGCGTAAGCACAAATATCATCATAGCAGCCTTTTCAGAGGTACTTCATTGCTTCCTGTTGCAGCAATCATTTAATTATTAATTGAAATTAATTTTAAATAAAGGGGGTTTTTTGTTTAAAGCAGCACTAACAACTGTCACAAGCCAAAATGTTTTCCAATGGCTTGAGGTCTAGTCATGTCTTTCATTTTGTCTGTCTGGAATTCTGAAAGCATAGTGGTACCTACTGCCCAAACAATGTATGACATTGAATGGTATCTTACTTTCTACAATAAAAACAGAGTAGAACGCAGAATCCCAGTTAACAGTTAAGAAGCATACAAGATTTGGTGAAAAAACAAAGTTTGGTTTGGATTCTCTTACAGATTTGTAGTATGTTGAGAAAAAGTTTTTGCCGCTAAGCTAGCTACCTCATTTTTTATGAATATTGATACTTGCTCTGCACCATGTTCTACATGTGGTAGAAACTCTTTCTCTGTTTTAATTATAAATTAACAACTGGGTTAGCAATGGGCCAAGAACTCTCATTTTGTATTACTGAATGTCTTGGTAATCGATCAAGATGCTGTTGTTTGTGAGGCACTGTGCTTTTGTTCCCTGTTTGTGTTCTATCACCAATTTAAGTGAATGCAGGGCTTAGCTAATTATTTACAGGATGAAAATTTAATTTTACTGTTTTCAGTGTACTGTAACTTAGGATTGACTATACAGGCATCATGGCCATTACAGCTATATGGGACTAGAATAAAGTAAAGCAACAGTTCAGTTAGTATATGTGTGTGTGTATAAACATACATTTTTACATAATATATAAAAGTATGTATATATACATATATTTTCATGTACATATAAAAAAAAAGTACAATCTCAATATGGCCATTGTATGTCTTCCCATCTTGATTTTATGTCCTCGACCTAGGCCTCTTGTCTTTAGTTTGCTGATTTGTTGTGTCTTCTCTTGTAAAATGTAGGATTTTTGAGGATCAAAAAGTACTGCTTCCTTTCTGGAACTCTACCTGGCTGAAACTCTTAATATCACTACTGAAAAAGAGTTACACTGTGAGCACTGTACAGTGTGTGCAATTACGAAGATTGCTTAGACAGTAAAGCTATGGAGTGTATTCTCTCTCACACTCTAATGAATTTCTAATGACTATCCATAGTCATACAAACAGATAATTTCCTTACCAAGATAATCTTCTTTTATGTCCCCACATTTTCTTTACGTGAGCCATTATTGTGCTTTTCATGTCTCAACCTGCTTCCACCTTTTAAAAGGCCTCTTTAATTTTCCTGTTCCTTTTTCTTAATCTTATGTGACATTCTGTACCTGAGCACTTTTGGCAATTCTTGAGCAAGCTTTCCCTGTCTGCAGACAGTCTGTTTTGGCTCATCCTACTTCCACAGTGCAGCTGGGCATGCTAGATTGAATTTTTCTGCTTCATACTTGCCAGCTGCCAGACCATAATCTCTTTCTAAACCCAAGAATTATCAAACTCCTCAACTTTTTCTCATTACCGTAGCTGAGGCCCATATGGTAGATTTACATAGGAAGACAAACCAAAGCAATTCTGCAATTATTCTCAAAGCAAAGGCTTCTGTGTTGAATCAGACGCTGCACAGATTTTGGTGGAGCAGTCTCGTGTGTCTTTCTGACAAAGTGGTAGACTAAACTGGGCACTGACTGAGAGCACTGAATTTTAATCTGGATTTCAACATTGACTGCCTATGTGTCCTATGGCTAGTAATTTCACCTTTTTCAGTTTAGATCGTAAGGCCTCCAGAATGAGGACTGTCTTTTCCTGTCTTGCTATATTTGCACAGTGCTGCTACAGTAGGCTCCAAACCTTAAGCATTACTGCATCAGAAGTTTGCTTCAGTCACTAACATCATATTCAAGATCTAGAAACAGTCTTAGCTGCTTCCATGTATTAGAGGACCTCGCAAACGTTTTCAGCTCAACTCTTAAGTTTTCATTCACTCTGTTTTACAGTGAAAAGATTCGGGATAAGAAAGCCTTCAAGCTGGAGTTATATAATGACAATACTCTGTCCCCTAGAAGGACATCGTATCCTTGATTTGAGGTGAGGCTGCAGCAAACCAACAAGTTCTTCCACTTCTGAGAGATGGGAGTTGACAGACACCACTTTAAATGCGTATGTTGTTATTACGCTAGACCAAGTTAAGGTAGCAAAGGTGACAGGAGTATAGAATGGTTGAATTCTAATCTGGATTTCTGGGGAAAACATATTAATTATAAAACTGTATTACTTTGTCACTTCTTTAACAGTACAAAAATTTTGTTTTGAGGATGGCTTCTGCGGCAGCAGAAAATCGGATATATGAAGGTGTAACTGATTCAGCACTGTTAATACTAGTCTAATGGCCAAAAGTGCATCTCCTACCAGCTGTCTCCCTGAAGCACTCTGGAAAAATTGTTTTAATACTTTGACCTGATCAATTAATATAATGGGTAAGATTTTCCCATGGATCCTCCTCAGTGTTACTGTAAATCTGAACTTGACATGAATCATATAGACGCTACCGATGGAAAAGCCAGCAGAAAAGAATTGTCTTGGTGAAGCATATATTTTGCCATTTATATCAAACATTTGTCAGTGGGTAGATGAGAGGAAAAAAAAGAGTGAACTAGAAGTGAAATATACCTACAACATATCACTTTTCTTCAAATGCTTTGTTTCCCCTCTTACTTTACTATGGTATATGTCTCTGTTCGCTCTTTTGATTACTGAATTATATCCAAATTTTTTTTTTTGAGAATCAGGAACACAGGCCATTGATCCTTAAACAAGACTGTTTCCTAGTCTCTTATGTCCGATTGTAGATTTGTTTGTTAAAGCAACCCCTCTTAAGCAAGGTATTGACCCTTGTGAATTTGTGGGGGCAGGAGGGGGAAGTCAATAGTGATTGTTGCTGTCCTCTTTCTGTTTCTGCTTTGCAATTCTACCTTGGAAGTCACTCAGCAGGCCCTTCCCCAGTGCTCAGTTGCTCATATAAGGTAAATAACGGGAAATAGTGTAACTAAGTGACCGAATAGTACCTGGTGTTGAAATTGTGAAGTGATTTATATGGTGGTTTTCATCTTGGCAAGCTGCCATTGTTTCAGCAGTCAGTTGGGTCCCCAAATGACTCTGAACGGGCATAGGTGTTACATTAGTGATATAGAGTAACTTCCTACGTGCTGTGAAATCACTTTGTGAGCCATTGTTTCAATTGGGCAGACCACCCTATTACCAGCTTGCAGTGGTACAGAGCACATTTTCAGTACACAGTGCCTTGTGCCAAAGGCAGTGTAATCTCACAAAGCTACTGAGTTTAAACCAGCCGCTCTCTATTCCCCCCCACGCCCCAATACATTAATTAGAAACAAAAGCTTGAGAAATGGTATTGGAGGGGGAAAAAACCTGTACTATTTCCAGTATTTTATCTATAGGTGAACTGAGGAGCTGAGAGAATGACTTGGGTCCTCTTGCATTTGCCAATGGTACAAAATACAGTGGCTCTTCAGAAGATTTTGGAAAATCTTTGGATACTGTTTTAAGTTTCTAGTCTCTAGAGTGTTGTATATTAGAGGAAAAGTGCTTAAAGTCTATCTAAGCTTGGTGCAGAAATTTGCAGACCCATAACATTAAGAATAAAGTATCAGAGATGATGATACTGTGGGGTGGAGACTTGTACTGTTTTATCCAGCCACAATTTCACATGTTATGCTGATGTAGGGTGACTATCCAAAGGGTGCTTTTACTCACGTAGTTCCTTCAGTAATATAGCTAAAGTTATGAGGAAGAGGCCATTAACTGCATTGGGCTCAAGGACAAAGGTGGAAAAAGTACAGTATAAATGAGAATTGTTGAAAATGTCATTAAAAAGGTGGATTTTTCAGAATATGGTGAGAAAAGTCTTCTTAGCCAATCATTCTCATTCCTCTATCTAAATGAGAAGAGCTAAAGGAAATAACTTACTGCCTTTTCATGTGTGCATTCAGGGACAGAGGCAATTCTGTCAGCATGAAATCTAGCTAAGATGGAGAACAGGCCTTCTGTGATATGCAACTCCAGTAGCTTTAAGTTAGAAACTTAAAATGATGGCATGTCTTTGATAGAGAACCATACAAATTAATAGGCAGGAAAGAGATTGCATGAGGGAGAGTGAGACTCCTTTTCCCTCGTAGGTTGTTCAAGAGACAACAACAATCGGGCTAGCCAGGATATCCTAGAGAATGTTGCATTTCAGTTCAAGCCACTGAAAGAGTCAGCCCTAGTTGGCAGACAGCAGAAGGAGCTGGCATCCAGAGCTCCAGCACTTCCTGGTCTTCCGCAGTCTTCTCGGGTGTGTTAAGACTTCATGCTTGTTCAGGCTGAGGCTATGCTGATATCAATGTTTTGGTCCAGAGCAGTAGTGCAGTTTTGCAGAACGTACCCTGCTTGTCCACTAGTTGCCTACCTGTTTGTTCAGTTCAAAAAGGTTTTGATGCATGCAAACTACTTTCCTTTGGAGAAACAAGAGTTAGAAGCTCCTGCCCAGGTGGAAACTACATGCACCCCTGTGCCCACTGGCATCAGAAAGGTCTGAACCAGGGAGTGTGTCATGCCATAAAGTCCTCCAGTCCTCCAGCACATACTAAGCATTCACATGCCAGCAGGATGCTTTAGRGCTGTCAACAGCTTCTGTAACACCCTAAAGAGCTGCTTGTGCTACAGAAAGACCTGAATGTACCTTATTTACTATCAGATACCAGCCCCGAGTTCTTTGTGATTCTGCTGCTTTTTGCCTCACCTGCTCTGGTTTGGTGCATTTTCTCTGTTTAAACCTCAGATAGTAATTTTTGGCTTTATTACTCGCTGAAAGAAATTTTTCAGAATTAATGAGACTGATTTAAAAAAAAAAAAATCTGTGCCATTTTCTCTCTTTTTGGCTACACTCTGGTCATACTCCCATTTTTTTTCCCCTCTGGTTCTATTTTTTCCTATTTTCCAGTAAAAGGTGATGTGTCTATCTATAGTTTCAGCACTCCTAAGCTAATTGTTTTAAGAAAAAGCAGGTTATCATGACATTCTGTATAAAATCCCTCCTAGTGGCAGTGCCATAACTGTTATTTTGGTGCTTGTGGGGTCTTCTTGCTTGTGCACTTAAGAATAAAATAAATTTTATTTATTAGCAGTGTCACATTGCTTCACGTCAGTCCAAATTAACCTTCAGTTTATGTGAAGCAGCAGGTGCTGTGTCCTTGTTTGCAAGTTATACAAGTTTTGTGAGCTGTACCATGACCTTACTAGCTAATAAAAATATGTATTTAAAAATAGACAGAAAAGTCAGAAAGGAGAAGGAACTTCAGAGTGGCAATGTGATTTGACATCACATGTCCTTTTCTCCCCCAGTTCTCCTTGTTCCCTACCCATCTGGTTGATATATAATCTCTGTGTTGCTAGTGTCTTTTGTATGAAGAGGCTCATTTGTACCTACAGCTAAGGAATGGCTTTATTTTTCTTATGATCCTGTCTCAGGAGTCCTTGAGGTATCTCCATATCCCTATATTTCTATTATTCTGTGAAATGTTGGGTATGATCATCTTGTCTAGAACCTCAGGAGGAAAGTGAGCTCTTATGGCGTGTGGGAAGCAGCAGTCACTGTGGCAGACTGTTCCCACTGCCCAGACGCTGTGGAGCAAGGAAGAAATGTAGGTTAAAATGGCTGGGCTGCTGCCTCTCTCCTTCCAGTGGCCTTGGAACACCTGGTGGATGCAGCCCTGCAGGGAACTTGTATGTCACATTCCCTATTTTTCAAGCAAGGTGTAAAATATCTTGTTACTCAGTTTAGAGAATGCACGTAGGGAATTTGAATGCTGAAGAGGAAACACGTAGCAAGTTTTACACATCTGGAGAATTAGAGAGTAGGGCAGGTATTATTTCAATTAGGATTTTACAGCTAATAACGTTCTGTCAAAGAAAATTGCTCGTGACTGTTGTTGTTGGAGTGTGTATTGGGGAAGGTCATCTCTAAAGCAGCAAACATCCCTTAATAAAAATCAAAGGGATCACAGTGATGTGGTCCTGAACTGGTGCAGGAGCAGACGGACAGCAGATAAATAATACCTATATAGGGTATGCTGGTGAATAGCCATTTTATGTGGCCAGTGCTTATTGCTAGGATTATACTTACCTCTTAGCTGCTTATCTGGCTGAGTTGCAACAATAGTAAGTAGGAAGGTGTTTCCTTAATTTAAGGGCATTGAAACACTCTCTAATAAAGGACTTGGCCTAAAAATATTACTGCAGCAGTCTACATAAGGTTCAGTACAGTGCCTAAAAATGTGTGTTCTGTTGCTTGTAAACCCTCTATCAATCGTGTTATTTGATCCATTAAGGAGGCTGGACTTTTTTAGGGTGGATATGTTAGTTGACTTTATGACTAATGGCCAGTGCTCATACAGAGTGATTAAACCAATCTGCTCCTTCACCACTCAAAAACCCTCCTGACAGATAGCAACAAAATGGCATCAGATGCCAAACAAGAACAGATATGACTCTAATAAGCTAAGGGAGAGATCCATAATTCACATCCAAGGTCTTATTGTAGCTTGCTTTCTTCTCTAACAAGGTGCAGGAGTCCGGCTACCACTCCTGAATATCAAGTACAGCAAAACAGGGAGAAACTCTTCTCACTTGCTTGTGTTGGGCAAAAGACTTCCTTGTCTCCCAGATACATTTGCAAGCCATGCACCGAGGGCAATGTGGAGTTACCTAGTTGATGGCAAATGCTGTGCCTCTGGAGACAAACAGGTATATCTGTTTGTTAGGAAAGAAACATCACCTTAACACAAATTATTGTACTGAAATGTAATTCCAGCCTGAATTGCTTTATACTGGCTTCAGTGTCAGCAGGCTCATGGAGAAACCATCTTGATG
>JAYKAV010003256.1:0-122339 GCA_035582835.1 Phoebastria nigripes | reverse complement strand
TACTAAAAAATCCACCCACCAGCAGGAAAAGCCCCTTCCCCACTGAATATGTGCCGTAAAAAGAAAGGACACTGTGACTTTTAAGTGAAGACGAGACATACAAGAACCAATAGAAGCGAACTACGAAACTGCCACCCTMGCAGAGGGGCAGTTTGAAGTGAAGGGCGGGCATAAAAGGGGAARGCAAGTGCCATGGGGGGGACTTTCGACTTCCGATCTGGGGACTTGGGACTCTTTTCGGGAACTTGTGGGAACTTCTGAAGGAGCGCTCCCGCAGACCTGAGACCCCCGTTGGCTGGACCAGTGCTGGAACCTGGACCGGTGATCTCTTTATCTTTCTTTCTCTTGCTCTCTCCTTCTCTCTTTCTTTTATTCTTTTACCTTTTCCTAGTAAGTAATGCAAGGCATAAACTCCCACAGCAGTGGTGAGCGACAAGCTTTTCTGCTACCCAATTATTTACCAATGAGCCTAGCTATAGAGTAAAAGTCTTTGTCTATGTACAGACCTTGAGCATCGTTTCACCTTAATCCATACCGAGGGAGTTTGCGAATCTGAGTCACCTCTCCCGCACAGGCAGGACGTGACACCCCCCAAAAAAGAAAAAAACAAAACAAAAACAAACAAACAAACAAAAAACCACCAAAGCAAAAACTCAACAAAACCAGCTCTCCAGGATGACTGCACTAAAGAGTCTATAGAACTAAATTGAGATGGACTACCCCATTGTAAGTTTTAGAGAATGACTTAAAAATTCTGCAGAAGATATGGTGTCTCCTATAGCACTAGTCAGGGGTCTTCCATAAGGAAGTAGTTATTAGGATACTGCTTGGGCTTACAGCATAGAAGAGCATAACAGATGATTCTAGTACAAAAATCCTTGCTTGCTAGTCTGCAATAATAAAAATTTGTTTATGTTTTGAAGACTTTTTAGTAATGTATTGTATTTAGATTAAAAGGATTTTTTTTTTTAGCCTTTATATTAAAGGAAGATGAAGTATCCTAACTACAGCTGTTCAGGTAAACTGAATATGGGAGGATGTACCCCAGTATAGAAGACAACATAGTAGAGCAACCAGTATGCTAACAGGCATATAAATAAATGTAAAAATAAATATAGAAAAAGAAATCTATGGAAGTATCTAAAGTAAATTGTGTGTGTATTTTTCATATTTCAGGAGTGTTTTTTTCTATCTAGGTTGACAGTGATACATGTTCTTGAATCTGGATTTATTTTTATACTTATTTGTATGTATTGTATTGTAACTATTGTTTTACCTGAACTGAATTTTTTTTTTTGTCTTGCTGCATTGCAAATGCACATGGAGCTATAAATGCCAGATGCATATCTGTTTATTGGATTGTCATCCAATTTGGAGTAGAAGGATACCTTGGGTTTCTTGTAAGGTCAGTTTCCATTAAAAAAGAAATCAGTATCATACCTGGTTTACAAATTCAGTTTTGCTTGTTTGCAGCTGTTTATCCACAAGAGTTTTGTTTTGCCCTTTTTTTTTTTTCCCCCTTCCAATTGACTGAATTTAATCTTCATTCACAGATCATGCCTCAATTTTCTGAAAAGTCTCCAAGCCTTGCTTTAGTACCTTCTGAGAAGACAGTTTATGCTCCTTTGGCCTGTTTTAGTTCATCCCATAATTCTTTTGGTGTGCTTTTCATGTCTTTTTTTAGTAGCTTAGGGCTTTTCTATTTGTTTTATCTCATTTCACAGGAGTACCATCTTATAACTTACCTCCTAGGAGATGCCACCTTTCTTCCAGTGCCAGTATCAATGCCCATCCAAGTTGTAGAAGATCTCAAGACTTTGCAGGTCAGCAGGTTGGCTTACCAAGCTATTAAGTCACTAAAAACTGCCTGTTTGCAACAGCTTTTTCAGAGAAACTGTCAACAAATGATCAATGATAAACGGTGCTCTCTAGACAGACCATATTAAGGTCTCATAAGACTGTCCAGACTCCTGACATGATATTTATTATGCAATGCAATTAAGGCATTCATTTAAGAACTTTGTATATTGTAAGATCTCAGTTGTTTCACTCCTTCATTCACAAGGGAGGATACAACAGTCTCTCTCATCAAAGGACAGGGTGTGAGACTGTATTACTGTGCTAACCTAGCTTATGGGACTACAACAGCTCAAGGCCACTGGTGGTGTTCTTAAACTGTTTTTATTTCTCTCGCAGGTTATATCTTTAAGCAAATCTATTTTTGCTGTGCTGAAATTTACCACAGCATGTCTCAGAATGCAGTGCCAGGATTACCCCCTACCTTGTGTACTAGACTGCATTGTGCCTGCCATCAGGGTTATACTTCTACACGTTGCATTCTGCTTTCCAGTGACGTTTTGATGTCTTCCACCTGGCTTCCTTTTTTTTCTTTCCATCCTCTTTCATCTTCATCATCTTTCCAAGGACATCTGACCTTTTGCTTGGCTCAGCCACTCTGGTTTTACATATTAATTGCCCTGTGTAGAAGTATCAAACTGAATCCAGCTCATTGTCTGCCTCTAAAGAGGAAGGTGTGATATTTCCGTAAGTTTCCTCTACATTTTATTTCTGTGTCAATCGAGTATGATTTATTGACCGGTCAAGAGGCTATTTTAAGCATACAGAATACACATAATAGATGTTTGTACCAGGGGTTATGCTCACTGCTGTTGGGGTCATGGACACAACAACAGTTCTGTTTAATATCTTTATCAATGATCTGGACGAAGGGATCAAGTGCTCCCTCGGCAAGTTTGCAGATGACACCAAGTTGGGCGGGAGTGTTGATCTGCTTGAGGGTAGGAAGGCTCTACAGAGGGATCTGGACAGGCTGGATTGATGGGCCGAGGACAACTGTATGAGGTTCAACAAGGCTAAGTGTCAGGACCTGCACTTGGGTCACAACAACCCCATGCAACGCTACAGGCTTGGGGAAGAGTGGCTGGAAAGCTGTCCGGCAGAAAAGGACCTGGCGGGGGTGTTGGTTGACAGCTGGCTGAATATGAGCCAGCAGTGTGCCAAAGTGGCCAAGAAGGCCAATAGTGTCCTGGCTTGTATCAGACATAGTGTGGCCAGCAGGACTAGGGAAATGATTGTCCCCCTGTACTTGGTACTGATGAGGCCCCACCTTGAATACTGTGTTCAGTTTTGGGCCCCTCACTACAAGAAAGACATTGAGGTGCTGGAGTGTGTCCAAAGAAGGGCAATGAAGCTGGTGAAGGGTCTAGAGCACAAGTCTTATAAGGAGCAGCTGAGGGAACTGGGACTGTTTAGCCTGGAGAAAAGGAGGCTCAGGGGAGACCTTATCGCTCTCTACAGCTACCTGAAAGGAGGTTGTAGTGAGGTGGGTCTCGGCCTCTTGTTCAATTGCTTGTTACTTGGCGGGAAGAGGAAGTGGCCTCAAGTTGCGCCAGGGGAGCTTTAGATTGGATATTAGGAAACATTTCTTCACTGAAAGGGTCATGAAGCATTGGAACAGGCTGCCCAGGGAAGTGGTTGAGTCACCATCCCTGGAGGTATTTAGAAGACGTGTAGATGTGGCACTTAGGGACATGGTTTAGTGGTGGACTTGGCAGTGATGGGTTAATGGTTGGACTCGATGACCTTAAAGGTCTTTTCCAACCTAAACGGTTCTATGATTCTATAACAACAAGAAAAAGCAGAGTGTGGTTATGACTCTAGGGCTTTTGTGCATTTGATTCAGTGTATGGGTTATAATGACCCAAAAGAGGTGAACAAAGCGTTAGAAGTTAAACCAAGGTCTCCCAACCAGCAGAATACTGATGTGCAGTTAGAGGCTGTGCACCAAGCAAACTGTTGCCCATATCTTGTTAAATATCATAGTCATTAGAACAAATATATGGGATTAAGAACGATAATAATGAGGCCTACACATCTGTCTGCACTCTGAATAGCTCAGCGTGTGCTACCTTCCCACCTGTAGTCCTCAAGTTCTCTGCACAGAACATATACTGTGAACGGAAGAAAAAAAAAAAAATGTGGAGAATTAAGATTGGCATAGACTGCCCATATACAAATTTACTAATTAAAATAAAAAAGGCAGAACACAAAACCTGGCTGTAGATATAATGTCAGCATTATTTACTTGGTCTCAAAAGCAAGGAGGATTGCCTAGAGCAGGTACCCTGAAATGGAATTTGACTCTGTAGAAAGTACTGTGAAATGCAAAGTTATCAGCATAATCTAGTTGGAAGGGGAGGGTCTTACCAGCCTTCTAGAGTGTGAAAGCATGCCGTACAGGGGGTATATATGTATGTGTGAGAGAATATGCATGTTTTGTTTTATTCAGGAAGGTGCTGAAAGGGAAGACTGCTGTGAAGTTCTTCTTTGGTCACTATTCTTTCAGTCAAATTTTTTTCCCAGTTAGACAATGCGATGAAAAGGTAGGACAGGGACTGTATCTGTTACTGAGGGACAGGGTCATCAAAATCAGATTGTCTCAAATTGAAAATAATTAGAGGATTTGGTATAACTTTTTTAAAAAAACCCAAAGCAATATTTGAATCTCTTCTGCATTGTAGGTGACTGATAGAAAAGTGGTGGTTTGAATTTCATGGTCAGGGTAAGAATAATTGAATGTGGCTTGTTAAACCATTCTCATTTTTCCTTTCTATTAGCTAGCAAGAAATAATCTAAATGGCATTTAGATATTGTAATATGCTGACTGTTTTAAATCAATGGATTTGGGTTTAATATTCTTTTAAAAGTTGACATTTTTTAGGAATTTCTGACACTTCTACTTTTTGGAGAAGGCTTGCTACATACTAAACTTTTCTTTTGAGCAGTGGGTAAAATGGAATATAGATTTGGCAAGCATTTCTGTAAACTGGCATATGTTAAGCAGAGAATGCCAAGGTACAAGTAGCCAGATTAATTAATGCTGCTTCCTGGACACTATTGAAACATTTTGCGTCCATCCTTTCACTCTGCCTTTCATACAACCATCCACTTACTCCAATCACCAGATGACACTTGAACCTTTTCTTGCAAAGTAAAGAAGATTGCATAAACAGAAAAGTAAAGCAAGATTTGTGCCCAGAACTTTACTTTCAGCATCAGCTTTTGAGATGTTCTTGAGAGTATGAAGCCAATGAATGACAATATCATCAGTCAGGCAGTCAAAACAAGGCTTTGAAACTTTCCTGAGATGGGGTCAGTGGCAAAAGTTCATGTTCAAGGTGTTGGAGAAATCTGTTTCAATACCTACATTTTTTTGGTCTCCTGAAACTCAGTGCTGAGTTAATATTCAAATTATTATTGGAATTTAATTGTATGTAGGTGTTTTCCATAACAGACAGTTATGAATTAATAATCACTTATGTCTTTATTTACTTAAATGACATAGTCCAGGATGAGAATTTCAATGATGACAAGACAATCGGTAAAGCAGACTCTGCAGTGAGTTTTCTCCACCAAACAACAAAAAACCCACCCAACTTACTTGAAAAACAAGTAATTCAACAACTAGATTTTCAGGTGATACTGGAGGCCAGATTTGCAGAGTAACCTCTTTTCTTGGTTTCAATTTTTACCGCTTACAGCAGATTTTAGCAGTTTATTTTCCTGCAGATGCTTCAGGAGTATTCAACAATATTTCAACAACTGAAGTTTGAATGCTTTTTTTAAATGTGCTATTAATTTTGCTTTTGATTACTTTAAAGAAAATGATCTTGATATCAAAATAAATTTTAGAAGTAGTTCTTCTAAATGCTTTGCCAATTTATTTCTGCTCAAACTTTGGGAGTGAGCCATTTTAAGATGCTGTTTTGATGCTCTCTGTGATCTGATGCTTTCTCTAGTAAGATCAAGACTAGGATTTTTCTGTTCCTTTACTAAGGATTGTCATCACATAATGAGTTTTGGTCACAGCTATTTGGAGATTAAAGACTTTCCAGTTTCTCAGTACTGAGTGAATCAGTTTGCTGCTAGACTTGTTTCTCCTTTTCTTCCTACTCTTTAATTGGTACTATATCTAAAGGTGTGCAGTGCCTGCGCTTCCTGTGGTGCCACTTCCTTTACTCCAAAGTTTACATGTAGTTATGCTTTAAATAGATGTGATGCGTCTATAAGTTTACACTGCTTTATTTTGTGCCAGCGTACTCTTCTGTATGCCACAATGAAAATTAGGCTCCTTTGAGACAAAATGGAAAGTTAATATCTTCCTCTAGGCGTTTCTCAAACTTGAGTTGCCAAAACCTCCCCTCACTGAATCTCAATTAACCTCTACTCAGCCTTTTATTGGATTTGTCTTTGTGCATTTAAGAGAGCTGTTAAACTTGGAGTTAAATGGATTCACTTAGGTGATGTGCTCAGTCAAGTTGTGTCTTAATCTCATTGCAGACTAGCAGCTTTCTTGTGTGACAGGTTCACGAAGGAAGACACACAGTAGCGGGAAACACTTTTTGGTAGTGACAGTTGAGAAATGCTTCTGTCTCGGAGCATATTGCAGTCTTACAGCTTCTGTGACTTAATGGCCAAGCCATAGCTCTTACTATAGAATTCACCTTGACTTCTCAAGAAATTAAATACTAGATTCGGATGTGGATCATTATGCTGGCTTCTGACATTTATACTTGCATGAGATTACCTTATCTGAGTGGATTGAAGCAATCTAAGTTCATTTTGTTGTTTTGAGCTTTTGGGGGGTTTGGGGGTTTTTTTGTTTGTTTATTTAGGGGATTATTTGAATTGGATTTTTGCAGGGTTTTTTGGTTTATTTTTAAGAGGTCTGAGGCGCAGTCCTTACAGGGACTGTATGCTACCATGAGCTCCATAGCAGATGATAAAATGGACCTCTCAGACCTTGCTGCATGGAAGCATTCTGCCTTCCTGACCACTTCTTCTTTTTATTTATATATTTATTTATTTTTGTCTGGGTTAACGTTTTTCCTCTTGGCACATTATCACATTGAACAAATGTGCAGATTTAGCACAAAAAGCCTGAGCCTCCAGATGACAATCTTCCTCTGCTTTCTGTGGGCAACCAGGAATGAGAAGAAAGACTATTGCAATAGCTTGTGTTTTCCAACTTTCCTTCCCCTGCAGCTCTAATATTTTTCTTAGATTGACTCTTCTAGTTTGTGGTAAGTGAATACTGATCTCATAATAAATGTAGGAAGCGTTGAATCTTAGGAATTAGGTTTATATGACTAATTCAGGATTTAGTTCTTTCTCACATAGATTCTGGTCAGTCATAATCTCTTATCTCCCTAAGCTTTTTCCCAACTGATTCTGTGATTTAAAATAATAATCTTAGGCCCACAAGTGCCTAATTAGACTGTATGCCAGAAGAGAGTTCCATTGATAATTAAATATGTCAGCTTAATGCAGTAGGAGCGACTTAAACATGTTAAGCCACTGGGAAGTCATTCGAGCTGCCTACTGCACAGGGAAGAAATGCAAAGAAATCTTTCTTATGGACCGTTAAAATTCTTCATGACTGTTATTTCTGATTTGCAGTAAAATCTTTAAATCTGAGAATCCTTGTTCTTCCATCAAACATATATTCCTGTTTGCTACATCAGCAATCCTTGAGGTCAACAGCAATGTGCCATTTTGTTCCAGCTACCAGTTTAAGGTTTGCTGATGATCTGTTTCTGTAAGTTCATTCTCATTATATAACAGAGGACATAAATATCTGAACATGATGAATTTCCCAGAAACATGGTATTACCCTGGAGATGTGGTCACATGCAGCTTCCTGGCCTTCTCTCTAGGAAAAAAAAAAGTGAAGCAAATATCTAATGCATAGTAAAGTGGCCATGGTCCAATATAGACCCAAAGTGAAATAATGTATGATTTCCTTAAGGTAGGGAAATGCCAACATAGATCACAGAACAGAACTGTATGTCATCATTTCTAGAATAGAAGTTGCTACTAAACCCCTGTTTTATAGTTGCTGCACCGATGTAGCACTGTGGGAATGAGTTTCAGCTCTGTATCTTATGTTTTGGCCTTGCATTTCAGTCTGCAAATAGGATTTGTGCTCAATGAGACACCAACACACTGAAATTCATAGAATCGCAAAATTGCATGTCTTGGAAGAGACCCCCAGAGGGCTCCAATCCAATCTCCTGCTCAGCGCAGGTCCAGTTAGAGCAGGGCGCTCAGGGCCTTTGTCTAGTCAAGTTTTGACTAYCTCCAGGGATTTTTGGGTAGGTCGTTCTGGTTTCTTTAGCATTGTTGTTTTTTAGGGGGAGAATTTCTCTGAACAATTAAACCTGCAGTGGGGAGAGCTCCATAATCAGTGCCCTGTACCAAGTCTGCTCAAGTGTAACTCACTAGGAAAATAGTTTTTTCTTTAGAAATGAGGCTGCTGTTACTACAGTGTGTTATACTTCTAGGCATCCAGGGTTCAGCAATGGAAAAGTTGTTACTCCTGGATACTTTTTTGGTGGCCAGAGAAAGAGAGTAAATTTTTGCTAAGGTACCGTGAGAAGCACTATCACCACCTTGTCTAGTGATCACAGCAGGACTGACCAGACGGTGAGGCTCAGCTCTCTGCTGGACCATATCCACTTTTGAACCCCTCCATGAAAGCTGCCCTCCTTGCTACCCTGTTTGTAAACTTACCAAGTTTACATCTTACATTATAGTCACACTACTGATAGCACAATTTAGCTGACAAAAAGCTATCCTATATTACAGCAAACTTAATTGATGATATAACAAATGCTTGATTTAAACTGACAAAATTAGTTGCTTTCTTTTTCTCCGGTATTGCTGGTGCATGGATATATGGATTCTAGCTTCTTAAAAGTTTATCTCAGTCTGCCTCTGATTTTCACCTCTTGAACCTGCATTGCTTTCTATTTGTGACATGAAAATTAGTTGCCATGGAAATGATTGCAGCAGGAACAGAGGATCTCTTAAACAGGGGACAAAAAAAAAGATTGCATATATAAGCAGATGGGCTTAGCAGTGAGCAAGGAAGAAAAATCACCTAAAATCTAAGGTGTAAGGAGCAGGGGGTTTTGTTTTAAAGAAGTCTGTCTATATTTTCATATGTATACCAACATCATCTTAAACCCTTGCTGAGTTCTTAGAGCACGGTACGCGTGTAAGTGTTTACCTGACATCCTAATTTATATGGAAGTGTATCCTTAGTATCTGTGGGGACTGAGTACCAGCTTTAGTGAGACACGTGGTAGAATGAGCTGCAGCAGGTGAGCAAAGGCCCCTGTGGGTGAAACAGGTGTAAGAAGAAAGGTTCAGAGAGTTCCTTTGCTGGTCCAAAAAATGATGCAGCCTATAATCCCCAAATGCTGTGCAACAACAGCATCTATCTGATGAGTGCGGTGATAATAGCCTGGAGGGCTGGTTCTGCTTAGCTATATTTGTAACTTTTTTCTTGTCCTAATATGGATCTGACCTGAGATATTTTAAGGCTAATTCTTTTGATTTGGATAAGAACGGAATAAAATCTGTGGTGGTATTGTCAGGCTTACACTGGGATGGCTTTCAGTCYAGCATTGACAAAAAGATTCTCCTAGATCCGTGGGAAAAAACTAATGCGGTTTTCATTATGGAGGATTACAGTCTTTCTATCTACATATCTATATCCATAGTGATGGGAAGCTGACAATCTCTTCACACCTGATGTTAGGGAGAATGCTTAGTAGATACAGCTATGATGTGACTGGTGATAAGGAAATTTTCAGGGCAAAGTAAACTAGATTTCACATAATGTAGGGGACAGTATTTAGGTCTGTAATTCTTTTTCCTAGGTATAGCACAAGTCTGGAAATTTAAAAGGGTATTTATAGATGCCCATTTTGTTTGTCACTATGGGGAAAAAAAAAAGGGAAATTGGATCTGTGTGTTTGCACAGTGACCATGTTGAAAGCTGGAGAAGAGAAGGGTGGTGAACCACTGAAAGAGGTTGCTCAGACTGGTGGTAGATGCCCCATCCCTGGAAACATTCAAGGTCAGGTTGGATGGGGCTCTGAGCAACCTGATCTAGTTGAAGWTGTCCCTGCCCATGGCAGKGGGGWTKGRACYAGRTGACCTTTAAAGGTCCCTTCCAATCCAAACTATTCTATGATTCTATGATCTCTTGCTAATAATCAGAACATCTAGTTCTCTGCAAGGTATCCGAAAGGATCACATGCTATCTGGTTTGAGTTCTTATTAGAAACAAATCTTGTTTCACCATATCATTTGAATAGTTACTCGCTTTGACCCTTTCTCGTACAATTATCACCTATAATGGTCACTGCAAAGCTTCATAGTATGTCCCAGGTAAAACAGTATGGCTCCACCCATAATCTCAAAGAGTAGGCTTTTGTGATATGGTACAGAATATACTACACTATCATTACAGAGCTGCTGTCCTATCATGCTGTGGCATTGGCCTTTGCTGGCAAAGTATAAATCTAAGCAAATACCTCAGAAAGCTTTTCATGCACAGTCACTGGAATAAAAGAATATTAAAAAAAAAAGCTTAACATTTAGTTCAGACCATTCTTTTGTTTGCTTTCTGTGAATATTTTAGCGTATGAAAAATGTCTGTACAGAGCATGAGATTTATGTACATGGAGAATATTTGCCAAAATCACATTATGAATTTATACAGATGAGTATTTAATCAGAAGACCCAAATTTAATGGTCATGTTTATAAATATAAAAAAAAATACAATGCACAATCCAAGTTAAATGACAATGCTTGATTTTTGCTTTATATACCCAAGATGAAGGGCTCATCAATAATCCTCTCATGAAAGATTAGTTGTAGGAATGATTCTGCAAATAATTAAATTATGAAATATTAGAATATTTTAAACTGCTGAAGGCCAACTATGAATAGAAAAAAAATTCAATACAAATGAGTTGTTCTAGCTGGGAACTTCCACAGCAATGGTCAATGTCATCAGAGTCAATGAACATCTTCTCTTTAGCAGCCATTGCTCTAAATTTACAATGAACTTGAGCCCATCTGCCACATATCCATCTCTCTTTATTGCTCAGCAGTAAATTTTGTGGCTTTGTTTGGGACAATATCTTTTGTTTATTTTTTAAATAAGTTTTTGTGTCAGCCCAACTAATTAATTCAAAACTCACTCAAATCTTAGTATTCAGTAGGGCTCTGTCATAGCTGGGCTAAATGTTACTTTTGGTTTCAACAAATTTTTTGTTAATTGTGTGCTCCTTTGTATGCCTGGCATCTTCAAAGGGGTGGGGGGTGCTTGGGTTTTTTCGCTCTTTCACCAGGTGCTGTGAACAGAGAAATGAATGAGAAATGCATCTTGTAATACCAACAAGACAGACAGGATCATAATAGTTAGGGGTGGTGAAAAAAATGTGTTCGATATCAATATGTCTTGGGGGGGGGGGGAAGTCCTTAATGAGGATTAAACTCTTTTGTCAGGGCTTAGACTGGTAGTCTGAACTATTTCATCTGATGTAATGAACAGGATAGTGCACTGTTAGGTAAAATAACGCCCTGTAAGGCATATGTATATTGCTGAAAGTTGGATTTTTCCCATCCATGTTGTAATTAAATTTAGTGTTAAGAGTTTTATTTTTTTTAAAGTTCCAGTAGATTCTGTTCTCCAAATTGGTCATCAAAATATTTCTGCCATTCACTCTGTATCCAGAAGTTGTAATACTTTGTAAAATAGAAGATGCAAAACCCATTTAAACAAGGGCAAGGCCATTGATAGTTCAAAAGGGAGGATTCATTTGCTTCTCATACTACTAGTACATAGTCTGAGACTCAAGGGTCTTCACAGGGCAGAGGTAAGAAGGCCTGTATGTGTCCCTCCTACTGCTCCCCAACTACTTCCATGCAGCAGCGGAGTACTGAGTCTCCTGCAGAACTGGTTCAAGTTCAGAGTACTAACGAGCAAGGACTTGGAGCCAGAACCCTTTTTCCATCTTCCACACTATTGTGTGGTATTTTGAAATGTCCTTGGATATTTTTAATTATTTAAGGTTGTTTTCTTAAAGGCTCATTCTGACCCTTTCTCATGAGTCAAATATCCTAGGAGCATTTCTAGTCTCTTGTAGTGAAATCTTTTGAAATACTTTTTTTAAAGTATTTTTGACCAATGTTTTAATTGCTTACTTTCTTGATAAGCTTGTATACAAGTCTATGGAAATACTTTCTTTCATTGCAAAGGTAAACATTTTCTATTGCTTATATTTTAAGTGTTACCACTTTTTTATTATTGTCCAAACAACTACTATAACGAACCTGTCAACTTTGGGTATCTTGTAGTCAAAGCCTCTTTTTTTTCTACCTTTTTTTAACAAACTATATACATGTGGTTTTTAAAAGAAGTATAAAAATATGAAGTTTGTCTTGTTTTTTCTCAACCTGCAGCTGATATTTTTGGGCACAGTTAAAAGTAGTCCTGAAAGGGAAAGATTCCACATGCTTCTGTGCTTAATTATGCAATTACRCTATCAGAGAAATCACAATATTCATGGTGACATCATTGTTTTTATCTTATTTATGCACCTTCTAACTCTCCTTCGTGAACTGTAAAGAGCGGGCTTCCTATCTGTGTCTGCATCTAGCAGTGAAGTCTCCAGTGCTGGTTTTGCATACCGTCAAATCCGTAAACATCTGAATCCCTCGAGCTGTGGGTTTATACTTTAGCATGAGAAAACTGAACATGCGATCAATATATTGTAGGAGCATACAGAGTGTAAATCAGGCTTGTGTTGCTGCTCCATGATTATGTTCCTTCCTGGATGGGTGACTTACACGATGCTCCCGAATGGTGCCCCACAGCTTTTGCTGGCATCAATTGACGCAAATATACAGATTTTTGTACGCAAAACACTTTCTGTCTGCGTGATGAGGTTGAGATGAACGTACAGTACCCTGCAGGATAGAGTATTAAATGTTTCTCAGCACTCAGCCGTGACTAGGGTTTCTAATTTAGTGGAGGGGAATTCAGTACCTTTTCATTGTGGAAAAGCAAAGAAAGATTTCTAGGCCTAAATGGAAAGAGATTTTTAGGCCTAAAAACGTAGAGCAAAATCTCAACAACCACAAACAGGATCTCACTGTGGACATTGGAGGCTATTTATTTAAAAAAAAAAAAAAGTCACAGACAATGTAGTTATCACAACATACTGTATATTTTATGTGTGTATATTCTTACTTGTCTCTTCTCTTGCATGGCAGTAACACAATACCCTAAACGAGATCGTATTATGAGACAGCCTTTCATAAGGGAAAGCTTTTTGCAAACTAAAATGGACATTTCTGACTGACATGAGAATGTTTTGTTTTACTTTATTTCATGCAGCATCTAGTCTTCATGCTTACCTTGTTCACAGCAAATATGTTCCCTTCCCTCGCCATTAGAGAGCACCTAAAAGCATGACCATAAGCTTTCTGTGTTCTGCCTCACTTAAATGGTCAGCTGGCACCTCCACAACAAAGCCCAGCTGGAAACGGTTTTTAACTTGGCCTTTTTTCATTGATGTCTGGACTCCCTGGCAAACAAGATCTCTGAGCACTGTGAGCTTTTGGCTTTTGTTTTTATCTTTAAATAAATTTGATTTAAATTATTCAAGGTACTTTTCTGTGCTTGCTTAGGCTACAAATCATTATTTCTACCATTTGGATACCTTCCTATTTCCAGGATTTCCCCACGCTGAAACAAGCATCATTTTCTTCTGGATATTGGCTACAGCTAACTGCTGTGCAGTACTTTCAGCCCTACAGGTTAGATAAATCTGGCATTGGAAGGTCCATTCACAGCAGCTGGCTGTGGATACTGTAGATTTATTTGGAGATTTAGGTACCAGTGAAGGAGAAGCTTTTTCTTCTGAAGCATTTTTAAGGGTCATAAACTTCTGCCTATAAGAAGAATGGAAGCGTATTTTCTGTGGTTTTCTAGATGCCCAAGCAAGTAAGATGCAATAATATTCAGCTAGAAATTTATTCATGCCTCTTGCTGGGAGGTGATTCCTACCCTCTTACTTAAAGGTCTGCGATTGATTTGCACAGTGCTGTTTTTCAGCATCACCAGTTGTATTTTGGAAAGTGATGATAAAAGGAATTGCTATCTTGCACCATTTGCAAGACAGGGTTTTGCCCAGCCTGACTCCAAAGTGAAACTAGAAAGAAGGTCAGAAGTTATCCTAGAGAAAAAGCTTTAGCCAGATGAAGAGCAGGACAGGCTACCATTTAAATGACTCTTGTGTGGTATACCACCAAGCATTTGTTGCTAATGTAGCCGGACACTTCCCATCAACAGATATCCCGCCACTATATTCCTGTGTTAGCCTCCTGCATTCACTGAGGCTTATTCTTTTCTATCTCACAGTTAAGCTTTCGGTGTTTATCATCCTTCATGCGGACTTTCCTAGCTGTCACCAGTTGGTTTGACTGCCCCTATTTATCTTTGCCCTGGCATAGATAAGAAGCACTTGGTATCACAACAGCTGAAAGGCATTTTAAGAAGTTATTCCCTGCTGTTTTCTGCTGTGTGGTGCTGTTTGAGTTGAACACATGCCTGATTATATGCTAACTTGAACCCAATCTTGGACAGTAATGATGTTTGCTAGGCTGAAGAACTGGACTTGGGGATTAAACATATATTAGGATCATGGCTTGAATGAGAAGCAACAATGTTACCAAACTAAAAAAAAACTCAGTCCCTTGCAAACATAATATAAACCTGACAGACATCATGAAAATCAAGGTTAACACATGAAATTTTTTCAAGGGTATATGTGTTGGAGTGAGTTTGCGTAAAAACTTCAGCCTTTTTCTCAAAATGATGAAGAAAATGACTTTGTATTTAATTTTTTTATCTATGCTCAATACCATCAAATGTAATCACAAGCGTTTTATAAAATGCTTTCACATCCAAGTTTTAAAAATTTGAAGAGGAAAAATCCAAAGCTGAAGAGCTCAACAGAAAACAGTAAGCTTCTAGTACTTAAGTATAACATTCTCAACTGCTAGAAGTGAAAGACTCAATAAACCAGTAAAGCCTATCTCCATTATCACATAGCAAATACATAAAGCAGAATTGCACTAAAAGGTGTTTCACAGCCTACAAGTATGTGAAATAACTCTGATACCGTGCATTTCAAAGAAAAATGAAAATGTAGACTAAAATCCCAAGAATTTTAATTCAGAATCTGGAAATGAGTAGCAGCTTACTATTAAGTATCTTACTAAACAGCAGTGTGTTAATTTAAAATGGTTTTGACAATTAAAAAAAAATAGATAGCTGCTTTTCATAAGACCTAATGTTTTCATTTGGTTTGTAAGTTGTTTATATTTCATAAGCCTGCATGAGTTTCAGTGAGATTTAGGAATYGGGCTACTAAATCCAAAAAGTGTGTGAAAGTATGATTTAAAAAAAAGCCTAAACAGCGCTGTGCTTGGACTTGTTAAAACCTTTTGTGTCTTGAATGTTTCAGTCCTGCAAACGGAAMTATTTAGTTTCTCTGCTTTGTGAAATCTAGGGGTGTCTTTCCTGCTTCTAAACACAGTGGGATCAGGACATGAGTCTGCGAGGTTCATGGGGCTGGACCAATGCTTGCTGCTTCGTTATAACAAAACTGGACCATTTAAATAATGAATAACAAATAATAGAAGTGTTAAGGCTGACAGAATATTCCATCCTTAGGATTTTACAATGTATGAAGAGAGGACTGGAAATTAAACTGCAAATTTGCCACCATTTAATCCAACTGGAGAGGAAGGTAGAGGGAAGGGAGGGCAGGCAGCTCATCAATCACCAGGAGCTAAGAGTGAGCACAGATGCTCAGAGATAGGTTTTTTTGGTTTGTTTTTATCATGATGCAGAAGGTGCTGCCACAGTTGTGTGAGATAATGACTTCTACTGAATTCCTGGTGGGAAACCCTGTTATGAATACAGCTGCTTACGCAGAAAGTGGTGTATACCTCTACCACACTGCTCCCCATACCTCACCCAGTAGAACTATACTTTGACTTTCGTGTAACAAGATACAAGCAAGACAGCAAGCTGGCTTGCTTTTTTTTTTTTTTTGTGAGGAGAGGAAAAGCATTCTGATTGCTTTCCTCTGTTTTTGTTTTGTGTATCCCTGCCATCTCAGCCGTGATAGTGACTCTGATCCTCAATCCACTCACAGAAGAAATGCTTCTCTAGGCCAGTCTCTCCCTCACCCTGCAACAATCTGTCTGTAGGGGTGAGAAAGCAATTCATTCTCTGTTCCTGTTCTGACTGGTCAAAGCTCTTGACAAGATGTCAGTGCCTACTGTGATAGCAGTTCTTAGCCTTTTTGTGATTTGAATATCTTACTTGGAAAAGAGCCGTAAGCTTGTTGAAATAACTTCACACAGACTCTGAAAGAGCCTTGAGACTTTAAGACCAATCAGTAAACTGCACTGGCTTTGAAATACATCTTTTATTCTGTTACCTCTAGTCAATGCAAGCTGTGGTGTCCTTGCATCTCTGCCACTGTTCAGCTGTATTTTGGGTTTGCTTCGGTGCTTTCACAGAGTAGATACAGCCTTAGCTCTGCCTGTGACAGTCAACAATAAATGTCCATGAAGTTCAATAGCATGATATAAAAGGCATGGTGTATCTACTGCTTCCTATGAATTTTTATAAAAATGAAAAAAAAAAAAAAAAGTATGCTGTAGGACAAGCTCTTTGCTGAGCAAGCTGCTGAAGAGCTGGAGAGGACAGCAATACATTCTGTGCTATGCGGAAGAGGAGTCATTAGATTTCTGCCCTGATACCTGTAGTCTGTACATCCATCAATATGCTTTCATCTTCTTCCACTTTACCCTTACCAGAGTGCAATAGTGAAACCTAACATTTTGAAGTTTCACCAGATTTCAGTGGCTCCAGTGTGGTTTCTTCCTTTCTGCAGCAGTGGATCGCAAGGGAATGAGAAATCTTTGGCCAAATACCTGCTCCACTAGTCTAGGATGGCAGCTGTGTAGGAGTTGTCATCAGCAGACTCTCTCTCTCTCATCAGGTATTTCCTTGCTCTATGAAGGATTATTCTATGAGCTGAGGAGCTACACAGTTCAAAATGAATATAGCTAATTATAGTTTTGACTTTTCAACCATTCTAGAAAAGTCTAAGAAGGGAGTACAGCTGGGAAAAATTGCTGCAAACATATATGAGTGTTTAAAAGGATGACAGTGATTTCACAGACCAGTTACTGTATCAGATGCATCTCTTGACACAAGATGAGGGGGAACAACTCAAAGTATCTTAAGTTGAAGTATGATATATAGTCTCTAATTCTTTATGCTATATGAACATAATGTGTGCTTTGGGATATGACAGTAAATAACATACTTCCTATATTCTTAAAGTGTAGTAGTGTATGCCTTACGGAGGGTATTGCAACAGCCTCAGCTCCTGCTGTTGCTCAGCTGGGTTCTACAGCGCTGCTTGGCTGGAGTGCACTGTGAGTAGATGAATTAAGGAAATAAAAAGAATCATTTTGTTTCTTCTCCTAATAATAAGACCACATGAAAATCTCCCTCAGGAACAAAAGATTTTTCTTCCAAACAATCACTTTCCTGAGCATAACGTTATGAAGGCGACTCATCTTATATTCTCCATCATTTAGGAAACCATGGTATCTGTAGGGCCTATTGGTAGTGTCTACTAAACAGCAGCAGAAATGCATTTCTTTCCTTGGTTAGACACTCCAATGAGTTCAATTCTGCAGGCAGAAATGCCTTTTACTCTAAATATTTTTTTGTTCCCAGTCTAAATGCATTATGCAAATAATTCACTTCATAAACACATAACAAATGTTTGTGTAGATTTTTTTAAACAGCCCCAAACATGATAGTTCAGGAAGCTAGTGTAATTTTAAGAGCTTAAGAAGAAGCAGCTACGGTATAATAGGATCTGGGTTTTATGCAAATACAACCATTATGCCCATTACTGGAGCATAACAAAGTAGAAAGACCTCTGCACTTATGGGTAATATGACAAGTGCTTTATTTATGATAACTCTTAGAATTTTCTCCTAGCATTTTCTTGCAGTATCATGTGGTCTCCAAAAGGCAGAGTTTTATGTTGCTGAGAAGAGCTCTCAATATATTAATAAGATGCTGAACAAATTACTTGTGCAAAACAAATGTTCTTCTGAGATTTTGTTTTGTTGCCTTTCAGCTCTCCAGCAGTTCAATATAGTCTTGACATTATGAAGGATTGCACTTCAATATATATGGTTAATATAACATAAACATGGAAGATGGGAAAGTTCTTTGTATGATTAAACTGACCTTAAACTTTACAAGTACAGTGTGTCTAAGGTCAACAAAAAATACCTTGCCATGGGTCAAACTGTGGAGTCCCCCATTCATTCTCCTACTGCACCAGGCAGTGGAGTATATGAGTTTTCTAAATTTCTATTCAGATGCCCCAATAACCTGAACACCTCAGTCTTCAAGTGTATTTGTTGTGTTATCAACTTGGGTTTTTGCATTCTACAGACAGTGTCCTAAGGCATAGAAAAGCTGAGTGATTTCCTAAGTCTGCAAAAGAGCAGATATGATCCTTGGCCCCAGAAAGCTAAGGGAGTATCTTGATCATCCTTCATTTCTAGGAAGTCTAGCTTGTAAGCTTGTGTGTTCAGTGACACCATGCTTTCGATAATTCAGTTCCTTCCAATTACACTAAGGAAAATACAAAACAGCTTCAGGCTAAGGTGCGCCTGAAGTTTATCCACAAAAGGCTGCGTTATACTGACTCTAAGGACCAGAATCTGCAATCAAATTTGTAGACAAGTTCCTAAGATCCATCCCTAAGCCCATTCACTCAGCTTGGTCATTTGGATTGACTGCTAAATTGGAGGGACACCGAACATTCACACTGGAAAAAATTGTGTTCCCATTTCTTCTCTGCCCTAGTTTTCATCCATGTTCTGATTTAAAATCAAAGAGTGATCAGATATTTCTTAATATCACRCTTTTTTATGCATCTGTGTATTTATGTATACATATAAACTTACATATATGGAATCCAATTAAAGTGCTCATTGAAAGCACCATCTCATARGAATTAAACCTCTAAACAGTACTCTCACCTGCCTGTAAAAATAAGCAGTTGCTAGGCTAATTTCCATGATCAAATTGATACAACTCGTAGAGTGCAATTATTCTTTGCTCTGTGAACTTGAAAATGTATTATTTGATCTCTGTTCTATATTGCTGCTGTACACTTTTGTCTCAATAGACATGAGTTTCAGTGCATTGGCATTGCAGTGACCAGGGAAGGGACTCCCTTGTGTCACTGCAGCTCTTAAAGCTTTGTCTTAAAAATTATTATTAATCTGTTTTGTGAAAAGTAAAAAGTCCATTCACCTCATTTATTGGAAGCTTATGGCACACAATGAGAAAGTCAGTAGCTAAAGATGTCTTATTTTTATGGTGGTGCTTTTGTGGCTGTGTCAAGGGTTTTAAAGAATAAAAACCCTGGATTTTAGGGAAAGCACACACTAAAACCTGCTCACTTTTGCTAACAGTATTATTTACTCTATTAGAAAATAAAAAGTAGGCAAACCTACTTTCTCTTTTGTTTCCCACTCTTACCAGATAAGTCCCACTGACCACAATCGGTAGCAGCAGGAGAGAGAGAGAAAATTGTGAAATGTTCTAGCAAAATGGGAACAGATAATGTGTTCCTATACATTTCCAGGATATTATGGTATGCCCTAGAAAAAAAGGAAAAGTCCACCTGTACTTCTGTCAGCCACAGAGGAAATATCAGTTTTACATATATTTGAACTCATCACAGTCATTTCTATTATGAATCTGATTAATCTTGGCTTAGTTCAATCAGTACAAGTCAAAGCTTATTTTCCTCTCCTCTAACAGGTTAGTGCTGGGATTGCTATGCCAGTCATTTATGCTTAAATGGGGCTATTTGCAAGAGAAGACAAGCATGCTTTTCAGAAATGGAAGTGACTATTGGGACGGTGATGCTACAGCACTAAGCTCCTGTTGGGTGCAACTTTCCCATCTGGAATAACCTCATTAACATTAGCAGTTAAGATTGCAATGCAATTTGCTTCAGGTTGTGTGTGCAATACATAAAAATGTGATGCCAGCTCCTTGAAGGCATCGTGCAGCTGGTAGCTGACCTGTCTCCTTGTCCTTATTCACCAGTGGGAGGGATTTGTCAGCAATACCTTCATAAACAGCTTGGAAATCTCTCCTGATTTTATTTATTTATGCTGACCTAAATACAGGGCAATTGTAGAAATTTATGGATAAAGCACTTCAAGGGACATTGTCAGCAAACTACCATGTGTATGGTAGGACATCCAATTACCAATGGGTCTCATCAAGTAGTCTTCGTGCAAATAAATATGTGAATGCCACTAGATAGCCCTTGTAAGCTCAATATAGTTTCCCTCAGTGAAAAATGCTGTAAGCAGAAGTACTTAGATTTACCTTTACTACTGCAGTAAGCAGAAATCCAGATATTGTGTGTAATTAAATGGAGATAGCTAGGTTACTGAAATGTGCAGATTATGCTAGCAAGTATTTAGGATATATAAGGTGGGTTCTGCTATTCCATGTGACCTGGTAGGGCATGGCAAATATGTTTGGCCTCATAGAGCAGCTTATGAAAAAGAAAAAAGAAATAGCTATTTATAATCAAACTTATACAAATTTATTTCTGGAACTATTAGCTTTTGAGACAAACTCAAAACAGGTCAAGGCATTTGTACTTAGAAAATTCAATCCCGAACACCCAAAGTCTGCTTAATATTTGTACGAAGTTGCTTCTTCACACGTTACAGTAACTCAGTTTAATACATCATTGACTTAGATCTCAAAAGATTTGCGTCCAAGTCTTGTCATTGAAAGAACTTTCCTGCACAAACAATGAACCATGGGACAGGAAACTTGCCTTTTAAGCCACCCGTTCATGTAGAAGGTGGCATGTGATTGCTACCCAGAGGCTGCTTGACCTTTGTGAATTAAATTGTGCTTCCCTAGATTAGAAAACTCTGTGTCATAAATAGCAACGTCAGCCACAGGCTACATACACTGTAGAGAGAATGATCCATCTTTCTCTCTCCTGCTTACTCAGTCGCTCCTGTGGGGAAGTTAAGTCCTGCTGCTGGACAACTTGAATCTGGGCTATATCTAGAAGGGATTTCTCTATTGCTGCATTTCTAGTCTCAGCACTACACTTCAAAGTAATGACCTTGGCGCTTGTGTGGGGATAAACCTAGGGAATGGTGAAAAGAGTCTTAAAGAATCAACTGATGAAGTACTTTAGCATCTGGTCCACTTTGATTACATAGATTTGTTTTTACAGACTCATGAGTGCTACTTGTTCTGTTAATTATAAACATTAAGACCAGTTTGTTTGGAGAACATGTTGCTTTAGTTTCTTCAAAACGCCATCCAACCAGTATAATGGACATGCATTCTGTGAAAAGATACAGCAAAATTGTCATGGCCTATCAATGTGAGTTATTTCCTTAAAAACACTGTCTAACCAAGAACTCCATAGGTACGGGGGAAATGTTTTCTGTTACTAAGAGATGGACTAAAATGAGGCCAAGAAAAGGATGACAGACTGATAGTAAGTGGAGTTTTAAAAAGTGAATAGAATTACTCATAGAATCCGTCGAATCATTTAGGTGGTAAAGCACTGTAGGCGCTAAGACTGTGGATGTAGCTATTGAAATTAACATACGCAGAACCAGAATAGACTTATTAGCTCAAATGAGTGTCCCATCGAATCATATATGCTGTCACTTACAGTAACCTGGGCTTATGCTGGATTCCAGTGTGTGCAATGCTGCGGTGGGATTGGAATAACCTGCCAGCAGAAATGCCTGCACCTAAGGCTGCTGGAGATGAAGGGCCTGACTCCTTGCAGAACTGTCTTCTAACTCTTATTAACACAACTGTGCAGATATATGTTGGGGGGGCTGCAGAGGAGGGAAGAAGTTAATGATTCAGAAGTTCAAAATTTGGGAGGGGCAAGTAATTGAATACTATAAATTGGATATTTTTATAGCCCAGGATTTCAGGGAATGAACAGTAGAAGAAAGGTTTACTTCTCTCTACTTATTTCTTTAATTGGTCTCCTATCCAGCAACAGACAGCTGTAAATATACAAAGACACCCTCTGTTCCTACTTATTATGAAAATACAGTATTGAAGCATAATAATTTTTTTCTAGGAAAAATCTAATTTAAGCCAGAACATTATACCTCTTCACAAAGAAAAATACTTTTTTTTTAATAGAAAAGGGAATCATTAATATAGATCATTAATACAGATCTAGTTTTGTGATGAAACTTTTCAAAACTATAAGAAAAATGTCAATTAAATTTAAAGCAGCCTTTTGACACTATTTGTTGCTGAGAGATTGTACACTTAACTAGTCTGGCCTGGGATGCTGTACCTTGGCGTCTTACTTGCTGAATGTGCTAATGCTGTTCGCTAAAAGCGAAGGATCAGCTTTGACAAAATATGAATTCCTTCTGTCACTTACAATATATATAGTTGGTTGCGAGTGACTGACATTCCTACTCCGCGTCCTAACACTAAACATTTATAAGCAAATCTGGTAGAATTTCCTGGTACTTGCAGCTCCCAAGTAATTCCCCTTATGAGATGATGGGTTTAGTTGTGCTGTAGACTTTCAGCATACAGGTGGACAACTTTTGTTAGGCATATTCCTCAGCTTAAATTTCCAGCTTAATGTAAATAAAAATGATTCAATCGTATCGCTTAAATAAGATAGGGTGAAATACGTTGTTGTGCTATATAATTTCTTACAACCATGTAATTGAGAATCCCTAGTGTTTTTAAACAGAGACTAAAAATTTGGCAGGAGGCTAATCTACCATCATGGCTATGCCTGCACTTGGCCTGATGACAAGGCTGAAAAACAACATCTTCCATATACTCAGCGGAGGCTTGCCAGAATATGCCAAATTCTCTGAGGATGTGTCCTTTCATGTGGGGCTGTTGGGGCTTTCTTGAATGTCCCTGTAAGCGCTGGTCCTGCCAGCCAGGGCTGCTCTTGGGCCAGGCACTGGAACAGAGGTGCAGCTGAGTGGCAGTGATGGTAATCTAGCCTTCTTGTGCAGCCACATGGCAGGCAGTATGTGTTGGATGAGACAGCCCATTTGGATACAGGAAGAGCAGAAAACTGGTGCACTTACACTGGGAATGGGGCAACAGCAGAGAGAAGCTGGGAGAGCTACAGTTTTAAGAGAAAACAAAACTTTTTTTCTGTCTTCCTCTTTAATTTTGTTCCACATGAAGAATACAGTCCTCTCCCTGCTACAAATTGCCCCATTAACTAAAGACACATGCTTTTGATCTAAAAATACCCTCTCAGAGATGACCAATATGTATCTGACCATATTTCCATTTGATTAAATTGGTCTTTTTCCACCTAAAAAAACCCACAAAACCCTAAGTAAATTAAACTCTTTTGGGTTTATGCACGTGAGGCCGTCTTTACTTTTATGATTGTCTAGTAAGCTTTTCATAGCAATGTACTTGTTTCATTGCAACTGCATCCTTTTGCTCTGAACTGGCATTACACTGACAAAATCATACTACCATGAACTGACAGTGGAAGCAGTTTTTTATTTTTATTGTGGTGTTTGGGAAAGGGAAGGTGAAAAAGTTGCAGTAAAATAGCTGGTAGTTTTGTGTTGTTTGCCTAAGGTAGTACAACAACAATACAAGCCTAATGACATGAAAATAACAGTCTTCTTGAACAAGAGCAATTGCATTGTACTCTCCCTCCTTTGAACAGATCTAATGTTATGCCTGTAATTAGCAGTTTCTTGAAATGGTAGTGCATGTTTGCAATAAACATGCATTAACCAACCCTGCAGAATGATTTTTTGGGTGTTCATTATTATAAGTATTTCTGGGAGAAATTGTCAGACTGGCTGGCTTTCTGCAGCCATAATTGTGAGGATATCTTGTGAGTAATGCCCACATGCTTAATACTACTCAAAGAGCTAGAACGTTTCTGTTTCCCCTTAAGATCCTGTTTATTTTATTCATTCAGATACAGCCTCGTGGAAGCAGTGGATTTGAAAGAAAAGCGTAAATTATTTCAGAGATCAGGGCATTTAAATCTGAGGTTTTGGTCTGACTGAATCTCCAGTTTGGGGAATTTGGAGACAGCAGAGTTGGCTGCTGGCTTACTGCCCAACATACTGTGCTGGAGAGGCTGTTCCAGTTCATCACCCTGAATTTCTTCAGCTCTTTTTTTCAGTTTCTCATACAGTAGAGAAATATGCATATATGTTTGTAAGTTCACAGATGACTTGAGAAATTCCTATTACCATCCTATTCAGATGCGACAGTTACTCTCTTCTGTTTTGGTGGCTTTTTCCGGAGCATCCATTTCATGCTATTCCTCCATGACTTGAACTCAACAGTACCTGCCATCCTGTAGATAAGTACTATCTTTTAAATCAGCATTAGTATTTTCACCTTCAGAGCCTATAGAGCAAATATGTGAGGAGGAGATTTTGAAGGACCTGATGAGCTGTACCAGCTGGGTCTGCTCCTCCTCTTTATTTGTATTTTGCCGCTTCTCTACCTTCCCTGCCTTACTTGTGTAGCTGTTATTGCAATAGCTGATAATCTGTTCAATAGCATACAAAAAATTTGCCTCAATCTTGACTGCTGATGATGCACCACAGCTATATAAAGGGAGAGAATAACACTGGAATATAACTGAGATTCAGTTAAAACTGGGATAATTAAATTTAAACATACATGTATTCTAGACTACTCACTTCTTGTGGAGACATGAATGCCAAACACTCAGGTTGAATCTGTGGGCCGTGACCATGTCATTTGCTTTAACATTACAAGCCTGACTTGGTCTAATGCTGTCAGCATTCCCCACTGTGTGACCAGTCAGACTCTTGAATGTTCCTTTGATTTATCTGTATATATTCAGGCATGATAGCAGAAATAGGTACCTGATGAGTGTATGATACTCCACAATAAGATCGATATATACTGTGGCTCTAGATGGAAGAGGTAAGAGAAATGCGTTTCCCATAAGAGAAGCATCCTAGACTTTTAGCATCCCTGCTTCCCTTGATAGAGATGAGTGGTGCCCAGTAAGTAGGGAAAGAGATTCCCCACAATAGCAAACAGATTTTTTTTTTTTCTACGTGCCTTTGCTCTGTTACAACCAAGTGTAACTTGTTTTGCATTTGATAAAACACAGCTTGGGATTTTGAAGGTGGTGGTGTTTCCATCACACGCATGACCTCTGCCCACCTCCTTTGCTGGCTGAAAAGGAGTCTTACTATGAGAAAAACCAGAGCCTAGAGTGGCAAATGATGCACAAACTGACACATCCTTACATTCTGCTGTGCTTTCATTTGTGATAAAATACTCAGTTCATATACAGCCATCAAAACACATGAAAGTCAGAAAAAAACACTATAAGGCACTGTAATTTTTTTCTCTTCTTCTGTTAGTCTATACTTATCTCCACAAAACTTAAAAGCTATGTAATTATGTGACTTGAGAAGAAAATAATTAATCACATATATAAATCCTGCCACCAAAAAAGCAGTGTTTTTAAAACAACACCTTCACAGAACCATTTTCTCAAAATACAGGTTTCATTGATCTTACCTCTTTTAAAACCTTAATTCGAAGTTGGGGTTTTGTGTGAGAAAACCATTGCAGATGAAGGGCTTTTGGGCAAAGAAACATGCTTGATCAACACTAACACATGTGATCGCATGCGATTACAGATGTGAAATACCATTTCAAGCCTACCCTGAGATATTTTATAGGGATGTTTTCATAGTGTGTTGCTCTGTCCCAGTAAACAAAGTGTGTTTTAAAGTGTCTTCAGGAGAGCCATGAAAATCACATGAGCTTTTAGAATTTTCTGTGTCTGTAACCATAAGAATTCAAATGTTATGGATGTTGTCTATTAGAACTGTGCATTAGCACTGAACTTGTACTAAACAGCAGCCAAAGCTATATACTCTYCTCTGACAAAATTATTTTCTAAGGGCAGATTCTGTTACCCTACTCATGTCAGGGAAGTTCATTGTCCTTGAGAAAATTAGGAGGAGGTAGATGATATGCTTTGAATTAATTTCTAAGTCAGATTCTGTCCAAATCTCACCTGTTCTTTTTTCTCCACAGTTCTGAGGTTTCTATGTAAAAATATAAATGTTCAGATTATGATGCCTCAAGGTTGGATTGAGACTATGATCTGACATGCAGCTACTCTATATTGAGCAACATTTCCAGAGAATAAACCTGTGGGAGAAGTAATGCTGATCCCAGTGTAAAATTCTGATCCTTCGTAAGCCTCCATATGCGAGTTTTCTATAATCTTTGCATTCCTCTAAACCAGTTTTAATTCTAATACTGCTTTTCTCACGCAGTGTGAAATTTGTATTGCTGAAATCAAATGACTTGGGTCCTGATAAATAAATTGAATAGCTTAGGAGACGGTATGCACCACTGATGCCACCTATGTTTCCAGATAGGCTTTTCAAGCTTTGAGTGCAGCCTCTTTTAACAGACTGATTTCAATTAAAAAGGAGTATGCTATATTCCTAGTTTTGGTATGATTGGAACATCTGCAAGACTTCAGTGTGACTGTGAAGGTCTGATAAGCAAAACATTCACAATTTAACAAGTGCTGTGGATTGTTTTAGCTGTATTTCTTTGGGTTTTGCTTTAGCTTGGGGAGAAAAATAGCCTGCAAAAGTGAAGGAGAGTGAAAGAGTTAACTTGAGATTCATGGAAAATGAGGTAGATAGCTGGGATTAGCTTGCTGGTATGTACATCTGAAGCTTGAAAATTAAGGTTCCAGCTGACTAGTCAAGTTACATATAGCTAAATAACCACCGCACTGAAAACTTCACATATTGAAACTCTTTACTGCCACTGAAGCTGTAGAGAAATTGCAATTGTAAGGTAGTGAAGTTGCAATTAATTTGTAATTTAATTAATAAAAAAGTCTGAGATTCAAGAATTTCCAATTACTACCTTGATGAGATTTTCTTTGGTGAACAGATAAGAGGTTTCCATCCTTTGTTGATGAGGATTTCCCCATCAGAACTCCGAAAAGCGCAGCACATGGGGACTACTTTGGGAAGGCAAGTGTTGGTTGCAAAAGATATGTCTAATGAGGTCCTAAGTGGCTTGGAGTCACGTTACAGAATTTTCAGATCAAAGATCTACCTTGGCAATGAAGAGGACTGCTCTTGTATTCAAGTACTGTTTGGAGGGAAACCTCCAAGGAAATGTATCTTCTGGGAAACTCCCGTGCATGTTGATGGCATTGTTCTAGAAGATCTTGGTACTATCACAGAATTCAGTATTGACCATAAGGTACAGACAAGCGTAGCTGGGAGGAATGCCATTCCTGGCATCAGTTAATGCCTAAGAGCTTTGACTTTGCACTGTAGCATTCTCCTATTTCTTTCTTGTCGTGGTTTAACCCCAGCTGGCAACTCAGCACCACACAGCCGCTCGCTCACTCCCCCCACAGTGGGATGGGGGAGAGAATCAGAAGAGTAAAAGTGAGAAAACTCGTGGGTTGAGATAAAGACAGTTTAATAGGTAAAGCAAAAGCCACGCAAGCAAAGCAAACCAAGGAATTCCTTCACTACTGCCCATCGGCAGGCAGGTGTTCAGCCATCTCCAGGAAAGCAGGGCTCCATCACGCGTAACCGTTACTTGGGAAGACAAACGCCACCACTCCGAGCACCCCCCCTTTCCTTCTTCTTCCCCCAGCTTTATATGCTGAGCATGATGTCATATGGTATGGGATATCCCTTTGGTCAGTAGAAATGTAGAAACAGTACTTTGCTCTTTGAGAAGTAATACTTTTGAGCTTTCAGTCTTTGATGTCAACTAAGAAGCTTTAGGAGAAATTGTGTTACAGCCTATTTTGGATAATAATATCAATGYTTCATGCAAACAAATACTGGTAATTGTTTAAAGTATTTTCACTTCAACCGCCAATACAAATGTGTGTTTTCTGCTGACTACCCTTAGTGCTGAGTTCCCCCTACTGAACTGATCTTCATTTTTTTTTATATTGTTTTACTAGACTTGAACTTTATTGATTTAATTTTTCCTTCCCCAGGATCCTAAATGTTAATTTGGAATGAACTCTATTCAAAGCATGCATTTGAGAAGGGAGATGATCAATAGCAGAATTCCATTGCTAGAGAGGCTCTCTGGCTACACCCAGAAATGTCTCATTTTTATGTCAATAGAAACCCTGTGAATTAACTTATTCTCCCTCCAGGAACATTCGTTAGTTTAACTGAGATCTTTAAAATCTCAGTTACTGCTGACCCAACAAATTTATACAATACATCTCTACCTGTGGCATTTATATTTCCATGATTTTGCTCATGCAGTTTTGCAGAACAGCCTTTATGTTGACGGAGAATTCAGCAACAGCGTCTCTATGCTGCTGTATGGACGTGGTTCTAGAAATCTGTAATTGATATATTCCATCATCTGCTGATTGCGTTAGGTAGCCTTGGTAAGCTTAAGCAAAGACGAGAGCTAGTTCACTAAGAGAGTGRATTAATGTTAACTTGAATCCTTTTCCAGTTGTCTGTAGTGTTGGGCACTCTCTGTCTGTCACACACACGCACAGATTTGTAGAGAGAATATAGTGCTCTTAGCTGACAATAAACTGGATCTTCTCCATACAGTGCTGTCAAGATGTGTCAAATCTGTTCTGGAATGACACTTTCTGGAGGAACGTTTCATTTGTAGTTTTAGTGGTCTGCATTTGCTACAGTCCTGATTCTTTATCCTTATTTGTTGTACTTGCATACTGGCACTTCATTCTCACTCTTTCTCAAATTCAAACCTTGGAAAAAGTTCTCCAACTCTTTTTGAGCTTAAGTGCACAGTCACACCTGTACTTCGTCTCCCCACCTTGCCACTGATATTTCTCATGCCCATTTCCGTTTCATCTGTTTCATTTGTCTATGCTTTCTGCCTGCATTTACATGGCCCCATGCTCCATGTATGAAATAACCTTCCAGTTGATGTAAACCGCAGTGTTCTTTAGGCAACATATAAAGCCCTTCTTAATCCATTAAACACTCAGCCTACAATGGCAATATCTCACACTGATTTTTTGGTCTTTCATGCTTTTTTTTTTTTTTTTTTTTTGCTTATAGGAAAAACATTGTGAATGCTTACAATACTATAGCAAAGGATTTGGGTTCCTTTGCTGAAATAGTCAAAGATGTGGATCTTCTATCAGTTTTAACATCAGTATTTTTCCAATGGGAATTGGATTAGATAGTCTATACAGCTGTTGTTTTATTTCCTCTAAGTTATATGTGGACGCAAAGACTCTTACAATCTCTTGGATACATATTTTACTGCCATGAAATTCTTCAGCTGAGGTGAGCTCCTGGGAGGAAAGCAACAGACAATTAATTCGTGACCCTAAGTGGTAGTGTGTCTGGGAAAACTAAAGACTAATTGAGCTAAGCTATCACTTGACTGTTTATTTTCATAACCTAATTGTTCATTTCACAATGACTGTAGGTAATGTGATTAATACAAGCTGAGRGAGCAATCAAGCTGAAAGAAGATGGTAATGGACTACATGAGGGTATTCTTGTTCTCCATTCACTTATTTTGCTGTAGTTTTGAAAAGCTCTTCAGCTGAGCTGTGGAATGTCCTGAAGTTACTTTGGTAGCCAGCAGGTATATCAAGGTCAATCTATTGACAGGCATATTGCCATTGCTGGTAGTGTTTAAAGCAATAAAATACCTAAATAGATTTTGCTTTTTTGTTTGTTCTTTGGTTCTTTCTTCTGTATCATCCTGTATCATCTTCAGACCTAACCAATGTATAAATGCTCACTTGCCATTTGCAGGTTAGGTCTCATTCTTCAGGCAGGGAGACTCCTTCCCAGAAGACTCTTTCTCTCTTGCTTATTATATCAGCTCTGTAATATATCAACCATGCCATTCAACATCCATTACTGCTCCATTTTCCCCTTTTCAAAAGGCATAAAAGCCCTTTGTTGTTGGCCTTATTTCCTGTATCTCTTTAAAGCAACGTGATGCTTTTCTGTATATGAACAAGGTGAGCCTGATTGAATGAGAAATTCTTTCATGTACTTGCCTGCATTAGACTTTCAAATTGCAGGGCAGAATTAAACTAGATATGCAGTGATGCTCTTATAAGATATTTAAAGTCCAGTTCCGCTGGCAGCTGGCCTAGATAGTCACAGTATTAGATTGCTTCAGCAAACTGGAAAAGCATGACCTTGACATATTTGCTTCTGTTAGTTTGAAATAAAGGTGGTACCAGTCACTTGCAAGTAGAAAAAATACGTTACAAAGCTGCAAGGGATTAACACAGAGTGAATTTTGGAGCCTAGATGTGCTTGTTTTGGAGCAGGTGGACTTAAAAATCTCCAGAGGAAAAGGCATTTTCTTTGGTTGAGTTTCCTATTTGTGAGCATTTTATGTTGAGCAATTCTGCTTACAATCAGCTGAAAGATGCTTCACACATTTATTTTTTAATTATTTTCTACCTAAAAATAAGCCAAAGGCTGCATAAATATATTTAGTATATGCTGCTCAAAATACAAAATGAGTGCATAGCAATAAAGCTAGGCTCACTCATATTAAGATAAATAGCCCACATGCAGAAGAAGAAGAAAGCTGTATCGTCATTAACTTATTTCATTTACACATATATAGTGACTGTGGGGTCTCACTCGGTTAAATCAGCACAAGCCAATACATAGATGTGCCTTGGCCACAATGAATAAATCCATGTCTCTAAAGCCCTTTCTTCCTTTTAAAGCCTTTTTACATATGGCTGAAATAATAAGCTCCTCATAGTGCAATGGATAAATGTGACCCAACGCTTGGTCTTCACGTTCTAATAATAGCCTGAAGTAGAATCCTAAATGATGTATGTGTTGTTTGTACTGCATTGTAGTTATTTTTCCAGGTTTACGGTTTCTGTGACACATTGATGCATACACCCAAAAACATTGACCAAGGGTAAGTTTTCATAATTTTGTGTTCTAGGTGATAAATTTGCCTTGATGGGGCCTGCAATGCTTATTAATTGCATACACCATCAGGAAAGGAATGTCAAAGAAGACGCTATGAATTTTAGAGCAGCCAATAAATTAATTTCTACTGTTTTCTTCTCACAAAACAGTTTATATGAGAAAGATCCAAATCCTTCACCCTTTACTCATGAAACTGTAGCAAAGTCCAATATTGCAAAATACGTTTTCATGAACCAGAAGCAGAGGATGTTGGCACAGATTACTCAAATACATTAAAAGGTGTCAGCATTGGTACCTCTGGTGTAATTCTTCCAGTGGGATCGGAAACAGAGCCTTGTCTAAGAAAGATCCCACTGAAGAATATGAAATCACAATGATCTGAATACCATCACTGCAGGGTCTAGAGAGGAAAAGCAATCCATCCTATTCCGTAAAGCAAAAGCTGATTCTTGAGAGCTTTTCCTGCATTTTTTTGATGATGTCAAATAAAATAAYAATGTATTTTATTTGTATGTTACCATTCATCCCAAGACTTCTCTGAATAGACTGTCAAAACCCTTGGCTAGAACAGCCTACATGAGGCACAGGCAGGCCAGTTCCTTGAAGCTGATCCTGTATCATTTCCTATCCTGACTTCTGGCAAGTTTGCCCAAGAGAGGCAGCATCAGAATGCCCAGACTTTGCTAGTGTCCAGACAGCATCACCAGTATTTGGGGTTACTGCAGAAGAGCCAATCTAGAGCCACCTTAAGGTTGTTCTGCTTTGCTACCCTGGCCCTACTTCTGTTTCTTCTTTATTTCATTTCCATCAAAGATGAGATGAAGTTGAACGTTTTCTTTTCAGTGAAGTTAACATAGGCATATCACAGCCAAAGAAAATCGTGAATGTTGAGAAGAAATAGAATTGTTTTGAGCCACAAAAAAATGAATACATTTACTACCAACAGCAAGAGAAATACTAGCAAATACTGGCTGCTCATCAACATAAGAAATGTGATTGGAGTTTGAATGTAAAAGCAGCGTTGCTCCTGCCCGAAGAGCAAAAAAACAAAAGCGGGAAAAATGAGTTTTCTAATTTCTTGATTATTTTTTATCTAAAAAAAACATGCTTTCTTGTAGGCAGTTAGTGTTTTAAAATCAGTCAACCAATCTGTTGGTAAGAACTTAATGAGAATGTGCTGGAAAAGAGGAAACTGAACAAATGTGAATTTGTCTGCCTTACTTTGCTTTGGGGGCTTCCTCTATGGAGTCTCCATCATATCTTAAAATGCAGTSTAGTTCCTTCCCTACATCTGCAGTTGGATAGTGGATTAAATATTTCACAGTTGAATGGAAGAAGTCATTAGGTCCACGCTGTGTTTCTGTTACTCTGTATGTGCCACCAAGTTCGCTGTAATTAGTTGCCCTTGTACTCCAATTATCACTAAGGAACTGCACGCACACACGCTCACCTCTGCTATTAACTAGACAAGTCTACATGTGCATTATGTCAGAAAAGCGAGTGAAATGTGTTCCTACGGCAACACTTAAATAGCTCATCCCCATTAACACTGACTTCTCTATAAACTGTGGCTTTAGTTTTAGGTATAATATAGACAGGTAGAAACAACAGGCTATTTTACATGCAGCATTAACCCTGTAAAAACTTTATTTCCTTTTAGTCGTGCAAAGGTTAAAAGAGTCCATCTTGACAGAGACCAAAGCCTAATCATGAAAGCCTTAAGGCACATCCTTTATCTTTGATTCTACTGCCTCCTCCTCTTTGCAGTGACCCTCATTGGGTCACTGTCATTTCTGTAAGTGTGGGTTGGTTGTTTTGTTTGTTTGTTGGTTGGTTTGGTTTTTTGTTGGGTTTTTTTATGAGGAGCTTTTTTGTAGCACTTACACATTTATTTTTGCTGCCTCATCACCTTGTGAGAGATAATTTGTGTGACGACTCCTGAATTTTTATGTTCTGCTAGAAAAAGTCTTCCCTTCAAAGTCAGTAATTGAATACTTCTCTGGCACTGGTCTGTCTGCCTGTCCTATTCCCCATCTGTCCTAGTCTGTCCTTGACGTTTGCAGAATGGTCCCTGTACTCACCCTGTCTTTTTGTAGAACAGCATGTGAATCAGCATTTTACTGAGCAGCATACTCTCTGACCAGTAGTAATAAAAACATGTGTAGTAAGGCACTCTACAGTAAAGGTGTTTGAATTCTTCTTTGTACAGACAACAGAATCACTACTGTTGGTGGGGCACTGAGAAAGATGGACAGACRTTCATTTACACTAATTATCTCCTCTTTTTTTAGGCTCTTAGTTTTGGAATTTCCTTAATATTTCTTTTGGTAATCAACAGGTGGTGTCTTCATCTTTCTTTTTCAGTCTATCTGTAAGAGACCAACTGGCAGCTAAGCCCAAGGCCAACTTGTAACCCACTGGAACAAAGAATTGTTTTCCAACGACAGGAAACAAAACTTGATAAGGGAGCAGGGGTGGCGATCCCCTGAGCCTATCCGAGGAATGTCTCAAACACTCACAAGACTGGGGGATGGTGATCCCAGGAAGGCTCCTCTGTAGAGAGTTAATGGGTCTGCCTTGGGAGAAGAAATATGATGACACCGTAAGTTGGCCAAATAAGGGAGTATCCAGATAAGTGTTAAGAAAACAAGAACTACTGATAAAACCAAAGAAACAACTACTTGAACTGAGGGAACTATCCTAATTAGCGTACTAAAAAATCCACCCACCAGCAGGAAAAGCCCCTTCCCCACTGAGTATGCACCGTAAAAAGAAAGGACACTGTGACTTTAAGTGAAGACGAGACATACAAGAACCAATAGAAGCGAACTACGAAACTGCCACCCTAGCAGAGGGGCAGTTTGAAGTGAAGGGCGGGCATAAAAGGGGAAGGCAAGTGCCATGGGGGGGGAATCTTCTCTCTTTCGACTTTCGATCTGGGGACTTGGGACTCATTTTGGGAACTTCTGAAGGAGCGCTCCTGCGGACCAGAGACCCYCATCGGCTGGACCAACGCTGGAACCTGGACCGGTGATCTCTTCCTCTCTCTTTCTTTCTCTCACTCTCTCCTTCTCTCTTTCTTTTATTCTTTTACCCTTTCCTAGTAAGTAATGCAAGGCATAAACTCCCATAGCAGTGGTGAGCAACAGGCTTTTCTGCTACCCAGTTATTTCATAAACTCCCACATCAGTGGCGAGTGACAAGCTTTTCTGTTATCCAATTATTTACCAATGAGCCTAGCTATAGAGTAAAAGTCTTTGCTTATGTACAGACCTTGAGTGTCATTTCACCTTAATCCATACCAAGGGAATTTGCGAATCTGAGTCACCTCTCCCGCACAGGCGGGATGTGACACTATCTCTTTTTGGTTTTACCACAAAATAAAACCATATGAATTATTTTGCAAGGTATAAAAGCTATAGATAGAYGTGTAAACATAAGAGACTAAATTATTTGGATTAACCATCCCTAAACATAGCTGAAGTCTGCATGTCAGCATTTCAGAGCAACTCCCAATAAAGAACTGTTTAGTATCAGTGCAGTATCACTGCAGTGTTACATGGGTTTCTACTCTATTGCAAAAGATTCTTTGCCAAGAAGAAATTAACAGCTGGCCAAGATAACCAATAGGAAAGCCCCTCAGAAAGCCCAAGGCTTTTTTCTCTTTTCTTTTCTTTTCTTTTCTTTTCTTTTCTTTTCTTTTCTTTTCTTTTCTTTTCTTTTCTTATTTATTTATTATTAAATTAATTCATTCCAAAATTGCAGGGTTTGTTCTGGAAAAGGTTGCAGGGAAAATCCAAAACACAAAGAGGAAAATTATAGAAAGGAGACTATAGGTTATGTATACGTAGTCTATACAGTCTACAAGTCCTGGTTCTTGAGCCACAAGGTAGGGCCTGCCTTTTTTCCATGCTATCTGCAGTGTGTGGGTGTCTGGTGCTAAACGCCTTTTGTTCTGCCCTGGGTATCTTCAGCAAGGATTTGCACCTGAGTGCAGGAGCTGGCTAACATGCGTGTTGTGTGGAGATCAGAGAATTAGGACTGGCACAAAAATGGAGAATGAGCCTACTTTATAACCACGTGTTAAGTCCCAGCCATCTGTTTACCATAGTCACAGTTCTAGGGCGTCTGAACAACTCTCAGGCAGAAGGAAGAGATGTAATGAGGAGAAAAGGTGACTAGAGACAAGCAGACAAGGAAAGGGAAACCAAAGGAAAGACTAAACCAACAGACAGGACCTGGAGGCAGAATGACCCAGAATCTCTGGAACAGGGAGCAGGAAAGATGACATACAGGGAGTTTGTTGCTGATATTGAAGGTGCTTCAGTATAACATGCTTAACCCAAAGTAGTATCAAAATGGTCCACCCCAATACAAATATTAAAACTGTGGAGGTAGGCATCTTCAGCCTTTCTCTGTTATGAGGGGGAAAAAACCACCACTAAACACCAAAAAACCCAAGGAAAGGAGGAGAGGACTTGGGGTAAACACAAATGATTAAAAAAATGGAAATAGGTCCACTCTGAGCAGTATAAAATAGAAATAGGTTAGGAATTTTCTATGAGATTGTTCTGAATATCTCTGTAAGAAAGAATCAATAACAAAAACAAACAATTCCCTATTTTCACTTTTTGATTTACAAGATTAAATGGTGCAGTCATAGCTTTTTAAGTCAATCTGTTTATGGATTAATATGTATTTTCTCCTTTCTAATGAAGATTTCTACTATAGGGGAAGATCGGGTTCGAGACCATCTAAGGAACCTGAAGGTGCACAAGTCCATGGGACCTGATGAGATCCATCCACGGGTCCTGAGGGAACTGGCAGATGAAGCTGTTAAGCCACTATCCATCGTATTTGAGAAGTCGTGGCAGTCTGGTGAAGTTCCCACTGACTGGAAAAGGGGAAACATAACCGCCATTTTTAGAAAGAGAAAAAAGGAAGACCCGGGGAACTACTGGCCAGTTCAGTCTCACCTCTGTGCCCGGCAAGATCATGGAGCAGATCTTCCTGGAAACTATGCTAAGGCACATGGAAAATAAGGAGGTGATTGGTGATAGCTAACATGACTTTACTAAGGGTAAATCATGTCTGACAAATTTGGTAGCCTTCTACGATGGGGTTACAGCGTTGGTGGATAAGGGAAGAGCAACTGACATCATCTACCTGGACTTGTGCAAAGCATTTGACACTGTCCCACACGACAGACATCCTTGTCTCTAAATTGCAGAGACATGGATTTGACAGATGGACCACTCGCTGGATAAGGAGTGGCTGGATGGTTGCACTCAAAGAGTTGCAGTCAACGGCTCAATGTCCAAGTGGAGACCAGTGACGAGCAGCGTTCCTCAGGGGTCGATATTGGGACCGGCACTGTTAAACATCTTTGTCGGCCACATGGACAGTGGGATTGAGTGCCACCCTCAGCAAGTTTGCCAACGACACCAAGCTGTGTGGTGCGGTCAACACGCTGGAGGGAAGAGATGCCATCCAGAGGGACCTTGACAGGCTTGAGAGGTGGGCCCGTGCGAACCTCATGAAGTTCAACAAGGCCAAGTGCAAGGTCCTGCACATGAGTCAGGGCAATCCCAAGCACAAATACAGGCTGGGCGGAGAATGGAGTGAGAGCAGCCCTGAGAAGAAGGACTTGGGGGTGTTGGTTGATGAGAAGTTAAACATGACCTGGCAATGTGCGCTTGCCGCCCAGAAAGCCAACCATATCCTGGGCTGCATCAGCAGTGTGGCCAGCAGGTTGAGGGAGGTGATTCTCCCCCTCTACTCTGCTCTGGTGAGACCCCACCTGGAGTACTGCATCCAGCTCTAGGGCCCCCAGCATAAGAAGGACATGGACCTGTTGGAGCAAGTCCAGAGGAGGGCCACGGAGATGATCAGAGGGCTGGAGCACCTCTCCTATGAAGACAGGCTGAGAGAGTTGGGGTTGTTCAGCCTGGGGAAGACAAGGCTCCAGGGAGACCGTATAGCAGCCTTCCAGTACCTGAAGGGGACCTTCAAGAAAGCTGGAGAGGGACTTTTTACGAGGGCATGGAGTGATAGGACAAGGGGTAATGGCTTTAAACTAAAAGAGGGTAGATTTARGTTAGATAAAAGGAAGAAATTCTTCACTATGAGGGTGGTGAGGCACTGGAACAGGTTGCCCGGAGAAGTTGTGGATGCCCCACCTCTGGAAGCGTTCAAGGCCAGGTTGGATGGGGCTTTGCGCAACCTGGTCTAGTGGAAGGTGTCCCTGCCCAWGGCAGGGGGGTTGGAACCAGATGATCTTTAAGGTCCCTTCCAACCCAAACCATTCTATGATTCTATGATTTGGGAAGGACCTTCAAGGGAATCATTCCTCCAGTGGGGGAGGGTCTAACAAAAATGATAATTACAAGCTGCTAGATCACAGTCCAAGTCTGTTAGCAACAGTTCTTTTTGTGCAGGATGTTTCCATAAATAACTGGGTTTGTAATTCTGAACTGATAAATGTTTAGACATTTTGTGAAAGGAACTGCCTTGATATTTGTGGAGAGAAACACTAAATTGTCCTAGAGAAAAATTGAACAAATGGAGGTTGTCCTTACTTGCCTTAACAGCGTGATTTTGCTTGCCTGGGTAGCAGTTTCTCTGCTGGCTAATGGAGAGAGAACTATTTGTTTAATCAGGGAGTGCAGTTAACATCACCCATCTAGAAAGAGAGCATCTCATTTCAGTAGTCAGTGCCTCTTCAAAACCCTCTCTTAAGAAGCTCTTGAAATTTATATGGGGATGGTGCTAACCTTTGTTGCTACTGTTGTTTTTTATGCTTATAAAATAATTCTGATCATAATGTTGTACAAAGTAATTTTTAAGATAAATAAAAATCCCAAGATATTTACTTCCTCTGTGATATTTGTGCCACTCAGTCTACAGATAGTAGTCTTTTGCATTCGCATCTGATGAAGTGTGACACTGATTTCCTCTTTATCTGATTCCCCTATCAAAAGAAAAATCTGCTTCTTTCACGTCTTCCCTCCCCTTTTATACTACCTCTGGCTAAAAGTTTGTAGAGGCAACAGGAATCTCACCTTCGTTGAAAATGTGTTATTGTCCACCATTTCCGTATTAAATGATGTCAGACAAGATTGAGAAAGAATTTATGCAACACGGATTTCCTCACCTGGAAGTCCCTGGGAATAACACCAGTGTTGTTTTAGGAAGTTTAAACTTTTTCACAGAAGGACAAATCCAAGGCCCTTTGGTGTCACCAAAAAGATCCCCAGCAGTTATGACAGACTTTAGAACGGGCCTTTAATTACGTCCCAACCAAATTAGGCCCTTGAGTGCAGGATAAAATGAACTACATTAAGACGAAGACTTGGTTGTCTGTGAATGCTTATAGGTTATGGTATAGCTGATGACTGGGTCATCAGTGTCTGAAGGAACAGTCTGATGTGTTTTTCCTACACATTGTAGCTGTTGTGCTACACCCGCCGCCAACACAAAAGCTCTTCCGTAGGTCCAAACCACCGCTAAAAATGTAMCTTTCCTCCCTGCCCAGGTATAGCTAGCAGAGTCTGTTCATAAATTAATGCACCTCTTTTGTGTTCACTGCTTATACGTAAAACTAGATCAGACACAATTTGGTCAAAAAGCATGCATCTCTCAGAAGAGCATTTTTTTCTTTTGTAACTTCTACTTCCTTAGGCTGGTATATAGATGCACTGGTGCCTTTCGTAGCTGCACAGTCTTTCTATTCTCACTGGCAGTTAAACCTCAACCCCTTTAAAATCTGCAACGCTTGACCAAATGCTTGTAAATAGACGGGAAACTCTGAAACAGTAGATACAGGCTCAAAGGTCTCAGTGTAACACAGTCTGACCTGCCAGCCATTTCGTTCAGAATGGATACGGAGATGCTGTGATGGACACGCGTACCTAAAGTTTTCTTGCGGAGTCTGATATATATTACAGCTGCCTATCTCTGAGAACTGTAACTTTCTGAAAATGGTACCAAGTTTTTGTCTGTCACTTTGAGGATTTGTTTACTGTGAGCCCAAGCTGAACACCCTTGGGCTCGCTGTCTTTTAAGGCAAGAAACAACCCGGCCTTAACACGGATCTTTTCCTCCCCGCTCAAGCAATGAGGCAGGCCAGCTATGTGTCTTCAAGTGTCTGTCGTTATGGCAAGCGTTTGCTTTCCTGCAGCATGTCATTAAATGTCCTGAAAGGAAACCTTAGAATTGTGGCTGTGCAAATTATTGCTGCAAGTTTGTGATTTCCAAGGCTCTCTTTAGATTTCAGCTAAGGAAATGAAACGGTGAAAAACAACAATGAAAAATAGTTGTCAGAACTCCACATACCTGCCATGATATTTTTTTACATTTTATTTATTAAAATGCACTGGATACAGATGAATTTTTTACCTCAATATTTATTGCTTCACCTATCATGAAATGGGAATTGCACGTGCTTTGATAAATGGATAGGGAAGGTGCCTGGTTTGATTTCTCCACTGATTGTTAAATACTATGTGCTTTGTTGAAATGCTGCATTGTAACTTGCACTGGTATCTTCCAGAGAATCAAAATGTCCTACATCATCTGGAGGAGCAGCACTTTTTGGAGGACTAATTGTCCTTGTTCGTCAAAAATGGARGAACACCCGCCAACACAAAATTACAATAAAGTTCTGGTCCGTTGTCACACTGAGAAATGCTGTGTTTGGGAAAATTTGTCTGCAATTTATTCATTTAAATGTAGAGAACTGTTCAGGGAAGAGAGTTTCTTTGGCTGTTACTCTGGCCTAAACGCAGGGTCAGGCTCCAGGGGGGAGTAGAAAATGCAGTGATATGATTATGATGTATTGTAAACACAGCAATCAAAGTTGCAGAGCTTAGTGTAGCCCATGAAATGCAATAGCTGGAGGCCATGTCAAATAAATTCCCAGCAGTGAGTCTCTTCTGCCTTGCATGATGTTTTTGATCCCATAACTCCTCTGCATGGCACRAGAGAACCACAGTTCTGCTACAAGTGGATCTTTTGTACTTGGAATAAGTTGGGGCAAGAGTTTTGTTCTTCAATGACTATAATGATTTGATATTAGTTTGAAACTCTCCATTACTATTGGAAGTCTTGGGATCAGAATAAGCCAGGGTGCATTTTAGTGAAATTCCTACTTAGCTCTGTTGTTTGAGATTCATCCAGTATGTTACTAAGCAGAGACAGCAGAAACATGTAACACTAGCTTTTCAGAAAAGAAGAAAAAAAGATCTTATCCAGGCAACATGCAGTTGGCTACTTTACATGATAACAATTCAGATGTCAACTGATTTGAATCAGAGATGCAAGGAAATTAATTTAGAGTGCCCATAGCTCTTTTCATTTAGGAAATGCATGATTACTTGCATGGAAACTATTTTCCCATCACCTTGTGCTGAACTTAATTATGACACTACAACCCTCGGGACAGAAAGGAACCCAAAATACCAGTTGTGTATTCAGCAGTTGGTGCAGAAACCACAGTKCATAGTGCCTGATACTAGGAAGGTACATGTAGGAAGACTGGAAATGAAAGCAGATTAACTGACAGGTAATGATAGCAAAAGCAATAGGAAGAAAGGTCACTAATATTTCATTCTAATTCCAGCATGCTTTTGTGGAAACATCTGTAGAGAAGCAAGTGAACTGAGAAGCAGCTGTGCTATGGATGCGCGGTCTGGAAGCCAGCCATTAGATCTGTGAAAAGTGATTATGCTCGAGTGTCACGTCCTTTGTTAGGCCGGTTCCCAGCAGGGTCAGAATCACATTAGCTGATTTTAGTGCTTACAACGTGTTTCCCCTACTGCTTACGTCCATTAACCAGGGATTGCCAGTGCATGAGGAGACTGAGCTGCTCTGGGGTTTTCTGCTTTATCACTTGTTAGGGGCCAAGGAGCTGCAGCTGAGCTCGAGTCAGCTCGGGGCTTCCTGTCCCGCAGAGCCTTAAGGCTTGACTCCTCTCCTCTGCTGTTGAGCTGGGACCTGGTAGGGAGGACGTTGCTGGTTTGAGGAAGTTTATTCTACACTCAGCAATTCTTCTCTTGTGTCCCAAACACTCTGCTACTCTCCCTCAGCAGTTGGAGGTAAATGGTGGTTGTTCTGGCTCTGTCTGTGGCTTGGTACCTTAGGCAGCTGTATTTTTTGTTCAGGCTTATGTGTTAGAATCATAGAATCATTAAGGTTGGAAAAGACCTCTAAGATCATCAAGTCCAACCATCAACCCAACACCACCATGCCCACTAAACCATGTCCCTAAGCGCCTCATCTACACGTCTTTTAAATACTTCCAGGGATGGTGACTCCACCACTTCCCTGGGCAGCCTGTTCCAATGCTTAACCACTCTTTCAGTAAAGAAATTTTTCCTAAGGTCCAATCTAAACCTCCCCTGGCGCAACTGGAGGCCTTTTCCTCTCGTCCTATCGCTAGTTACTTGGGAGAAGAGACCAACACCCACCTCGCTGCAACCTCCTTTCAGGTAGTTGTAGAGGGCGATAAGGTCCCCCCCTGAGCCTCCTCTTCTCCAGGCTAAACAACCCCAGTTCCCTCAGCCGCTCCTCATAAGACTTGCTCTCCAGACCCTTCACCAGCTTCGTTGCCCTTCTCTGGACACGCTCCAGCACCTCAATGTCCTTCTTGTAGTGAGGGGCCCAAAACTGAACACAGTATTCAAGGTGCGGCCTCACCAGTACCAAGTACAGGGGGACAATCGCTTCCCTACTCCTGCTGGCCACGCTATTTCTGATACAGGCCAGGATGCCATTGGCCTTCTTGGCCACCTGGGCACACTGCTGGCTCATATTCAGCCRGCTGTCAACCAGCACCCCCAGGTCCTTTTCCGCCAGGCAGCTTTCCAGCCACTCTTCCCCCAGCCTGTAGCGTTGCATGGGGGTGTTGTGGCCAAAGTGCAGGACCCGGCACTTGGCCTTGTTGAACCTCATGCAGTTGGCCTCAGCCCATCGATCCAGCATCCAACACTGATCCATGTTGCCTTGGGCTAAGCAATCGTGAGGGGAGTGGGATTGCATAGGTGTCCATGTAGGTACAGGATGTAAAACTTTTATTCAAAAAGACAAAAAATGTTTTAAAAAAGTATTTTGACCAAAAGTGGCAGGAGTAGCAACCACTAGCGGGGAAAAATAATGCATGAAAGATTTAGGAAAGAAGCTGAAAGCCAGACCGTTGGCCAGTATAAAATATGTTGCTGCACTGAAGTCTGATCAGCCCCAGCTGAGAGAGAAGCCTGCAAAGAAGGTCTGAGGAAATGAGAGAAGGTAATGTCTTCTTATACATGCTATACTACATGTATGCTATATGCCATGTAATTCTTATAGGAATGGAAAAAATGGTGTAAAATCAAACTGCAGTCCACCTGTTTTTTCTCTCTATTGAGTTCTGAGAGTTTGTTTTGGAAACTGCTGACCAATTTTACACATTTTAAGTAGCAATCCTAGTGTGCAAATGATAAAGTATATGTGGATGTATATACTCAGTATTAGATTCCCAATCCATCAAAGCAGAGGCTTTGAAAAAAGGTTGGTACAACATGTGCTACATAATGAGCAACCTCTTCCAGAAATTATGTCAGCTGTAACTTAAATGGTGTATAACAACTTCCTTTAAGGCTAGTCAGTGCCGATGGTACTGAGAGCTTTCCTCTATCAAGTCATTAAGCCTCCTACTCCTGGCCAATACTGTACTTTTAATTTTAAAATGATCATATGTAGGCAACTTTCAGCATACTGCCCTAGTTAAGCATTTGAAAACTATAATTTAGATTTTAAAATTGGAAGAGAGAGGTCCTGAACTAAATCCATTATCTAAGTCTAGAGATGTTTGAATTTGGCAATTTTGTCCCAAGCCTTAGTGTTGAGTTTGCTAATACTGTGCCATACCCTTAAATGCTTTCCCTTACCCTATGTGGGATAGCAGATGTTTAGGAAAAGCACTAAGGAAAAATGTTGTAATCGTTTGAAACTGAAGTACTATCCTGGTCCACTTGATCTTGTGACATCTGCCGGGAACTGAATACAGAGGAAGGTACATTTTACTTTTTAATTAGAATCTGACATCTTAAAATGCTTCTCCTACTCAGTGAAGACTGAAATACAAGTTGCATACACAAACCGTATGTGAAAGATCCTGTTTACTATCCAGAATATTCTAAAATGTGTGAAGTTGCTGTTCCTAACTGTTCGTGTCTCAAGCTATGGACTGAAATTGTTGCAAGCATCTTTGAACTGCAGCAGCTATTTAAACGTTTATATAACAGTATTGCAAAACGTATGTCCATACAGGCAGCCTTTTTAGCTTGGAGATATAATTAAATAGGCAGATGAGTACATGAATTCTTCAAGTGCTCATTTATAAGTTCTTAAAGGACTTATTCCAAAAGTGATAAAACAGTGCTAGTATTAGATACTCTGAGTATGAAAGTGCAGTGATCTTGTGCATGATGGGAAGACTTGAAGACTTTTTTTTATTGTAGACTTGAGAAAGCACTGAAGTACACTGAAACTGTATTCCTGAAAGTACTGTGAAATTGGGAACTTCTCTGTGTGCTGAAACCCATCAAGGAGCAGGGCTGTTTKTTTGAATTACAGGTGTGTACGAGACAGTCCCTGCCCCAGTGGTTCAAAAATAAGCCGGGGTAGGCTGATTTTTTCTGCATTCATGCAGTATTATAATATTAAATGATAGTGAGCAATTGCAGCCGTAAAGAAGTTTATACTTTCTTGGTTTTCTTGGTCATTTAATGCAGCATTTGAAGGTCTTGAAGCATTTAGTATCATGGCATCTATTTAGTACTATCTATCAACAGCAAAGACCACTGAATCTATATAAAGATTGCAACTGAAATTGCTTCCATGTAAAAATTAGTAACAACATTTTAGGTTCCTGATATTTCAAGAAAAACTTGCTGTCTCAATAACCAGATTAATTTCATAGGCAAAGAAGTTTACCTAATCTTTGAATGTTTGCTTGTTTTCCACAATAAGAAGCATTTTGGGCTTATCAAAAGTTAAAATAGAACTTAACAGAATTAAATGTGATGGACTAACCGCATTTAAAAGCAGGAAAGTGGGTTACATCTGGCCCATCTGAGCGCATCGAGGTCCATAAGAGGGCACATTGACCTGGAATGGAAGACAGCAGTGTGTGCCACAAGGCACTGGAGTTTATTTCTACTTCCCCTCAGGTTTGGGATGGCAGTTTAGCAAGGGACTAGCTGCATAGATTAGACTGCCTTCAGAACACCTGATTGTAAGTGAAATTTGGGAGCTTAGCTATGTGCTCTGACATACTGCCAGTGTCAGGGAGCAGGAATGGTGGTGGCAGTACTGGAATTCCTGCATCATCAGTACAGTTCCCGTAGCAGTTTCAGTCAATGATATTCCCAGTTCCACAGTATTTCATCAAAAAATACAATTCCTGGCTAACATTCTGTTCTTCTGAATCTCACTAAAGATTATGACAACTGTTGAAAGGAAGATAAATTCACAGAGTATCATATTTTATACCTTTATTGTCCTGGAGGTTAAGTTAAGGGATGTTGGGGCCAGTACATCCAGCGGTAGGCATCTTTTAGTCTTCCTCAGATTAGATATCTGTTTATTTGAAAAGCTAAATTTTTAATTTCCCGCAAATTACAAGTGCAAATAAGGAAACAAAAAGCTAGTGATGATCTGGAGTGTGATGGTATCTGGGCTCTGCTGCAGAATCATTTCATGCACCAACAAGCAAACACTTCAGACTGCTTGACTTCGAGGCCGGATCATGTTTAATGATGTCAGCCATCTTGACATCACAAACTGTGTTGGACAAAACTGATAGGATGTGCACAAGCTTCTAATCGTTATCAGGTCTGAAACTGAGACCCCATATAAAGGAATTAATGTCATTCAGTGTGTGCTTGCTCCCTGTAATGAAGGTCAGCGTTGAAATACTGCTATGGACATCTTACATAATGACGGCTTTGGATTTTAGGTCTGCGAATGCAAAATTAAAATTAAGCAGTGTAAATATTCATTAGCTATGATGAAGTTAAAGCTCTGTTTGTTTCATTCCTGAAGGAACAAATGGGCTGGAGTGCTTCTGCTAGCCGCTCTTGGTATCATGTGTTACATCCCCCAAATCTGACTGTGTGCGTGTAGTGGCTGCAGAAGGAGAGTAGCTCTGCTTTCACTGAAGTTACCTAAGGAATTTAGCAGAGGGATAAAATGATGCATTTCAGCCYTCATTTCTGTTGACAGTATAAGTACACTTCAGGCAGATCACCTTAACAATTTATTAATTTCAGTTCATAATTTCATAACCACTGAACACTTTTTCCAGATAACATAAAAGTATATTTCTGATTAACTAAGCAGAGCAAGCCCTGCGATTAACAATTGKTTTTTTTATCCAGTTCCACATTGACCCCAATGGGCCAAACCACAGAAGGGTTTTAGAGAAATGTAAATTCTCAGTTTAAAGGCCTTCAATTCATTGGGAATCCTCTACACCCTTTGGTGAGTAATTCCAGTTGGTAATTCCATTACCTCCTGGGCAAAAAAAAAAATCCTTAGTGTAGCTGACCGTTTCTAGCACTACTTGCCAGCCATTGCATCTTGTTATCCTTTTCTGTCTGCTAGCTCCTAGAGTCGGATACCTTCTCCACATACAAGTAACTAGAAAATGTGAAAATTCATCATCCTGTAACTTTTGATAAGGAGAAAAGACAAAACTCTCATGAAAAACATTTTGCAGCTATGATGTATTTTGTAAGGTTCAATTTTTCAACTACTTTGCAGAGGTGCAAATACAGAAAACTGGGCATGATCATTCAGTACTGATAATGTATCCTTTTTAACTGTACTCTATATTTCTGTATTGGAAATTGTATTGGTGAAACTCAAAATGGACAACGTAGGCTTTGCTGCAGTCCTGGCAATCTGGCGAATCCTCTGCACTGGAAGTTGCTGAGTGCAAAGGATTTGCTGTAGTGGGCAAAAGGGATTGTTTGCAGATCTGTCAGCCAGCAGATCCACGTTTTCTCTACTTAAACATTTATTTTGCTCTTGTTGAATATTTCTGTTTGAGAGTTTTGTGTCACGAGGCAATTCCTATCAGTTTCGTGTTCCAGGCATGAGCCCTTTCGTGTTCAGGACTGCCTCTCATTTATTATTAAATTGAATGGAGAGTTTGCAATGGCCATGAGGGAAAACACAGTATGCCGTGTATCGAATTAGTCATCTATTGGACTTTCATGTATAATACATATTAAGAAGCTCTGAATAATGGCATTTGATGCTCTGTAGTAGCCCTCCTTGTTTTGTTTATTGACAATAAAAACATAGCAAGGACAAAGGACACCAGATGCCCTTATTCAGAAGCCTGCTATATAGCAAGGCTATGCTACTCCTTGCTAAAGCGTAAGGCCTGCTAGGCCAGGGGAGCTGGGCTCAGATCTTTATTCAGTCACAGGTTTTCTCTGTAATGATGGGCAAGTCACTCTGAATGTCTGCATCTCTCTTTGAAATGTTGTAAGATGAGGGTAATAGCAACCTTGTTTCCTACCCATACTGGACAGCATTTCTTTTTCATGCTTGTTTTGATGTTTCGCCCTTTTGTTTTAATGTTTTGCTCATTTGCTTTAATGTTTCACAATAGAGAGGGGAAGAAAGAGAATCGGGAAACTGTATGGACTTTGTTGCCACCCACCCAAAAAGTCTAGGGAGAAGAAAGATCCTGCCTTGTAAGGATACAATGGTTGGGGAGGAGGTAATTTCCTATTGTCCTTTTATTTTTTTCCATCTCACTGACTGATGTTTAAGGGTTTGCTGTTCTCTTTTAAAAGTTACCTATTATAGTTCCTGCTGAAATAAAAMTGCCTTTCAGTTTAAAACTCCTTTGTTCTTTTGGGGGATACTGCTATAAGTACAGTCTCAGGCCAAGCAAAGTTCCTGTCATACCATCTTTTGGTTGACTGGTGGTAGATTAAGTTGGTATAGTTACTGTCTCTTTCCTTGGGCATCTGGACACTATTCTAGTACGAGTTATAAATAACATGGTAGATGTCCCTTACCACAAAAGACAGATTTCCAGCCTTTCTGAGTGTCTAGACTTGTATAAATGGCTACAGCTCTCTTCCAACAACAGAACAAAACACATTTGTGGATCCCTGAGAAATACAGTTTTATATGCTACTCTTTCAAATGCATATGTACAAAATCCTCTGTATCCTGAAGCTCAAATCATGAGAAAAGTGACTATCAGGTGAATCCTTGAAATCATGGCAGATGGCTGTATCTAGCTTGATATAATTTCATCTTATCAGTGATTTTTGAATTATCTCAAATGCCATCATCTATGGTAAATTACATATTGCATCTGTTCTGCAGGAACAAGTGAGATCAGGACTAAAATGGTATTAAGCACTCTCCCATCTGCCTAAACCAAGGGGTGCATTTAATGAGGTCTCTCTTATTCTGCACTTCGTTGTGCCAAATGGAACTGAGCATGGCATGGAGAATTTTTTCAGGAGATGATGCAAATTTTAAACAGTTGGGCAATAATTATGATTTTTTTCAGTGTCTCTTAGAAAGGAAGACCAGAAAGGATGAAGCTTCTTTTCACAGAAGTTTTTGGAGTTTCTTTTGTTTCATTTTGTTTCACATTAATTTACAATGTAGAATACCGCATGGGATTTCTATTACTTTCAGTTAGAAGAGAAGCTGTAGATGCTTTGATTTTAAATTAAAGTATCTACAGCTCCAAACAGACCCGTTCAAAAGAGAAAACTAAAAATGTATAATGCTTTTTCTGACTTAGTAATATTGTATAGGATATWGTACATAGATTAATGAAACATCTCAATGCGTGTCCCCACAGCCCTGTGAACCTAGTTGTTTGTGGTATTGGAGTGCTCCAAAGGCCTTGGAGGTTGTGATCATTGCTAGTGGATGTCTATCTTTCCAGAAAAATGAGGGTAAATAGGTTTTCCTCAATTTCCCTCTCTCTAGTTACCTGTGAAAAGAGAGTACTACAGAATAGCATAAGAAGGAGCTTCTTCTGGTCTGCTTTCTGCGCTAGCTGGTAAATTTGTCTCCCAGTTCTGTCCATCACTCTAACCTGGAAGGCTAATGGCAGTGGCAGGTTTCTGCCCTCTGTCACCRCTTGTGGCACAGGTTGGGACATTCGTCCTTCTCCTCTGAACCACCCAGAGCAGCAACTGAGTTGGCAAAACCACCAAGCAACGAGTAAGAAGAGTTATTCAAGGAGCTTACCGACAGCTCAGAATGCCTTATCCTAGGGGAGTCTGAGCTTGTTCTACAGGGGCTCGCTGTCCTCCTGCGCAGCTGAAAGAAAAGGAGCTGCAAGGCCGTCGCGCCTGCCCCTCAGCATGCTCTAGAAAGCTATTGCAGGCTGACCGCTTGTGTTTTAGAAAGACCTACTTTACTGATGTTCCTGTGATACCCTGCTGGGTTATCTGCAACAGGGAACTCGCAGCCTGGCTGTTCCAGTCTAGTACCTCCCTGCTGCAGGAGGACTGTAAACTGCCAGCTTAAAAACCAATAGCTGAAGTTGGCATTTCCTACCTACGCTTTCTTCTTGCTCCCCATACACTATTGTACATATAGCTTCAAAAGTGCTTATTCCTCTTCCCCTGGAAATTGGCCACGTATTTGATCATATCAAACCTCTGATAAACTTTTGACGCTCTGAGCAGTGTGTTGGCCGTTGTTTGAAAGGTCATGCATATCAGTAATTCTACAGCATATGTATTATATAATTCAGGAGTAGGAGAGTCCAGGGGTCATTTTGTGGTTTGGKTTTTGTTTTTTTTTTTTTAAACTATTACCTTTTTAAAAATACTGTTATTTTTTCCTACTTTCATTTTTTTTTCTTTTTCAAATGATACTCTTTGAAAAGGATTGTACCCTTCCTTCTATTTTATCCTGATAAGAATAAGGAGCAGGCTGAAATCCTGAATCTTAACCTGAGAAGATTTGGAGAGATTTTAGAGTGCATAAGAGAGGCTATCCCTTCTGCATACTAAGCCAGAAGAGTGCATCCAGGCCCTTAATTTGGATGAAAATAGGATGTGAAATTTGAATGCAGTAGTATTTTTTTTACAGTTTGGTGGGGGTTTTTTTGGTGGGTTTTTTTGTGGTGGTTTTTTTGTTTGTTTGTCTGTTTGTTTAAATTTTAGAAGTCTAAACTAATATGAAGCTGTATTTATTTGGAGGTTATTTTTCATTTAATTATTACAGGTAGAAGGTAGACTAGATTGTGAATTTCATTGTAGTCTGAAACACCTTATTCTCTAAAGCTGTCCTAAAAAGCATAAATAATTCAAGCCTGCACTTACACCGTTTCCTGACATGGATGTGTTGTCTGTTGGATCTCAGAAACACAAGAGAATTCATTTTTTCAAATTCTTTAAAGGCACACATTTTTTCCCAGTGCTGTCAGATATTGTCAGTAGATCTCCCCTATCTAATTAGRTGGTCATTTAATCAATCTTCAGGCAGCAGTTTTTCATTTTAAAGGACCTTCTCGGGGAAAGGCTAAGTGCTCCTTTAAGGCTGTGAGATAGCTTTCCTTAGTGCTGTTCAAAGTCTTCTTATAGCAAACTGTTGCAGCCAAATTCCTAAACCTCCTGATAAAAATCAAGCACTTCACAGTCTGCATTAAATATTCTCCTTCAGGAAGAATTTTTGTCTGGAAGAGAAGGAATTGCTCTGAACTCTTAACTTGGCCTAGTTTTGGACCAGCAAGTAGAATGACTGATACTTTCTGTTCAGAACTGAATTACTTGAGATTTTGCTTTAAACTAGAGCTCRGGGATCTTTTATGGCAACTTGCATGGTTTATTGCTCTGGTGATGTAAGGAAGCTTTTCGATGCAGAATTTTTCTACTTTATCAGCATCTCAGTTTTGGTATTTTGTTCCATATGCTTCTCTAAGGTTTGAACTAGGAGGTGAATTTCTCAGTGCTACAGCAGTCTGCAATAACTACTCTATAATCCCCATGCGGCCGCGGGCAATTGCAGTGCACCTCAGATGCTTGTGTTGCACGGCAGAATCAGATGCTTAGGCAGGCTGAGCCAGATCTGTTCTGCAGAAATACCACACCTCTTCTTTCTGTATTCTGTTTTTAGCAAATGACTACCTAAAAATGGCATCAATAGGCTCCTAAGTGATTTTATATTGCCCACTATTTTTTGGGGATTTTTTTTTTGGTTGATTCTTCCTAGTTGGGTTGATTTTAGCTTTTGTCTGAATATATCCTTTTTGCTGTTAGGGCTTTCTGGCTGGGACTAATGACAGCATTTTAGGCTATAGCAATCGCTGCTGCCTGTTTTGGTTTTGCATTTACTGTCTCTTGTCATGTGCATTCACCTCTGCTTACTTCCATCTCTCTGTTCTTCGTCTGCTAAGCTGTACAATTTGTCCCACATCTGCCTGCCTTCTCTCGCCTATGTGTTCTTGTCACCTCTGCTTGCCCAGCTCCTTGCAACACCAGCATCCTGTGTAATCTGTACGTATTTTCTTCTGCTTTTTCTGTGTTCTTGCATTTCTTTGTTTTTCTGTGAACTTGCCTTTCCTCGCCTAGCTTAATGGTTTACCTGACAGCCGTGGGTTTCAAGTACCCTACTGACACCAGGGACCYGAAATGGGTAGATCGTGAGTCAATGAGCTCTGTACTTCCGAGGCACCAACAAAGCGCAAGAAGCAGTAATATAACAAGAGGAGTGAGAGTTTGGGGTGGTTCCATAATTTGTCACTAACAATATAATTTCATTTATTATTGGGGACGATTGGCAGCGGGTGTGGCAATAAATTGGGGAGTGAGTGGGAGATTAGCTGATGAGAGGAACTGATGTGGTTGCTCTGAGCCTTCATCTGTCGTTCAGCCAGCCCATTTGTTGACTGTTGTATATCTAAGTTCTGGTTTTTTATCAAGTGTGTGGGGTTTTGGGGAGCAGAGGGGAGTACTGCTAATGGAGGTATCAAGAAAGGATTCTCAGGAAATCAGAAACCAGCCTATTGGGGACTGCAGTCTCGGGAGATACTTGGAAGTGCTGCTGAACAAACCTTGAAGAGTATAGGACTGAGCAGCTTCTGCACTGGAAGTGGGATTTGCAGAAAGGACTCCTGAGGGCTGCGAAGGCACGACGAGTTAACCCATCGCCTGAGAGGGAGCGCGTGGTAACCGACCGAGTAGTCATGGGACTGTTTCACCCGTTTACTCCTACCAATAGCGTAAGTTGTTAACCRAATCTGGAGGGGAGCAGCACTGAGGGGTATCCCCGTGGCACCCCAGGAAGCAGCTGTGGGGTAAGCGGGCTCCCGTTGCAGGCACGGCCCTGCTTCTGCCGCCCAGCGCCGGGGTCGGGCAGGGTCTCCAGGGATCCTCGGCCGGACCGGGAGACAGCCGAACGGTCGGTACAGTCTAAACTTTTATTTCCACCCGGACCCGCTGCAGGTCGGGTCGTGTAACAGACCAGCCGTAACGCGACCTCCCAGCGCACACCGGCAGCCGGCCCAGCCCCGGCGGCAGCAGCCGAGGGCGGTGTCGCCGCCCCGGGGCTCCCGGCCCCGCGGCCGCAGCGGCTCCGGCCCCTCTCCCCGCGGCCTGCGGCGGGCGGCTCCTTCTGATTGGCCCGGGCGGCCGGGACCCCTGCGCAGCAGAAGCGGGTACGTGACCAGGGCGGGGGCCGGTGATGGCCGCCCGCCCCGCGGGTAATGGCCCCCCGGGGGCTGGGAGGAGGGGCTGCGGTCACATCTAGGCGTAAGGGAGCAGAAGGAGAGGTGACCGCGTAAGCGCTGCGATATGGTGGTGACACTAGTCACCAGGTGACAGTCTTCGTCCTGCATGTGGAAAAACGCTGGAACGACAATGTAGCCCACTGTGTTTCTGGCACAAGCAACAAGTAGGTCATCTGCAAACGTGTGGCTTGGGTCTAGACAGTTGATTGACAGATGGGTTTGGCCGGCACACAGGTCTCGAGGCCCCCAGAACAAACCAGGGACTTTCAAGTGGTGCGCCCTGTATGACACAGTTTTTATAAGGGCAGTAATAAGTTTCTGGAATATGCCGTGCTGTTGGGGTTTAGGGATGTTTTCCCAATTTAATGTTACTCAGGCCGTTTCCAAGCTCCAGTGGAGCATGTCAAAAGTGTATAATGGCTACTAGAAAAGGCCTAAGCAGAATGGATCCATCTTGAATTCAGGTGCCAGTGCTGGCTATGCACTGACTTTTTCCAGTCAGGAGAGAGACCTGTGGCAGCTCCTCGAAATTTCCAGGTGTCTGACTTCACTCTAGCACTGTGCCGGACTCATGAGCTGAGGGTCGAGGCTAATGCGTTGTGAGTCGATAGTCAGAACTTCCTAATAAAACTGGAGTTGCACATACAAAATAATTACCTCTCACTAAGCAGTTTTTTTGCAATCTGCCATCGTATTTCTTCACAGGGGAAAAATAGAGGCACAGTCTGTTATGTAGYATTAACCTTGTATCTCCTGTAAACTCTGCAATGCATTTCTTAATGCCATCAGAAAACAAATGATAGCGGTAGTGTTTATCGTATCATTCCATATGAATCATAAATTTTGCAATTTATATAGGTAATAAAGGATTTCAAAAGTGTTACATCTCCAGGAAGGGCGTTAATCCCTGTTCTGTTTGACGAGTCTCTGCTCTAATAGTCTAATGCTCTTAAATGTCCCTATAGACTAAGGGTGAGTCAGTTAAGTTGTGTATACTGAATTGTCATATATACATAATAGACAAGCAATAGGATTACGGTAAGGAGAAAAGAGAGAATTTTATGTCCTCAATTCCCTACAAAATCAGAAGAATTTTGAGACTTAACTTCCCTCTCCTTCCCCCCCCCCCCCTTGAATTTATTTACAGTAGATTTGCTGCCTGTGAAAAATGCCTGCCTTGAAAATTAAATCCATACACACACAGACATGCGCACTGATCTTGTGTCACAAGAACAGGCAGGGGAAGCTTCCTCATTGTTTCTTCCTGGTGCCTTTCTCTCATGAAAGGAATGGTATAGTTTGTTCTCCCTGCTCTCCATTTCCCCAAAGTAGCCATATTTAATGATAGACGAATTCTGTGCTCCTACCTCTTCATTGTTCAGCTTTTAAAGAGAGTGCAGATRTATTCTGGATGACTTTGTGGGCAACATCAGCCTCTAACTTTTGTCAGTCAGAAGAAAAATGTCAGACATTTTTGATTAGTGGTCAGGGAGCGCTTTCCAAATGATCTTAAGGGAAAGATCTGGCACCATAAATACTATGGTTTGAAAGACTTCTCCCTGTGGAGTTAATAGCAATGCAGAGGTTGAATCACATGCTGTGTAATTGAGGCAAGATTAATAATTATTTAAAAGCAATGGTCTTGTATGTGGAAGACTGACTCATTTGTGCTTTCCAGTGGCTTGTTGTGGGCTTTTGATTTTTGACAGATTAAATTAGCTTTACATTATCCTGTGTTTCCATTATGTTTTCTAATTCTGTGACAGATGTTAGCTTACAGCATCAACATATACAGGTAGGAAGAGAAATGTTGTTTTGTATTTCCTTCTGCATCCTGAGTCTGGTACTATTTTGTGTTTTTTGTTAATATTATGGATAATGAAATAAAGAGTGCACTTAATAGATCTGCAAATGGTAATAAGCTCTAGGGAAGGGCCTTGAGCACTCTGAAAGCATACAAGATAATCTTGGCCAATTGGTGGAATCACCTGAAATAAACAGGATTGAAAAAGGCTGAATGCAAACTGCAGTACTTCAATGAGAGGTTCTGTCTGCCCAAACGCAGGACAGGGAATGGGCCGGGCAGAAACTCTGCAGACAAGGAGCCAGTGGATTCTAAACTGAACACAAGTCGAAGGCCTCCTATTGTTACCAAATGCATTGACCCCAAATATCATTGTGGGTTATAAAATGTTGTACCCTATTAAAAACAAGTCTGAGATATGCAAAGAAATCCTTTGCATGTCGMTCAGCCCTAAGAATATCTACGCTCATGTACTGTGTCTGGTTTTGAGCACCACGCTTAGAAAATTCTGGACCCAGTAGAGTGAGACCAGAGGAGAGCAATGAGAATGGTCCAAGATATGTGAGCTCTGAGGAAAACTTTTAATGAGTTGGACATAATTAGTTAATTGAAGAAAAAACTGAGGAATGCCATAATAACTGTCTTCAAAGGCCCAAAAGGTTGCCCCGGAAGGGCAAGGACTTTCTGGAAATAAGACAGTAAGCAATCAACTTGAATTGAAAAAACTCTTTAATGTTCACCAATGGCTAAAGAGGTTGGGGAATTTCCATCACTGTTGTTTTTAAAGACTGAGTAGGCAAATTATGTGCTAAACATACTTTAGTGCTAGATGACTGTTTGATTTCCTTCCCAGCCAAACATTTCAATTGCAGAATGGTAGAATAGAGCATTCACGGGGCCAGCATAGCACCTCTAGAAGCAAAAACAGATATTGATCTTCAGAGTGGTGACCTTCTGGATTTGATRTGGCTAAAGGTCGTCAGTATTGTAATTTTATATACAAATTGGAAATATTAATACTTGAATATAGGAAGTTTACAGTGATCTTGTGCTTCTATAATAATTTGTCTTTTTAAATGTATTTGCAAGTATTTACAGTGTTTCGGCGTGTCTTGTGAGACTGGTTTTGTGGTTTGGTTTTTGTGGTGTACGATACATTGATTTTAATCGTCACTGGAGCTGTTTTTTCAATTTGCTTTTTTAGTAGTATCTGATACTAGGTATCAGTTATCAGGATAACAGCATCTGATATCAGGTTAACAGTTACCAACAAGATTTAATAATAATTGTAGAGAACCTGTCTATGTGACCGGAATTTTCATGAGTTCAATTCACACTCAAGTACCAAAATAATTTGATTTCTTTGTTTCTGTAATAATTTTGATGATGAGTTTCTGTCTAAATCTGGTTTTTGTGGCTTGACATGTCCAGATGTATTGCTACGGGGTTTTAGAAGCCTTCCCTGTAGTGCCCTGCTGCCACGTATGGCCTGCTTTTGCCTTTGATCCAGAGCAACATCCGATCTCTGTATCTTGGGGTACATATTTGGATCTTAATTCTCTGCAGATCCGATCCCGAGAAAGTAGCAGTTTATATTCACAATAAATTCTCTTTGCACAATATTTAACACCAGTTTCCTTGGGTTTCAGACCTGCACAAGGATTATTACACTGACAGATTTTTTTTTTTTTTTTTTTTTTTAAAATCAAAAGGGAAATATTAGATTCTGTAGTTTGACCTCTACCACATGCCTTGCAATTTTGCCCAGCTAATCTTATGGAAGATTACTGTTCTCCACTTCAGATGTCAATACATGGACAATTCATCACTTTATCTTTTGATTTGTTCCACTGGTTATTTGCTTTACTTTAGTCTATGCTTAGGTTGTTCTGTAGGCTCTATAGAATTTTACTCGGGATTAAATCAGAGAAGTCTCACTTGGGTTACTCTGTTGTGCCTATGAAAATGAACTTCCATAGAAGAAGAATTTTGCTATTAGCTTGCTTAGTGTTTTTCCACTTAAATCTGCAAAAATTGGGCATAAATTCTGTTGCATACTCCCCTCAATTTCATATGATTGTATGTTATTTCTGTAAATTGTGTCTATGTGACAATTTCAAAGAGAATTTCTCGGTTCTAAATTGATGCTGGTTGGAATATGATAAAGTAGGTAAAGTGGATCCATTAAGGTCACATGCTTACAAATAAGCATATGTGTGAGTGCAGGGTTTATATGAGAATGAAATAAAAATAATCTATTAATCCTCTCTTAACTCTCCTTCAAAAAGCAATAACTTCTGGTTGGTTTTGAGGTTCTCAGGTCGTATTTTTATCAGTGTATTACTTATCAGCTTCAAATTTCACATCTTCCAAGTCGAACTTTACAAGTTGTAAAAACAAAGGGGAAGTTATTACCTAGTTCCTTTTCATGTGGGAATTTATAATGATCGTTGTTCAATACCTGGCATACAAAGAGGGAATGGATATGTATATTAAAGCATGAGAGAGAACTTAAGATAGATGTTAATTACATTATTTCTCAGCCACTTTGCATAGTAAAACTTCATTACAAAGTGAGTTCCTGTTCACCATAAGAGAAGCAGCCAGTAACTGTGATTTACAAAGCCATCAAAACTATGGAAATGCTCACTTTAATCAGAACTGTAATTATGAGGAAATTTGCTGCAGAAAAATTTACTCACAGAATAAAGATTAAAAAGATCTGAATGTTGTCTATCAAAGTGCAACAATTAAATTTTCTTTCCAAGCCTGAGAGATCCTTGTGGAAGAAAAAAAGAAAGTAAAATTCTGTCTTTTGATTACAGTGGAGAAAATAAACTGCAACTGTTATTGTAATTTCCTCAGATAACAGTAGCAAGTGTCTACGAATGGACATACACACATACAATGAATGGATTTAATCCGCTCTCTGAGGTTGGAATTGCCTGTCAATACTGCTACCTGTAATTACCTCTCTCATATTAAATAATTCTCTTGGCTTGAACATAACAAAATCGCTAATCTGAAGAGGTGTTTTTCTTATTCCCAGGGCTTCTGTATCCCCCGCAGCTGCCATGTGGATACTTGTAATATTTGGTGCACTCGTCTTTCTAACAATTGCTGTACAGCCGTCTCTTCCTCTCCTCTCAGGAGATAAAGCTGGGTTGTCACCCTATTGTGAGCAACCTGACAGAGCTGGCTGCTCAATGGAAAAGGGTAGTATGTATAAAGTGAACTATGGGACCTGAAATCCATTGAAAAAACTGATGATTTTTTAAAAAATTATATTAAATTGAAAGATTGACTTTTCAGATAGCAGTTTCCTGACGAAGTTTTCGTCACTGCCTGATACTGGTCCACAGTAAATATGCATATCAATGTCCAAGGGGAGCAGCCGGAATGTGAAAGTATCCCATGTAAATCAATTACTTCATTATAGTCAGTAGTACTTTGACAGTTTAAACTTGCTTGATTGCTTTAAAACTGGAGGGTCGTAAGACAAGGGTGCCAGTGAAACAGGAATTGAACGTTACTGTTCTTGACCTTGGATCTGAATAGTTTGGGATAGATTTTGGGGGAAAGAAACAGCTGTTTACAATTTTTTGTGCTGTTTAGAAGGCTGGAAAATAATAGTGAGTTTGGAGWAGATGGGATTATTAGTTCAGTTACTAAAATGGAATTATAATGCAATTTATCACATGACTGCAATTTATTACACTTGCTTTCTGATGAATATATGTGTATATTGTCCCAAGGCAGCTGCACAAATCTGATGTCCTGAAAGTAACTGAAGATGAACTAAGGAAGTCTGTGTGTACCTCTGTGTGGTGCAGTGCAGTACTGTGTTAGATGTGAATAAGGTGCAAGCAACCTCATTTCTCATAAGGTGTAGTATCAGACATACAACCAGTTCAGGTTTACAAGAACCGTTGCATCAGCTCCATGGTGTGCCTGAGTGAGCCGATGCAGTTCTTTACTGTTCATGAATTGGATTGCATTAAATGCTAGCTTACAAATCTCTGATTTGCACTGTACTGAACGGTATGGAAGCCTTTATAATCTTACTGCTTCCTCATCAACACTCTCACACTAGTTAGTACTGAGCACGACACTATTCCTCTGGCCTGACACATAGTCAGTACTATGGAGAGATCTGAGAATACATATGAATGTTGCAGTAGTTTTTTTCTCCTTTATCTACTGTGAGAATAAGGAAAGAGTAATCTACCTTAAGCAATTCAGAAGTCAGACATAGGATCAGAAGACTAGACCCAGAAGTGTCATCTAGTTATCCTGTCAGTAGGAAGAACGAATGATCCTATGAGGCAAAATTAATCACATTTGGAACCTTATGAAATTGCATTCCCACACTTGCTGATGCAGCTGAATCACAAGGGCATGTGGAAATGGCACAATGCAGAATAGTCACTGTGTTAGCTTGAGGCCTGGTTTGATCTAATTAACCCTGCTCAAAGGCAAGGTTAATGAKCCTGGGTACAGTCCGGCACAGGAGGGTTTTTTTTTTTTCAACTTGCTTGGAGCTGCCCTAAGGCTCTACTGTAGGAGTACAGCATAGGCATGCAAGTTATTAAAATATAAACATGTAATATGACTTCAGGATGCTTGTGTGGTTTAATACAATGCTATCTTGTAATGAAATGGCACTCGGTCTTCTGGGCTGAGTAACTGTCTTAGAGCTATAGCTGTGAGGAGTACTTCACTAGAGGATGGGAACAAGGAGCACCCATAGGGCAAGTGACCCATAAAGGTCAAAGAAAAGGTAGAGTGGAGAGCTGGACTGTGGAGGTTGGAGTGAGATCATCTTTCTTGCTGTCCCACCACAGGCTACACTGAATGCTGATTTCACTATGAAACTTCTGTACAAGTTGCTGATGTTAACAAATGTCTCCTTTCCTATCCCAACCCCGATCTCTGATAGAAACCCAGCCATCCTATAACAGTGTTCTGCATAAGACAAGAGCATGAGCTCCATGATCCAAGGGGTTCCTTTTGGCCTTTTCTGTGCAATCCCAGACACTTGTACAGTACYAGTAATGCAGAAACATCTACACGTCACTGTTTCTGGACACAGTCCACAAATTACCAGGCAACCTATAGAGACCTAAAGTATAAATCATATTGACGTGGTGTAATAATCAATGTCTCCTCCCAACAAACCTTTACTTCCTTTCCTCTTTCCCCACTGTCCAGCATTCCAAAAACCCAGATATTAATGAACTGTCTCACTGCTTTTATTTCTAACTCCAAATATTAATGGAGAAGAAAGTATAAAATAACTTTCTTTTTTCCCTGTATAGGTGTATTTAATAAAAATCACAATAATTATGCAGACAACATATAATTTATAAATGAAATCATAGTAATTCTATAAGTAGAACAAAATGGATAGTCTTTCTTCTCTAACGATTTGGGACTATCATCTTGGATGGTTTATTCAAAAGGAATGCAATTTATTTCACATTAATTGGGATATACAAGTAATTAACACAGGTGTGGGAAATTAACTGTTTCTTCATAGAGTATTAAGCTGTGGTCTTTCAGATCAGTAAAAAGTAAATGTCATATAACAGTTTAGACATGACTTTCCAGGAAATAATTTATATGATTAATTTCTGTCTCTTTTTGTATGTGATTGGATTTCCTGTGTGTGAATTTCCCTGATGGAGATCAGTTTTCTCTATTACTGCATTTACATCGGAATGGTAAATAATTCATGGCCTCTTTTCTTTCCCAAACCAATGCCCTAATATTGACCATTTTTTCTTACGGAATTACTTACATCTCGTGATCCCAAGTTTCTTACCTCTGGTTGGGTGTCTTACATCAGTTTCCTAGAATGGGATTTTTTTTCCCAGTTCATTATACAATTTGATACTTTGAGTGAGTAGTTGCACATATGAATTTCAAATTCACATTTCATACATAGTTGAACTAGTAAAATGCAGTTATTGAAAAGTTTGCATAAAGTAAATATGAAAAATGGATACTGATTAGTCCAAATATAATTTCTAGTCTGTATATTTGCTATCAATTTGTTCCACCACATRCTCTCATCTGTGTCATGTACTTATCTCAGATTAAATGTTTTAGCAAAATTTGTTATAAAATGAGTTTGCTACTGAAATGTCACCTCAGCCTCACTTTTGGCTTAGCTATAGTGGAAACTGAGAGTAGTGGTAGTAATACTTAATGAAATGTCATCTGAAAAGCTAAGTGATCTGGAGGTGCTTGGCAAAGAGAATAGATATCATTATTCTCATTTGCAGATGGGGGAAACTGMGGCCTACAAAGATGAAAAAGCTTGCCCAAAGTCATTCGGGACTCTGGAAATAAAGTCAGAATTACAATAAAGGTCTTTCAAGTTCCATTTCTTGGCTTGCCATTATAGGATCCAGTGTTTAGTAAGCAGAGCCTGTGGCAAACATRCCACGGTTCCAAGGAACCCTTTAATAAAGAGAAACGAATTATCATTATTAGAACAGTATTTTCCACTAGTGAAAACATTCTTTTAGACTTATTAATCTTAGTGCTACTTTCCTAAGGCTCTCCTGCTTTCAGCTAATTTCTTTTTCAAAAGTTCAGCATACCCACTAAATATTATTTTAATGTCTCGATGAAAATCAAGAAATAAAAGGAGAAAACTCAAAGTCCAAGGCTGYTTAATCAATAGGTGGGAATTCAGAAAATCTTGTCAAAATTTGTCTTCATGATATTTCTGGATGAATTTTGTAAACCAGACCAAATCCAATTGAAAAGCATAAGGTTCACCTTGCTGACAAAAGGCAAGGCTGTTTTCACAGTGTTGTTTCCTTCTTGGTTATTATTTTCTCAAAATACCACCGCATACAAAAGGCTTCRTAACAAATTTGCCTTTTTATTTATGAATGTGAACACTTGTTAATGCTGGTCCTTAGTTCATGACTTCAAAATTCAGCAAGGTGTCAATAACATTGTCAACTAAATTCGTATTAATCTCGGGTTTCTGATAGACACATAGTATCTATATTCCTACATGTGTTTTTCTCTTTAATGTTCYCCAGGCACAGCAGTCTGCTGCTCTCTGACATCAATCGGTGTTCGTAAATTCAAGCTTTACATTTTAGTCTGCGTGGTAACCCATGTAAGCTGCAGTGATCAGACTAACTTGTTCAAGTCATATAATGTTTTGAGGTTGCATTCTCATCATTGCCGCTCTTGTATAACTCGGGAGTAACTTCAGTATTGCCTGAATATTCAGAGGGACAGAAAACCATCCTACTTCATTTAGGAGTTTTTGTTGGAGAGAGCGCACCTGTAATTCCCTGGATCATACAAGTACAGTCATCTTTGGTATACTGAGTATAACCTGCCACCCAGTACTGTCTCTCTGGCTGTCTGAACAAGAGCTTCCAYGGCATGGAAGCAAGAGTGCAGTCCTCTAAGCTTAGTGATTTCCCCCATTTATAATGTTAGATGCCGCCTTTTGATTTTATCTTGCACGTTTTTTCCTCTCTAAAGTGAGCAGTACTTCCTGTAGGAAGCATTATTTCTTCTGTTGTTTCTAATTTCTTCACATCTTGATGCTCCTTGTCTTTTCTCAAATCAGTTTAAATTCTTTCATCCCAAGAGTCAGTGAAGAGATCCTTCAGGTATAGATTGCTTTTTACTTAAACGGAGAAAGCGTTCTGTTGCTGTTTCCACAAGGGCGTAAAAGAAGAGTAGATTTGTTGCAACAGCCTTTTCTTTTTTCTTYCTTTCAAATGTATGTGTGTTTTTTATTCTTTAAAACCACAGTGGAAGCTTTAGATGAAAGAGGTGCATGCATAAGTTCAAAGCCTCTCCTGCTTGATCAGTATTCCCCCAAGAAACACGGATGAGAAAAGGTGGATGGGGAGAGCCTGGCTGGACCCATCAGCTTCGCTAAAAGGAAATAATGGAGAAAAAAAAAAAAGTTCTTTTAATTTTTGTTTGTTTACTTGCTTTCATTTTTATTCCCCTCTAGGCACAAAACAAGCAAACTGAGCTCTATTTAAAAACAGAGCGTGCTCTTGCTCCCACACACCATCTTTTCATAATCAGAATCTTGGTAATTTTGTGTTAGACTTTTTCTATGAGCATTTTCAAGGAGAAGAAAATTCTGAAAGAGCACCTGGGGGAAAACTCTGCAGTCTCTCAAAAGATAATTTTCTACCTGATTGCATAAATAAGAGCAAAAATTGGTGTGTTAAACTTCTTGTATTTGTTAGTATTTAGGCCATGATTCAGATAATTGTTTTTCCTTAGGGTCAGGCTTGTATCTGAGCTCTTCAAAGTACTTCATCCCTGTGTGTGCGTTCATTATGTTACCATAAAATGATATCCAAAAGGAATTGGAATAAACTGCAGTGCGTTTCACCAGAGACTTCAGGATTTAACAACATTATCTAGGTTATGTCCTTTGCAGCTTTCTTCAGCCAATGAGGTTGCTTAAYGAAGCTGTTGAAATTTGAAAGGCAGATATATTTTTCTTGTGCCTTAGGGAATAGGACAATCTTTAGTTGAGATGTTGGGAAGAAACTGCCTAATCTGCAATTGCCTATCTCAGGTTTTCAACACCGGACAGTTCTGATACCAGCCTGCTGGAGACGCAATAGTGGACTAACTAGGTTGATTGCTGGCTTTTGAGTGGCTCGGGGTGTTCTGATACTCTCTATTTCAGAACATTTTCATAAAGAAATGTAAGTCACAGTTGCTTCAGCCCTCGGTGACTGGGTATACCTACCATAGGAGCAGACTTTACGATCATGRCAATGCACAGCTTAGAAAAGGAACCCCATCAGAAAATGGTTCAGTGCTTGTAAGAATTGCTGTACAATGAGCTTTTCATTGCTTGTCTGTACAGCTATAATCTAATTCCCTCAAATATAATTTCCATCCACTTTCAGTACAACAAAGAATATGGTATTGTACTAGTTCTGTCATTTGCCACTATTAAATCAGAGGTTTGTTAGCAGCTGTAAGTGAGAATTGATAATTGAGATTGATGAAGTGATTCAAATAAAACAGCAGTTTATAACTGAAAAATTGTCTGATGTACAGGCAGGTTTTTAACCATATTTGGTCTTAATATTTGTTGAGCTTCACAAAATGAAGATGAGAACTAAGCTCTCTCTCCTCTAGTAGCATAGTAGGTTACCTAAAATGCACTTACTGAAATTTGCCCATTGCTAGTTGATTATATCTGCACCCGACATACTTTGTGAGAATCACCATATCTTTTTGCCACCTCTTTTTGGAAGGATGAGAAATTACGAGTTGACTTTGCCAAACTGCAGAGCACAGATGGAATTGGCATGATGGCTAATGCATCTTGTACTTGTGTGTCTATCAAAAGCAGTAGCAAACAACTGCTGGGTTTATTTAATCTCCCAATGACCAGCTACTGGCAGATTAAAAAGAAAAGATTTTCAGACCAGCCCTTTGGGGGGAAGTCCTGTCCTCTTCTGGCTTCTCTGGTTGGGAACCAAACTCCTGTAATCACTGCTAAAAATCCCTGCTGACAGCATCTGCTTATTGGCTCAAAACTTCAGTACAGAGGAATTTCAGTTTGGAAAGACACAGCCTACTAGTTACATACTCAGCACTCACTGACACACCCCCTCAGGGTTTTTGAAGGGTTTGTCTCTCACAGTGTCTTCATTATGGGAACTCATACTAGCTGTATAAAAATTGAGATAACTGGTACAATTTGAATGACGTGTCATATTATTAAAACCAAAACGCTTAGTGAATATGTAAGGGGTGGGGTTTTTTGTTGGTGAAGGAGGGAGGGAGGCTCATGGTTATTTCATGTTCAGCTCTGCTGATCAGGAACAGAGTTTCAGTCCCAGAATCTCTGCCCCATTGCGGATTAGTGTTAGGGCACTCCTTTTCTGAATCATTAAGCTCAAATTTCAGACCACAAATGGGCGTTTTGACACACTTTCCATTTAACGAAAAATGTTAAAGTTTTCATTTCAATTGCAAATAAAGGCAAATTTCAAGACTTTGAAAATTGCCATGGAATGCAATTGTATCCACCAACAATAATGTATGTTGAATTGCACTCAGGCCCCTTACTTCCCATACAAACTTTTGAGGCAAATCTCCATTGCGTGTTCATTTTATTTAGGCAATCAAGTCCAGGAGCTTTMAATTTGAATGTTCCAGCTTATGAAATGAAGAGTTGTATGGAGCAGTGAAGCACTGCCATGTGCCACTAACCAAGTCTCTTCAAGGCAACCCATGGGCCTCGTTCAGCTTGTGAGGTATAGCTGAAGGTGCAATGAATTAGCCTGCTGTGGGAGGGCTACAGAGTTTATGCTAAACCTGGTTCAGTCAGAACTGTGTGTGTACATATTGCGCAGTTGTGTTGCTTCTTTACTACCTGCTCCCCTTCATGAAATTGCTAGATTCTGCACCCACGGATGAAAGATGGACTGATCCTTCGCTGAACATGGGAAGCAGCAAGGAACCCCTTTCACTTCACTTCCATGGTTCCTAAGGTCTACCTACAATCTGCCAAATTTTAACCTCCCTGCTGAGACTTCTTGACTGCATTCAACCTCTTTAAAAGCTTTCCTAGATAAGTGAAATATAGTGTGATCTATAAAAAACAGTGGCAATTTACCCATTTCACACACCCACCCCTCAAATACAAGAAAAAGGGCTCTAGAAAAGACCCTTAAAGCGGGGAGTCCAGTGTTTATATGGAGGAGTTGGCCTTTGAGACATAAGATCAGAGATTGCTTTGTTGTGTTATCCCACTAACTTGTTTCAAACCAGATCTGGGAGGATCACCAGTGTTAGAGGAGAGGATGCATTACTTACCRGCTCCTAGTGTTGTGTTCCTTTTGCCTCTAGTACTGTAGACTAAAGTAGATGCTGTTGACATTGAATGAGATTGAGCCATCTAATGATCTTCCCACAGGGTGCTCTTAAGGACTGGAATCAAAGTGGTAATCTGAAGGAAGAATGCTTTCCATCTTACTGCAAGTTCCATAAACAACMAGATTTTCTCTTCTGGTTCTCTGCTGTCTTACTTGACCTGTCTTTTCATTTTGTACAGTGAATTTACACTATTAGATGGTGCTTCCGCTGCCATTTGGAAGCTGTTCTCCAGGCAGACACTRTGTCTGATGCAGCTATATGCATCTGCTTTGTGTTCATGGATGCCTAAGGCTTAAACAGAGAGTCTTTGTCTATACCAGAGTAAAACTGACATATGGCTGTAGGGGGGAGCTGTCAAACCACTGATTGTCTGAATCTTACTGTTCAGATGAAGATCTGAAAACAACACTGCTGCTTGTGGACAAAGTCTAGTCCGTAAGCTACATCACAGAAAATAAAGCCAGAAAATAAAACAAGATCTCCTTCTGCTCTGCATGCTCTCTGCCCACATCAGTGTGGTTGTATACACCTAAAGCAATGTCTGATATTAATTTCTGTTCAGTTTTATTACGGAAGGTAATTGGAAGTTTATAAAACTGACAACTTAATGTTTTTCTGTAGAAAGTCTTTTAAGCCAGAGAGGTTGTGAATAAGCATAATTGAAAAGGTGAGGCTGAGTGGTAGTTTCAGTTTTAAAGCAGTTATTTTAAGTGGGGGTTGTGACAGAGCTATCAAAAACTTGGGCCCGTGTTATGTCCTCAGTTTTTAAGCAGAATTGTCTTTTGAAATCAATGGCATGATATGACACCTCGGTTTTGATTAATGCACAACAAGTTACTGCATTTAGAAGAAAATTCACATTGGTAGCTATCCTGACATCTTGTCCAGAAGGAGCAATTCCTTTATAATTTTCACTCCCTATTCTTTGTCAAGCTGGGCTAGGATAGCTGTGAAGTACAGTATGCTGAGATACTGGGGCGGGAGCACTAATTCAGGCATTGACAAAAGCTAAGATGCTGTTGATGAAGTCTCATGTGAGAGACACAAATCTGAGTGCTACATTGTTCTGACCTGTGCAGATTTACAGTCATTATTGTCAAAACAAACGTCAGCATCTCACAGAAAGAACAAAAATGAAGGACAGCTTCCATAAACAGAAAAGTAAACATGAAAGCCAAATATTTTGCCTCATTAGTTCTCATTAGGATTAGGGAGGCAGATAATATGTCAATGGGACTGAATAATTAGGGCATAATGAATCTTCTTGACAATATGTGTTTTTCAGTCGGGCAAGGACCACTGAGAAGAGGCAGGCTCAGCCTATAACTCCAGCCTCCTATTTCTTTATGTCTATGGAAATATTTTCTAACATTGAGTGTGGAGTGAACCTAAAAGTTCAGGGAATGTTTGTAAATTGGGGGATTAAAGTGGGTGAAGTCTTTAAGAGGGAATAGTTTAATGCAGTACAGTATGTAAACGAAACAAAATAATGTTGCTGCATCCTTCCTTTCACTGCTTGCTCTGCATTTGTTGATCAATGTTTTCACTGATGTTTTTTAATGCAGAAATGGCCATGGTTGTGAGTAACAGGTCCCAAGTAGTAATACAGCAGTATTGAATTTAGTCCCCAGAATTTGCACACACATCTGTCCAGGTCTGTAGCATCCCTGCATTTCGTAAACTAAGCTTATAACAGATCGTTGTGCCAGTCTGGATAGGACTCTGTATGGCAAATGCCAATGAGAACTTGAGTTTCGTCAAAATTAGGATTTGAACTAACACTTCCAGAGTTTAACCTAATGTATTGCTGTGATCTCTACAGATTTGTGTGGCTTACAAATGCTGTCATGTATGTGACCACAGTAGGACATGTTGTGAGTTAGATTAATGCTTGTTCCTGTGGAGCCATACAGAAAACAGCAAGTGTCATTTTGCTCAAGTATTTTAGCAGTCTGGCTTACAGCCTTGTTCCAGTGGGAGAGAGATTTATCAAAGGAGAAAAGGCTTCCCACCATATATAGCATCCATGATTCTTTGCTGCTTTTTAGTAGTTTCTGTAATTAGCTACTTAATTTTATCGACAAATAACCTTTATTTGGAAGCTGTACTTTTTAATGTCCTTGCATTGTTTGGGGGAAGGAGAACATTTGAGTGTTTTGTAGGATGAGTGTGTGATGCTAATACACAAAGGACGTTTGTATTCTGTAATTGGTTTTGTGTGAATACGGACCATGGTAGCCATACAGCGTTAGTGCAGCACCTTAAGTGCCTGCTTAAGTGATGCAGTGACACTGTTAACAGCAGTTGAGGTTTCTGTTTGCATGTTCCTAGGGAAACAGTAGTACCTAATGTATTGACCATTTTGTAATTAAAGTTCTACTTTTCATTGACTTTTTCCAGGCTGGTAGGACCTCTGGGGCAARGGACCGTCTTTTGTACAATTTGTTWGTACAGTGACTTAATCTGAAAGAAAAACCAGAAATTAAAACTAGCCAATGGCAATGTGATGTTCTCCTGAAATAAAGGAGTATGTATTCAGTATGTACTCTGAATAGGAAGTTATTTGCATGGGTTTGATATCCTAATAGATTAGAGTCTCATGCTATTTTGGGACTCCTGTTTTCTTAACTGTGCTTATAGAAGTTCCTCAAGTGGAAGACAGATGAGGTACTGGCTGATCCTGCATTTTAGCCCTGTGAAATTAGCTATGTAATGGGATTATAGAGCTATGGACATTCCTAACTACAGCCGTAATGTTAGTAGCAATTTGAAGAGCGTACCAGGTCTSAAACTGGAACAAAGAAACTGTAAGCCGGAAAGTAAATCTGTGACAAAAGTCGCTGATCTTTTCTGTAGTCCAGGCACTTATTAGACCCTGAGGTCTGTTGAGATCCATGATGAGGGAGTTGGCAAAAACGTAGATTGTGACTAGGGCAGATGAAAGTCTGTTTAATGTATAATCACTAATAAACGCATGCTCAGTGCCACATGTGTTTTGTTACAGAAGCTGGTTCAGTAAAGCACAGGAGTAATCTGACTTCTTTGTGCACAGAGACGACAGAAAGACTCTTGCTCCTGTTAKGACTGTTAGGACCACTTGGTAGTTCGTATAGGGGTTGGTATAAACCCAGTTTATATAGAGGAACAGTGAAGAAAAAATGTTATGTAGGTAAATGACTGGTTGCTTATCACTTCTTCGAGGCAGTTGAAACATGGAGGAAAACTATCAAAATCATACAAGATTTGTGAATTTATTTTGCCTGGAGTCAGAGAAGTCCTTGCTTAGGGAGTTAGCTGCTTGAATGACAGGCTTGCCAGTTTCAGGAAGAGTCATCTTCCTAGTAACATGAAGTCAGTTGTTTGTGGTAAAGGAGGAGGACAGATTTCTGATTTCTTTTGGTAAAAACTTCATGCTAGCATACTGTCTATTGGCGTTGAGAAGGGAGGGAGTGCAAGAGTGTATTTTTCTCAGAGATATCACAAGAGAGAAATGACTTTCTGAAAAGGTTAGCTTAAAACAAGTGTGATGGTTAAGACCATTGAACTTAAAATCAGCCCATGATGAAAGGTGTGTGTGTTTTTAATGTGTACATGTAAACTGTATATAAGTGCGCTCATTTGTTCTCATGGATTAGTTTTATATTGGTAGGTTTTCACTGGAGAACATAGTTACAAATGTATTTCCTCCGTTGTGACTAGTGCTTGCTGCTGCACTTCACTTTGAAGTGTTCACAAAGGGAAGCACTGTACAGTAATGCAAGTCACAGGACATCTTCGCAACATCTCTGTTTGAGTCTACTTTCCTGTGATCAGCAGGTGTCTTTCTCACCTGATTAATCAAAGGGTGAGATTGTTGATAGATGCACCCTCAGATCTAGATAGTCTTCCCCTTAAAAAACAAAATAGAGGAAAAAAAATCTGGTTTTGTGTGAATAAAACCAGGGGGAGGGAGGCAGTGTGTTATCTACAAAGGATCTCAGATTGAAAAAAAAAAAAATATTCTTTCCTGCACAACATAGCGAGATGGAGGAAAGAGCAGGGTCAGACTTTAGACTGGATATTTACTCAGTCTTGTCTTTGAAGTCACTACTGCATTTACATTGTTGTCTTTGCCTTCAATAGGACCATTCGTAATGCTTGAGTAACCTTCCTTGGTATTGAACCATAAATGAAAGGTAGTGGATTCAGCACATCTGCAAATTCCAGAGGCAATTTTTTTGCTTATATAAGTAGTCTGAGGTTTTACATTTTTTTTTTTTTTCTTTCTACTGTTGCCAGCAGCAGAATGAGAAATGTATTCAAAAGCTGGGAGGAAGAACAACAAAGCAGAATCAATGTCATGGTACATTGTACAGTCCAATATTTGGAAGGTTTAAAAGTTTAGAGCTTCATGACAGCAGTGCTATTGAAGGCCATTGCAATCCTAATGGCTAAGGAAGTCTCAGTTGCTTGTCCCCAGAATCACTGGTTTTGGTGTAGRAGGACCATTCCCAAATAACTACATGTCTGATGTTCCCTAGCTAGAATTTTGTATTTCTTCCTTAGATGATTTTTGACAGATGAAAAGATAAAATGGATACATTACATTTGCAATGAAATAGGCAATGAAAATCTTGCCTTTTTAAACACATTGATGAAGCCAAAAGGACAGTTCAAGTCCATATTTGTGAATGATGGCCCTCGTCCCAAATACGAAGGTACTTTCTTCAGGTGTAATATAGTTCTGCTTTTAATATTGTGTCAATTTTGCATAATTAGAAGTTGCTGTTTAAAATTTAAATCACTGAGACACTTTGGGCTCATGCTTATCAGGGCCTCATTTTCAACGTTGACATGTTTTCTCTAGTATAAGCAGCCATAATCCAGTAAAATGCTAGGCTTGCCAAAATTTACACACGCAACATTTGTGTGTGTGTGTGTGTTCCAGAGCACTAACATACTGTATTTTCATGTTTTTCCTTCTTTGCAAGTATTTCCCTGTGGCCTCATCAGATTGCTGGGTGACCTGAGTAAGTGCATGCAGCTCCATATGTTATTTGTTACACTGATCAGTGGGACAATATATGGACTGAGTTTAAACACTGGATTTATGGCCAAAGTAGGTGTCTTCCCTGAAGAGAATTTGAAGTTGTGTATACATTCTCTCACAAGGGAGAATTGTCTCTTGGCACAGAGGATGAGTTATTTCACCTGTGTGTTGAGTGGGTTGTTTGGAAGAAATTGTTTGATTACATTTTGTGTGGAAAATTGCATAGAACTTCGGGGCAGCCGCAGAGTTGCAGATCATGAACTGCTCAGAGGCAGCTGCGCAGGGCATGGGGGATTTCTGCTGCCACCAATACTAAAAGAATAAAGTCATGTTTGGGAGGCTTCGTGTGTTCATGAATGTGTTCAGCTCTAGTAAAAGTGCTTCCTGTAGAGGCTGGTGCTGGTTTTCACAGAGGGAAAGCAGTAATTTCTGTAAGCAGCCAATCTTAACATAAACACTGGTAGTTTTCACAGTACTARTTGGTGTATTAAGCTTGTTTTGCTGAACCTTATGCAACAGATTAAGTTCACCTAAGGTTTTTCAATCACACATGACAAACAGCAAAGTATATGCAAGCATAGTTCTAGTGTATAACTTGATTTAAGTCGATGATAAGCTTCACAATATCTTGCCACTATGACAGCGACTCAATTTAGAGACGGTGACAAATAATTTGTAACAGAAATAACTACCAATGACTACAGCTGGGCAAACTCAGCTTGGTGAATAACATGTTCAGGGGCTACAACCGCATTTTCTGCTGTGGTCTGTGAACGAGCAGGCTCGGGATATAGACATTGCCTGAAGGATTTATGGACATCTGCTTCTGTTACTTCTGTAGTCCTTGCCAATATCACTACTGTTGTGCTGTATCTGCTTGGTATTTTTGGCTAACATGGCATACTGGGGTTTTAAGTCAGAGTAGGAGTGTCTTCTGTAGCTTTGCTCCAGCTTTGCTGTACTACTGTTGTCGTGGTTTAACCCCAGCCGGCATCTAAGCCCCACACAGCCGCTCACTCACTCCCCCACCGGTGGGATGGGGGAGAGAATCAGAAGAGTAAAAGTGAGAAAACTTGTGGGTTGAGATAAAGACAGTTTAATAGGKAAAGCAAAAGCTGCACATGCAAGCAAAGCCAGACAAGGAATTCCTTCACTGCTTCCCATCGGCAGGCGGGTGTTCAGCCATCTCCAGGAAAGCAGGGCTCCATCACGCGTAACGGTTACTTGGGAAGACAAACGCCACCACCCCGAACGTCCCCCCCTTCCTTCTTCTTCCCCCAGCTCTATATGCTGAGCATGACGTCATATGGTGTGGGATATCCCTTTGGTCAGTTGGGGTCAGCTGTCCCGGCTGTGTCCCCCCCTCCCAGCTTCTTGTGCASCCCCAGCCTCCTCGCTGGTGGGGTGGGGTGAGAAGCAGAAAAGGCCTTGACTCTGTGTAAGCACTGCTCAGCGGTGACTAAACCATCCCTGTGTTATCAACACTGTTTTCAGGACAAATCCAAACCATAGCCCCTTACTAGCTACTGTGAAGAAAATTAACTCTATCCCAGCCAAAACCAGCACAACTGTAAATTGATATAATTTACTGCTCGAGTTTCATCACTGAGAGAACCCCACTTTCAGATTGATGTAAAGGCTCCCCTAAAGGCTGCGGAGCTAAAAAGAAAGAGAAGAATGCTGACATGTTGATTCTTGAATGCATGCTATTAATAAAGCAAGCTGCCTTGCTCCAGCAGCCATGTGGCTAACACAAAGTTTGCCTGGCATCACATGCTAAAAGTGCTTTTGATGATAAATTTGCTCTGCTACCCTCAGCGGTTTTTAGTCTCTGAGGTACACTTCCATCCCTGATGAAATTGAAATTCAGTGCGCCATTGGAGTTGTTCTGTGCCTGGAGAAGACTGGCTGAAAGGAATGGATGTTATGGTTTCCTAACAGTGTGTTAAGAAAGGACATTATCAGACTATGAAACAGCAGTGGTACACTTCCTGGGTTCCTAAAATATTTATTAAATGGATATCTAACACCTTCAACCAGAAATATGCCAACATAGCTGACCTAAGGCAGTCCCTTGTGAAATACCAGACGATAGAGTCAAGCAATGTTTAAATTGTAAGGAAAAGAAAGAAGCCKCTAGTGCAAAGGGCAGTTTCTTACAGGAAGTGTAGTGTAGTGAATGTACATTGTAGATGCTAAGATTTGCCCTGAAAGTAAGGTACAAAAATCTGTCCACCCAAATAGCAGCTACGTACCTGATGTTTTGAGAATATTGAGAGGTAAAATAGGAGATATCCACTGGGTAGCCAAAATTAATTCAGATTAATTAATCTGCTTTGAATAATGGCATATATCTATTTAGTCCCTAATGATCCCATTTTCTTGCTTACTTTTTCACGTAACCATCTTTAAATGCTTGTCTGAAATAATTACAGATATGTATCCAGGTTTCATTATTTTATACACTGTTCTCAACTCTTGACTGGCCATTTCATTTACCACATGCATGTATGTGCCTGTGCTCCTTTAGCATTTGGAAGATACTGGATGATCTGAACAAGCTAAGATGCAGCCGGGACCAAAAAAATAATGGCTACATTTATTCAGTGAAGGGGGCTAAAGGCCCAGCCGGCTTTATGTTCTAACACTGGTTTAGTATTACTAATTGGCCTTCTGTCATGGGGAGATTACTCTAGGAAGAGCTCTGCGGCCTCCCCATCCTGGTATGCCCCTCACCCAGGTGTCATCCCCATACTGAGAGGAGAGTGGAGTAGAGATAAGGGTATAGCAACATATAGAAGTATTTGCAGAGGGAGTTTCCTGGGCTAAGCAGAATATGTGCTGAGCAAATGAAGGCAGTTTTGTGACCCCTTCATGCCACTTAGTTTCTAAATACATACATTGCTGAGCAATCTTATCTGGAACAGAGCAATAGCAGATTATTAAAGCCAAAAGCTAACGTATGAGCCAAAATGTTTAGCTTTGCACATTTTACATAGTCTGCATATAAGATAGTGAGTTACATTTGCAATAGGAATAAATACAGAGCATATCGCTGATATGCAAGTCTGATTAATTAAATTCATCCAGATAACAAGACAAAGCATGAGACTGCGTTATATCCACCCAAAGTTCATGTTTCTCAAAACCTCGCGCAAATAAATGCTATCTGACGTCATGCCAGCAAATCTGAGGTGTTCTGGACTAAATAATTTATCAGGGGTAACAAATTATCCTTAATCTTCTGCGGTTTTACTTTGTAGTATGAATAATCAACATTATATCATTATATCACTATCTATATATCCTAAGATACAGCTGAATATCATTGCTTTAGAGTACAAGGGCATTAAATAGCTCCATCTCCTCTCCTTCGAGGACAAACTACTGGTTTCTGTCAACTGTTGTACTCTGATAGCTCCTCTTCCCAAAGACTCCCTTTTCCCAAAAAGTGCTTTATAAAAAATACTCTTGGAAATAGATATTTTGAACTCACTTACGTAAGCAATCTGCAACTATGAAGTCGCTGGGAATTAGCTGTTTGGAAAAAAAAAAAAAAAAAAAAAAAGGCAGTGAACCAGCTGAAGGCTGTCTTCCTTCTGGGATGTAGAGAGCTGTTTTAACTTTTATTTTCTCTATCTTTTGATTAACTGTATAGCAAAGGTAACTTTGGTGCGAAGGAGATACTTGACTTGACGGCTGTGTGTGTGGTTGTCCATTCCATGCTTCAATTACACTCCATGTAAGAAATGTTTCGTGAGCTCTCTTAACGTGAAGCTATCACTTCAGAGAATACTTCTTGTAGCTTCTTAAACAGTCTTGTGGGATCCACCTATTATTTAATCCCTGTGAATTTAATATGTGGTGTTCTTCTGTTATGCCGTGTTTTGCCAACGAACAACAAAACCAGCATGTTCAATAGAAAGTGTGAGGGCGAAAGATGACAAATATGATCCTTGACCAGCGAAGAGGCACCAGTGTTCAGGAGGTGTTCCGCAGCTGGGGTTGTGCAAACACTTTATGATTTCTGCAGCAGTGTCTAGAAGCTGCAGAGGAGATTAGGTTGCTGCTGTGCTTGCACTCTGTTCCATCGTTAGAGACTATTTCTGGCCCAAAGACATTACTCACAAAGTACAGCAGATAGATGAAGGCTGGGAGAAGGGCATACTTTAGTCAATTATGTAGACAAAGAAAAGTAGACAATGCAGAATGAAAGGATTTGTTCAAGCTCTTAAGAAGAAAGGTAATACTGGGCAGCTCTCTGAGTTAGATCTACACCTCCCTTTTCCTGGAATGTGGTCAGTGTCAGTCTTTTTTTAAAAAAAAAAAGTCACTTAATGTTACTAAAAATCTGAGGTCTTGCTAGTGCTTTGTAGCATCTTTTATAGCAGTGTTTTTGTCATGTTATTGATATCAGGTGCACTGGTGGAGGGGAGAAGCTGAAGGAATATACACCTATAACTTGCCTCTTGGTTTTAGCCTTTTGCATTTAGAAAATGGTTGCAAAGATGTTAAAGTGGCCCTTGAGCAGGGTTTGGTTTGGGCATGGGCTTCTGTGTAACCTGGGCAAAATGTTGTATTTGACAATGAGAATTAAGGGAGTTAACCACAAAGAAAACCTGCCCCTCTGTTTTCCAGGGACTCCTTACCTTTTCTAATAGAAAATCCAGCTTTTTTCTTTTTATTTCACTTGTCATTTATAAATGTACCTGCAGTCTCTTATTCTTTATCTCCCCTATCTAATTATATAAAAAAAAATTTCAGGGTAAGAGAGTGTCTGTCATGAGAAGCATGGAGCACTGCAAAGAGTAGAACCCTAACTTTAGCTTGGACATTTAAGGACTGCTCAGCTACAAATAACCATGCTATAAATAAACAATCCAAGAACTCCTGGGTTTTGTAATAAAGCATAACCATTTTATGCTTTAAAAAAAAAAAAAAAAGTCCAGTTTTCCCCAGATTTTGAGAGGCATCAGCAGCTCCCTTTCTTTTGGCATCCTAAATAAGATGAATGCTCACCGATAGCAGTGGGAGGTTAACAATCACCCGCTTTAATCAAAAAACTTTACATTTCAAATGTRATCTAGAGCTAGGCTGGGGAGAGCTTTCAAAAAGCTGTCATATTGAACAAAATGGCTGCAGCTTAGATGTTATAATTGGCTATTTTGGGTTTTATCATAACTCTTATTTTTCTCTGTAGATGCTTTTGATCAAATGGGAAGAAAATGTATTTAAAACATCTGCTGTAATTAAGATTAAATATCATACTTTTATTGTATTTTAGCTTCTAATAAACTATTACATTTTTTGAGTCGCTTTCTGTCTTCCTATAGTACCTCCATTCTTGACCACACATATTCAGAAAATATCTTGGTAATATTTTTTAGAATAGAACCCTTTTATTTCTGTTGATTCAGAATTTGCCAAATATCATATTTTTATAGCATCTTTAACACCTTGGATTTATAATGGTTCCGTGAGCTTTAAGTGAGGGCAAATGGAAGGATAAAAAAACTAATACTAGTGGAATAATTTGTTAAAAGCTCCTGCATGGCTTACATTTCACTATCTTCTATGGCTTGTGGACTAATGCCTCTTGCCACTGAAGGTCGCATGAATTTTGCTACTGACTTTGGAAGGGGTAGATACAGTCCTCATAGCTCTGCTCAGACGCTAGTGTTTTCAAATTGTATTACTCAGTTCCTTACAAGAGGTTCTTGGCTTCTTCCAGAATTTGGCTTTCCAGCGGGTGATTTGGTCACTGTCTACAAATGAAAAATGCATTTCACTTTGAAAATTAGTACTTGCTGTCAGGAGGTGAGTACTAGCTTCATGCCACTAAGAACAGCCAAGGATTTAGCAAATCCGTCCATGCAACTCTGCTCTAATTGTTCCTGCATTGCTGTGAGTAATCTTTTACTGACAAATATCAAAGTGCTGCAACGTCGTCTTTATGACTTCTCTTCCTAGAATGATCTGTGGGCAAATCGTGTTCTCTGCCTGACAAAGTAACGATCACTTTGTAACTTTCCCTTGTCCTTACCTTCTCCTTACAACGCTTTTAGAACAACAACCAAAAAAAGATGCGATGTGTAACAGGAGCAAGTTCCATGTTACACTCATTTCTGTTAATCTCATCCGGTTAATACTTGTTCAGAGTAGGACTGGCTGTTAAGGATGACAGCATTCTTTGAGACAGAGAACAGAGTAACAGACCACGCTATTGCTTTGAGGACTCTTTGCTCATGCTGTTGACAAAGGCAAATACTGAAGGAATTTATCTCCCATCCATATTGTGACACTGGGATAGTTTCATTAGTATCATGATCATTGGTGGTTTAATGTTATAGCCATCAGTGATTGTCTCTGGGTGAGAGAGACATTTTTAAAAAGAAAAATTAATTAAATTAGGTTAATTTTATTTTGGATTACATGCTTAAGCCCAAAGGGCTCCTCTACTCTGGATTATTTTGCCACTGATGTACCACCTTTGTGAGTATTTGAAGGCACCTACTTTTAGTTGTGTGGTTTAATTATATTTTCCTGTAGATCTGGCTTGTCTACTACAACTAATGCTAGGTTGGGGTTTTTTTGCATTTGACRTAGAGTATTTCCTCTTTTCTCCTTTTATTCCTACAGGAGCCTGAAAGAAACAGGATACCTTGCTTTTCTTGTTTATTTATTAGTTGTGGACACAGAGGGGTGGCTATTTGTCTGATCTCTCCTATTGACATTTTATATGTTGCCTGCCTTTAGGGAAGACTACAGATTCCATGTAAAGCACGTGAGCAAAAAAATGTTTCTGAGGGTCGTTAAGCAAACATTCATCATCTGCTGCTTTAATTCTAAAGACAGAGAGAGAGATTGTTAGAGTCTAAACATCATTGCCCAAGAGTTAATATCTGAGATAAAATTTCAGCTCCATGATTTGCAACATATTGTGGCTTTTGGGGATAACATGTTTGGCAAAGTGAATGATCTGAACAGTACCATTGTTGTAAACAAAAAAATAAAAATCTGAACACACCTATCTTTTAAGTACTTTCTGCTGCTGGTGACTTTATAAAGCTTAAGGATGCTTGAGTATAATTCTTGAAACAATAGAGCCACTCTTACTTATCCTGAGCAGCACCACTCATTTCAAGCATCCTCATTGATTACAGCGGAATTATTCACAGAGTCAGGGTCACAGAGTCTGTCCCATTTCTCTCCTTCATCYGTCTCCCACTGTCTGCTAAATACAGAATCACACTGCTGAAATTGGAAGGCACCTCTGGAGCTTGCCTACTCCAACCCCCCTGCTCAAAGCAGGGTCAGCTACAGCAAGTTGCTCAGGACCGTAGGTGGAGGACTCTGCATTTCCCTTTGTTGAATTTCATGACATTCCTCTTTGCCCAATTCTCCGGCTTATTGACATCCCTCTGAATGGCAGCACAACCATTGCTCTATCACCCACTCCTCCCAGTTTTGTATGATCTTTAAACCTTCTGAAGATGTACTCTGTCCTATCGTCAAGGTCGTTAATGAAGATGTTAAATAGTATTAGGTCTGGTGTCAACCCCTGGGACACACCACTAGTGACTGGCCATCAGTTGGAGTTCATGTCACTGATCACAACCCTTTGAGCTTGGCAGTTCAGCCACCTTTAATCCACCTCACTGCTCATTTATCTAGCCCATACTTCATCAGTTTGTCAATGAGAATGTTATAGAAGAGTGTGACAAAAGCCTTGCTAAAGTCCAGATGGACAACATCAGCCACTGAGCCAATCATCTCATTGTAGAAGGCTATCACCTTGATCAACCATTATGATTTCCCCTTCAGAAATCCGTGCTGACTACTCCAAATCACTTTCTTAGTCTTAATATGTTTGGAAATAGTTTCCAGGATTATTCGCTCCATCTCCTTCCCAGAGACTGAGATGAGGTTGACCACCCTATAGTTCCCTAGATCTTCCTCCTTGCCCTTCTTGAAGATAGAGGTGACATTTGGTTTCTTCCCATCCTAAGGAGCCTCCGCTGATCACCATGACCTTTCAAAGGTAATTGAAAGTGTCCTTGTAATGACACCAGCCAGCACCTTTAGCACTTGGGGATGCATCTCATCCTAAATACCTCCTAGCCTTTTCCCGTTCTTACCTACAACCTGCAAGTAACGGCAATTAATTAAGTATATATCTATCAAAATGACAACAACTATTTCACAACCATCTTTTTCCCCTTAAAGACATTGTTACCTTGCTCTGCTTGTCCATTGAGTTCTTGCCAAGTGGTATATTATCAGGTGTACAGTTTAAAATCTTTGACAAACCTAACAGAAAAAGTCAACTATTTCTCTTACAGCAAGGAGGGAGGCGAGGTTGCATTTCTAATTTTATGGTGATAATTATCCTACTGTCATTATTCTGTCTCATGCTTCAGCACAGATTTATAATGCTGATATGCACCTCCTAGACTGGGTCTCTGAGAAGCAGATAAAATTCTGTCTTTTTACAAGCCTGCAGGGAAGAGCTAATTCAACCAGGTTAGTCATGATTAGGCATTTATCCTAATCAGCTTTTCTGACAAGCCTCCCATTAGGATACCACTAGATTTGGAAGCAGACACAATTCAGAGACTACTTGGTAAAACTGACTCAAACTGTAACTGCTTTGGAAAGGTAGATGCCTATTTCTAACAGCTTACCAGGGCCACCAAGTGTAGTGTACAGCTCATCTGTGGCTAGTATTAGGGATGATACTGAGCATTCAGGTGGTGCTTCACATTTTTAGTGAATATTGATCTGTCTTATCTTTATTATAACTCCAAATCCAGCCTTTTGGGGTAATTAACTCTTTGTAAATGTAAGGAAATGGAAGCAAAGAAATGAAATGGTCTGATAACACGCTCAAACCAGAGATTAAAAAACAGAATTTGGGGCTGCCCAATCTTTTACTTTTTCCCGTTTTCCTTCAAGCAAGCAATTTTAAAAAATAATGTAAAAAGTAATCTATCATTGCACACTGAACAGTTGCTGACTTTGGGGATTCTTGGCAATTGTTTCACAGAAGGAGAAGTACATGAAGTGCTTCTATGATGTTCTGAATAATGATTTGCCACCTGCACCTAATGATGGTTTTATTGCCTCATGTCCATGAGGGATGTTATCTTCTGTGACATTTTTTTCTGGTTACTCCCTCCAAGAGTGACATTTAGAAGGAAGTAAATGTTCATTAAATGGAAGATGTAGGTCTCATGTGCTTAAGTACCAACATATCTCCTGAGAGCACTGGACTTCCCTTGTCGGCGAGGTTCACGAGGTACAGAGCAAATTTAATGAACAGTCTTACCCCCGCCTCTTTTAATGCTTCAATATACGTTACCTCCCATATACTTTTTTTTAGGATTCAGCTTTTAATACTCACTGTAGCAAGAAGCACTTTTTTAAAAACTGGAGGTAATTACAAAATTCAAATGTAAATCAGGAGGACGCAAGGAGGCATTTGTTACTTTGAATTAAGGGTTCTAGTGAGGTTAAGGATTTTGGCAGTATGGTTTATATCATCAGGCAAACTACAGTTTCCCTCAGACGTATCTGGAATCTAACCTGAAGAAGCCAAGCTCAATTTGAAGGATAATTCGTTCATAATTTTCCTTTAGTTCTGAGTCTCTCATGTGCAAACCATGATATTTACTTGGACATGAAACAATGGTTCATCTCAGGTGCAAAAAGTATTGTTAATATCGTGGAGAACGGTGGAGATTCTTTGGTGTCAAAGTTCTGTGAGCCTTGAAAATGAAGCACAATCCCAGCTAGTTTCACTGTGTCTTGTGCTTCATGGTGGAAAGGCTGGAATCTTCCTCTCCAAGAAAGCCTGAGGTTTTTAGCTTTTCACACCTCCTTCCTGCTGATGATGTCTGGAGCTTAAATACCAAGCAGGGTATCTGGAATTTAGCTATCTGGAAAGAGGTCAACCAATGTTTCTGAGCGGCAGAAATGATCATCCCTTCAAACTTCTGTAGCTGATGCTTACARTATCACTTATTTCAACATTAGCTGTACCCCTTCCTTTAACCTACATCTGAGAGCTTAGTTATTTAATAAAAGAAGAGATCTTAGTTAATTAATAAGAAAAGCTTTTACTAGCTGGAACAACTTTTAAAACAGCAGTAAGTATCCACTTACCTGCCAAGAAAACTGGAGGTGAGTAAGCTCCTACAGCCAAATAAATTAAAAGCAAAAAGAATAATGAAGTGTGTATAGCCACATTTGCAGAAAGTGTATAGAGCATAGTTTCACTGGAAGCCACGTCCCTCATCTGATTTACACTGCCAGAGGATTTGCTAGTAGTATCTGAGACCACCCCTTTTTCACCTCTTCATTTTCAGTTCTTGTCCTGTGATGGCATTTCGTTTGTTTTCCAAAAAGCATAATTGCTTTTTGGTGTTTGAGTATACACTCTAAAAAATGTTTCACAGAAACTCATGGCTCCCACTCACCGCTCAGGCAAGGATGAAATATTTGGATTGGTACTTACTTTTTTAGTAAAACATGTATTTCTTTGGTTTCCTGGGTACAGTGATAAAAGCATTCCAAGTTTTTGTAGCTTATGCAGGTAGAGAGTCTTACCTCTGAAAACTGCATTTAACAGAAAAAGGGAGAGAGAATTAGTAGGTAGTTATGTCCAAGCTAAGTCCACTTTCAGAATGTGGACTTATTTCAATAATGCTTTTTGTATATGAAATTTTCATTGACATTTAGAACTAGCTTCCATTCACCCCTGCTCATTGTCATACAAATAATTGGTGACTTACAAAAAATGAAGTATTTTTTACCTTGTAAGCCATGTAAGCCAACATTTTTTACTGGCAGAAGCTCATTTTTGTCCCTGATGGAAAACCTTTTCCTCCACTGTTCTCTGTAGTTAGGAGCTTTCTTTTACTAACAGATAACAAAGCAACATGTCACAGTCCAAGGGCTGCCTTAGGGCAATCTAAGTATTCATTCATAGGAAGAAGGAAAGGAAATTAGACATTGGCAGGTATTCAGAATATAGCTAATGCCCCAAAGCATAGATTTGCAGCTCAAGAAAAATTAGTGTCTCATATTATAAAAATATTGATGTAAATTTTTAATATCTTAAAGTTCAGGGCTGTTCAATGCCAGAATTGTGGTTCAGCCCATCAAAAAGAAATGAATCATCTAGAAATTGTGGTGACACATTCATGCTCAGAATATTTATACCATGGTTTTGATTGATGCATGAATGTAGACAGATCAGTTTGTAGATTTGCCAATGCTATTTCTCCATCATCGGTTTGGGGTTTGTGTTCATTATTGCAGAGCTTGAGGTGTCGTGAGGTGTGTTCCCAAGCACACAGTGACATTCTGTTAGTAGATTTATCTGAGAAATTGGCTACAAATTATTAGCAATCTTATCAACACCTTTTATTCTCAATTGGAGTAGTTCTTAAAAAATGTTATGGGGGAAGCCTGCCTCCAGCTAGCCATAAATGAATCACTTGTAGGGCACATTACCAAGCAATTTTGCCTGTGCTTAGTGGAGTAGCCAGCTAACATCATTCCAGGCACCAGCACTGAAGGCAGCAGAGCAGTTCCACCTGGCAGGCTGCCAAAGCTCCTAACTCTCTCAGTCAAAAGCAGTCATGAGGTTACGCGTTGATAGGCATGTAATTACGTGCTTTGGATGAAATCCTGCTTCTGCTGAAGTCAGTGGCAAAATTCCCATTGATTTCTCTGGAAAGCAGTAACCTTGTTTCATACACCCAGCCTAGGTATTTTATGTGTGAATATGCTGTCTGAGGTTATCCTAATGTTTTAGCTGTGCACACATACATGATGACTACTGTGGCTATTTTCAAGATTGCTAAGACAGGAGGGAGGCAATAAACAATTGTGCTTTTGAGTTTTGCTATGGCGCACTATCTGAGTAAATCTGATCAAGGTCCCAGAATGTTTTTGCTTGCAGGTAAGGAAAAGGCTCTCATGGTTGCTTGACCCAAAGATCACCAAAGGCTTTTGAGCTTCACATCAGCCCTTAATAACCCACTGATCTGATATTTTGTGCATCCATGATCTTTACCAGCGTGCAAATTAAATTGTGGTAAAACATGTTTGAGAAATATCATGTTAAATCGTATTCTGTGGTCTCATAATTATGAAATCATATACTGAAAGAAAAATAAACTGAGAGCTTTCCCAGCTGTATATGGGAGATTGTTTGTCGCTTGTTGCTGCAAATGTCTTAATCAAGGAATTCCTTAAGTTTAAAAACATAGTCCTAGAATCAGTTCTTTTTAAGAGTTTAAATTAATTTCAAGGTGAAAATGTGTTTTCTGGTAAGAGGTAGAAACTATGCTACAGTTAACTCTTGTTTGCTTAGAAAACGTCTCTGGAACATTATTATTCATTTTGACTAGAGAAACACATTCAAGTATTAGGAAATACCTTTATGTCATTATAAGTAGAATTGTTCTGGACTTAGGTATAACAGAAGGAACTTATTTCCTGCTCTTTAGAATGGAATTAATGGTCCAAAGAAAACAGAGTATGTTTTTTAAAAAAAAATATTGTTGTGCAACATGGAAATTTTCTTAGGGTGTGAATTTTCCATGGTACCTTATCACTGTTTGCCATAGACCAGCCAAGGAAGGTGCCTTTGGTGAGGATTCAAGTGTGCTGGCCACTAAGCCGTATTTGGGCTAGTGTCACTGTTAACAGAATAAAGCTTTTGTTATGTGTTAATATGATGTTGACATAGCAGGAGTCTGGCTGAAATGTGGCAGTGGCACAGAAGAGGCAGCATTTGTTAAAACCTGACACAAAGCTTCACTGTGAGATGGCTTTTTCTCCCTGTTTTCTTCTACTGCTTAGACAGTGAAGTTGCTCTGAAAAGTGACTACCTAAAAATGGCACCCTGTATTTATAGTCTCTCAATACATACCAGGTCAGCTCCGCTTGTATACTACAGGTCCTGCAAATTCAGCCTGGAATCTGCCAGGCCAAGGGACTTGTACTGACTCGGGCATTAACACCTATAAAGACTTCGGGGTCTGTCTCTGCTAGCATTGTATTTCCATTGATGTTCAAACTAGAATAGGCTCAAGGTTTGTTCACCATCACTACCAGCACCAATTAGAGACATACACTTCATCCACTTAAAAAATAGCTTCAAAGCTTGTCTAAGTTAAAAAGGAATTGAATTTTAGCTGCATGATTCCATGCTGATATTCGAGGGTAAGTATCTCAACAAAGGGTTGAAAGTCGGTGAGTTTACCAACACTTTAGCTTTACAGGGGCCATCATTATCCCTGTTTATTTGTATCGGTCAAACCTTGAGCTGAATTGCTCCTCCATTCTTTAGAAAATGGCTCCGGTCCTGGAAGTAGACCTGCCTGTACAGACAATAGCCCCAAATGTAATTTTGTGTTCTTCTCTGGATTTATATCGTGGAGTGAGCCCACAGGAATGAGTTCCTTAGTATGATAGGCACAATAGGCAATAAAAGGTATACACAGGGAGACACACAAAAAAGCGTACAGCTTTATGAGACAGCTTCAAGAGCAATATTTATCTAACCCAGAGAAATGAGTTGAAGGCTGTCAGGAGCACAGGAGGGCATTTGCAATGGTAGCCAAACTGAGAAAGACAAACGATCCAAGTAAGGCTTTTGATCTATCAAAAGAAAAAAATAAAGTCTCATGAAGAACAGGTGAACAAAACATATTTTGTGCCTCCTTTCCTTTTAGCATTGAAAAGCATGGAAAAATGTATGGATGCCTGGCAGGTATTTTCTTTATAAGGAAATATGCCACAAAATACTTTTTAATACTTTAAAACTTTATTTTATGATTTGGACTGTGTTTGTCTATTGCTTGAGTTTCCAGAATACCTTTTGTGGTTTGTTGTTGGTGGTTTTGTTTTGGTTTTTTTCCTACAGAAGGTAGACCTGTGTGAATTTAGCTGCACATTAGTTGTAACAATCAAAAATTAACAGTTAAACCAAAATGTGGTATAAATGTATAACGGTATTCAGTAAATACACTAAGCAGGGAAGCTGTCCTCTTTCTGGAAGCCAGCTGTGTCTGGTAGCTATAATGTGTATTTCCTACAAAATGCCATGGATTGGGAGTGTTAGGGATGAAGTAAAAAGCATCAGTGACTTAGCTCTAAGTTCTGGTATGATATCAGTGGTGATCCGTGAGCAGCATTTCATTCAGAATTAGCATTGACTCTGAAAATAAAATACCGTCTATAATCCAAGAATGTTAATGCTTAAGCTGGTGGAAAGTCTGGAATCGGTGCCACAGCAGTTCATAATATTTTTAGATACAGTGTTGATCATGTTTACTGCAGAGAGGTTATTTTGTTATCATCCTTCTTTAACAGTCCCGGCCTATGTCAGATAAAAAAAAAATAAATAGAACAAATCTTTAAAAAAAGAGCCTCTCTGAAATGGAAGCTGCTATAAAAAAATGAAATATACCAAAGTGTCTCATATGTTGGAGTTTGAATTATTGTGGGCTTATTGGAAGGAAACACGATTATAAGAGAAGTTTCCTGAACACAGCACCTCATTTCTTCTATTAGCAATGATGATTCATCTTCACCTAAACCGTTGTTTCTTCATTTATAAATAATCAAGGTTATCATATGCTGAAAAGAACAAGAAGAATGTCAAGTTTGGCATCCCAGTTCATTCAAGTCAACATGAGGAAATATAGAGAAAGACCTCTTTTCAACTGTGTAGAAGAGGAAGAATGTAAGGATAAAAAAAGAAATAGCAATCCTGCAGTATAACTAGGTAAATAAGGATAGATTGAGCAATGGTTGTCTTTTTCTCAGTTTGTTACAAACTCTTAGTATTGTTTAAACAGAGGAGATTTTGAGCATGGTGTTCTCAGGAGAGATACGTGGAAATGTATCCTGGACAACGGCTAGAGCAGTGGTCTCAAAAGTGGGGTGCACGCACGACCATCCATTGGGGTGTGGGAAGAAAATTTTTTTTGTGCCATTAATAAAATATTTTTAAAAATAGTGCTTATTTCATCTTTATCCCATTCACTTTTAATTTCCATTGTTGTGTATGTTTTTATAATGTAAATAATATATTAGTACTGTAGTACATGTATATTATTTATAAATAAATATATATATGTGTGTGTGTATATATATACTTAAAAATGTTTTACTGATAGCAGTGTGCGATCAAAACCAGTTTGGAGACCACTGGGCTGGAGAACAATTATCAACATGACAGTTCCACACTAGATATAATTAGTGATCATACAGTTGACTGGTGCTATTGATCATGCATGATTGCATGAGGAAAGGGTGCAAATGGAATTAAACCAGACCCAACGCCTGTAGAGTTTACAGAAAGGTTCCTGCTGATTTTTAGAAGATACAGTTAAAGATGTTAGAGAGGTGATAGAAAGGTTAGGATGCAAGAAGGTGATTTTCAACTCAGAAAAATGAAGCAAAACAGTTTTAGGAAAAATAATCCAAATAATCAACAATCACACTGGAGAAACCTGTAAACCAGTTGTGCAGATGGAGAGTTACTAGATAAGGGAGGGTGGATTGAAAGTTGAAACAAAGCAGCACAAATGGCCAGAAAGATTTTGAGTAGTACTGTTGATGCATGTATTATGGAATAGGAATTAATCATTTATGTTGACTTGGCTCCAGTATGGCAGTGTTTCCAGTGTGGGAAAGATCACAGTTATGAGATTACTTATAAAAATTAAAAGAGTTATTAAAATGCAGCTGTCTTGCTTGCATATGTAAAAAAAGGAGGAGGGGGGGACATGGGAGAATGGGTGAGGTGATATGGCTTAAAATTTATGAGTGTCTCAGTGGAGAGAAGGAGAAATGAGAGAAACGTTAAGCAAAGAAAAATAATTATTGCTTCTAGATAAAATTCTTGATGATGACATCGTAATGATAAATTACTTAAATTTCAGTAAAGTTCATGGTGCTATGTGTTTTCCAAGCACATAAAAATATGTTTCAGAGTTTAATGTCTCAAGGACAGACAATAGCTGAAATAGCACAGGTTTCCAAGATCAACAGAGAGTCTGAATAGGCCACAGAGGTTTAAATAGTTACGTGATATCTGGCCTCTTCCCATGCCATTCCAAAGTGGTTAAGTTCTTGGGTTTCTAATACCCAGGTGCATCTCCTATCATTTTATGGGAAAGTGCATTTTACTGAAAGCAGACTTGTCTTGGCACTGGATCATTTTATATTCTTGATTATGGTGATCTAGGAGGAAAAATACGAGAAATAACAGTCAAGTTATTTAAATGATGACTCCATGTCATGCAGGGATGACAAAAAGCAATCAGTTCTTTCTTATGAGTGTGCAGACATACTGTTGTGTTGGGTTATGACAGTCTGTAGGTACTGAGACAGCTTGTAAACACTTCTGTATAGTGAGGTCAGGAAAGAGGTTGTCATCCATGGACTTGATATGAATAAGGTGAAGCACCTGCACAATTGTTTGGCAGGACTGGCATAAAAATTTTTTTCTAGGACGTTGTTTTCCGACTAACTTGACATTCAGATCCAAGGTCTCTTATTAAAGTCAGTGGTTTGTCTTTCCTTACCCTTGAGAAATTCATTGCTGTTTTTCAAAGAACAGTTGATACCTGATGTATTTTTCAGCATGGAGTACAATTGATTTAAAATATAAAGTGGAGAACCCTAAGTGAAGCATCTTTATAAAATGAAGTAATTGTTTTCTAGTGCATTTAAGTCATGCCATTTCTGACTATTGCATGACTCTTCACAGAGCTGCACGAGAACAGTTCTATATGGATTGAAGGCCTTGTGGCTTTTGTTATGTACTAGACAAATTTAGAGAATAATCAAACCTAATTTGCTTCTGCCAGCAATTTATTTTTATCCCTCAAAATAAAAACTGCCTCCCTACACTGAGGACAGCTACATACTACAAACCAAATCAGCTTATCTTCTGCAGTTCTTGTGCCAACCCACTAAAAACATTCAGCAAAGTATATCTCAAAAAACTGGTACTCTAATGCTAGTGATCCCAAGATGTCAGTTGTCTTGTATGATTATGTTGCAAATGTTGCCTGTGTCTTAACAGGCTTCTATAATCACAACATCCTTAAAAGAAGACTTTTTAGGACATGAAATGACAAGATTCACAGTGACATGATTCTGATCTCAGGATACAGATACTCGACTACAGGAAATTCTGTTTAAACGTAAGAAAAAACTTTCTGGTGTAGGGATGATCAAACACTAGAAGAGGTTGCCCAGAGAGGTTGTAGAGTCTCCATCCTCTGAGATACTCAAAACCTCAGGACACAGTCCTGAGCACCCAGCTGTAGGAGACCTTGCTTTGAGTAGGGGAGGTTGGCCTAGATGATTTCCACAGGTCCCTGCCAACCTCAGCCATTCTGTGATTCTGTGAAAAAGCCAAGCGTTTCCAGCAACCAAATATTCTGTTCTCCCAGTCACAGTATTTGTAGTTTCTGTATGATCTCTGGTATAGGGTCCTATACCCATCTTACTTAAATCAGTTGCTCATTGCTATCTGAAAACCTGACTTTGTGTTGAAAATGGTGAATTCCTGTATTCACTTTAGATTACTACTAGCAGCTAAGCAATGGTCAGAAGATGATCACATTATATACAGGCAGTCTTTTTAGTATTGACTGGGTGGCAGATAAACATCAGTAAAGAACATCCTTGAGGGATATTTTGGATGAAAGAGCAGTGCAAAGGCAGAGTGGTATAATAAAGATATGCTGAACTGTATTTCAGTGTATTACAGTCTTTTTTGTACCTTTCAGGATCTCATAAAGAGTAAGAACAGGAGAGCTGACAGTTGTATTTAAATGACTTAAGTAATAATGCATGTATTTTATGTAATGAAATTAAAACCAGTTTCAGGGTTTTTTTTTGTCTTGCAGTGTACTGAAAAAGATGCAGAATGGCAATACTAGGAAAACTATTGTTTGCTTAAGAGCACATGCTTGAATTGAATTCCCACTGCAAGTCTTCATGCAGGATGCAAGTGCTTTCTTTCCCAGTGCTCTGGGGACGGTTTCCCATGCCCACAAGCCATTCAAAAAGAAATCCTTTTGGTATGACCTGCATGCCCTCTGTGTGTCTTTGTGTAAAGGAGGTTTCCGGAGAGAGATGCCAAGGTCCACATTGTAACAAGTGAACCAGCTGGAATTACGTCTGCTTGGAAGAGAAGAAAAGGTCTTGTGCATTTCAAAATTGTATAAGTTCATGAGATCCTTAGATTCCTTGCAGATTGTAGATACGGCTTCCCTTATGGCCACAAAAGAACCAAAATCATGAAATGTGCAAGTGAATGGGACACATCAGACTGAGTCCATGAGGGAAATACTCTACCTGACTGAGAAACCATTGTGAGCTCTGGCCAGAATGATCAGTACACATCCCAATGCTCGAATCGGATAGTGCTCCACCATTTCAAAGCATGCGCCTCATAACCAGTGCAGCCTTCTCTTTCATTCTCCTTTTGTATCCCTGTTTTCTTATCTGTTTGTAAGTAACCTGCCCACTCTGGAGATTCAGCAGATGAATTTTTCTTCTGCTGATTTAAGTGACAATATTTTGAGGTAATATTTAAGTTGATCTTTTGCTTATATTAGCTTCAAAGGATAATAACATTAGGGTGGGAATCTTGTACTTTGATTAACTAAAAACTTTCTGATATTAACTTACTAAATCTTAAAATTTATTAAAACCATGTGTAGACCTGGCTCTTAGGGATGTGGTTTAGTGGTGGACTTGGCAGTGTTAGGTTTACAGTTGGACTCGATGATCTTAAAGGTCTTTTCTGACCTAAATGATTCTATGATTCTATGATAAATCTGAATTCTCAAAGGTTGACTGCCGAGTTGAATATGCATCGTGGAGCCTTGGTACTACTTACGTTTAGGCCTGATACTTCAAATCCCTACACCTGGAAAATGCAGGATCCAGATTTTCATTTTTGCAAGAATGGGTTAGACCACAAGGACATCAGAGACTGTTCTGTTTGCAACTACACTGAAAGTTAGTAAATCAGAAGAAATGTTAATCTGTAGTTTGGCTCCAGTGATGCTTGTGTTGCAAAGGGCTCAAACTGGATAAAATTGATCTATGGTAGTTGAATGCAATACATCTGGTCTTGATGTTGCTGTGTCTTTTCTGTTTCCTAAACTTTTTGTTTTCTTTATCTTGCATGAGGTAAACTACTGTAGCATTACTGGAATAAAATTTCTGGCCTAGTATTTCAAATACGCATTACTTCCATAGCTTAATAGTAAAATCACTGCAGACTCTAATTATTTAATTGACGACAACTTGATCAGTTTGAGGAACATACCTCAGAAATCCCCCTGCCATTACGTAAGGTAACAAATCCCCACAATTAAAAAAACATTATCTCTTCTGTTAATGTAATTACACCCTCCTAAAGCAATTCCCATTCATCTTTAAGCTGATTTTTTTTTTTAAAAGTGAACTGTACATGATCACTACCCAGGAACTTTCGAACTCATGAGACAGTTGGAAGAGGGCAGAAGTTGTAGACATATTTACATTCTTACAGTTTTGTGAAAAATGGAAGCTGGATAGAGTGGAAAAACATAAATCATTGTTTACTAAGGGTCAAGTTGGCAGAATTGAGCTGTTGTACATGCTGCCTGGGAGCAGCTGGTGTGCCAGTCAGGAAGGAGGCACTGGCTGGCCAACTGTATTTGAACTAGGTATTACACGTGCTGGGTTTTGTCTGGCACAGATGTCATGGAGATGCACGAAAAAGCTGGATTTCCTGTAGCAGGTGAGGAAAAAGCAGGGAAAATATACACACAGAGGCTTTATTTGTCCTACTGCATATGGAATAAATTGCCTAATGTATTTATCTTGACTTCATCCTGAGAAGTAAGGAACAATACTCCCATTTTACAGGTCGGAAGTTTAGGCACAGATGGATGAAGTCACCTCGTCAGACTTCACCGGTGGTGTGCTACAAAGCAGGAGACTGAACCCCAGTCTCCCGAGTCCCAGATTACTGTCAGAACCACTTAACAGAGCTCTAAGTATTTCTGATGGAAACAACCTCTCAGCCACAGGCTAGAGTCTCAGTTGGGAGGTAATTCTGTCCAGTTCTACGCAAGTCCCATGGTTTTTTTAATTCCACATAAGTAGAATGTTTTTGCACCGGTATTGTTCAGATCTGGGCTGATGGAGACCTCAAAAACATTGCTGAAAATTGTGTTTCTGGAAACCAGTTGCATTTTTAAATGGGGACTGTTAATTCTTTCTAAAAGATGAGTTTGTCCACTTAACCTATTGCTAGTGCACCATGGATACTCCATTGTCTGCTGGAGACGTGAGCTAGTTAATGAAACAGGTCAGTCAGAACTTATTAACATTAAAATCTTGTTTCGATCTGCTGATCCCCTTGAGGGTGCTTTGGTTCTCATGGCACGCTGGGTTTTATACTGCTTTTCAGTGTTTGGAAGCAGGGATATTTCATCACTCCTTTTGAAAGCTAGTAACAGCACTAAAAGGATGAGTTAGGTGTCATGGTGCATGTAGATCATTGCTGCTACATCTGAACTGCTGTTGAACCTCACACCATAGTCCTCATGCTCTTTTAACTCATAGCAAGTCTCTAAAAAGGTAGAGGAGCTATGAAATAGAAAGGCTTTTGGTGTGGCTGCAGCACAACGTTCTCAGCTTCTTGCCCATCTTCCAAGTGGACAGAGCTCCATCATGAACAACCTTCAGATACCCTGCATAGCATTCCTGGTGGTCAACTATCAAGATAGCCAGCTAAGGGTCAGATACTGAAAGGAAATCTGGTCTGCATTATACTGTCAGCAGATAGTAGGGGCATAGGCTTTAGAAGGCATAACCACAGTATTTCCTGTTTGTTTGGGGTTTGGTTTTTTTTTCCCCGTTGTATTTTTTTAAAAGCCAGTTACTAAGACGGACAGAGAGAAATAATGATGGGACATATTTGCGAACTCTTCTGGGTTGATCAAGCATGCAAATTAGACTGAGGGCAATACTGGCTCTGTTCCCAATTCATACATATTCAGGTGGTCTGTATAGCTGAAGAAATGTTTGGAGAGGCATTTTTAATGATGCAAATATGGTATCTGTACTGGCCATATTCATCCACAATTTCTGTGAACCTAAAAAATTACGCTTCCTGTCTGGTAACCAGAAATTTCTTTGTGTATTCCTAACAGAAAGGCATAATTGCTATAAGATATCTGTTTGCTGCTTAGCTGACCTTACTTGACATTATAAATCAGTAAATGACAGGTGGAGGTTTCTATGTCACCTTTCTCAGGATATGCATTCTCCTCCTTACGTGAGCAATTCTATTTTAATCCAGTGTAACCTACATAGGCATGTAAATACTGCACTCAACACCACAATATGTCTTCCTGAAGAACACCTGGTACAGTCACTAATATCTGCTATTTCTGGTTTGTTCACTCGTCTTTTCTGCACGCAGGTAGATGAGGTCAGCTTTGTTTTAGTAGATTCCAGGGTTTCTTCTTTGTTTAAGCATATTTTCTATTAGAAAAGTGAGGTAAAAATCCCCTTTTCCTAAGCATTACAGGTGATAAAGTTTGTAATGAAGTTTTGGATTTCTTTTAAGTTTCATCCTCTGTCCTGAAATGTCTCCAGGAAAGCTCTGACTCCCATGCAGATGAATATCTGGTGAGGAAATGTATTATTACCTGTAATACCTGTCCCTGGTAGGCTCAGTTAGTGACTACATCCTCCACCTTGGAGCTGCGGAAGAGTTTTAGATTGCTGAGCCCGTGCCATTGAATGAGCTGAAGCTAAGGACCTCGGCAGGCGCTGAGGTGATGGTGCTTCCCAAGGGAAGGCAGTCTCGCAGAAACCCTTTTCCAAAGAGACGTGCCACACTGTTCTATAACAGCTGGTGTTTTCTAAGGGATCAGCCTCTACACGCTGCACCATTGCATGTACATTGCACTGGCAGTTTATTTTTACCTTTATTGCTGAACGACAGTTTCTCATATTAATACTCACTTGAGTGTTCCGTGTGGAACATTTAAACTTCTGTCTGATGCTGTGTATTAATAATAGCATATTGATATAATTAACTAGATGACTTCTTGGAACAAAGGACTGTGTCTTTTTTTGTTACTTGACCAGAATGCCATACCCTATTATTAATGCAAATATAATAAAAATCTTCATTCAGTTTTCAGTAGAGAGGAGACTTTAGGTTTTTTCCATTTGCATCTGCCATGTGAAAGAAAAATAAAAAGATGATCTAGAGTTTCAAACTTAAAATAGTCTATTAGAGGGAAACCCAATAGCATGACTACCTTGTCTGGTAAGTGTGCATGCTTGTATTTTTTTATCTATTTTCCTCTTCTCCCCACCCTGCCCCCATTTCTCTGAATGCCTAAAACGGTATTCTTCTCTCAGCAACCCTGATACTTTCTTCTTTGAGTCTAGAAACTGGTTGACCTTTCAAACTGCATAGCATGATACTGCCTGCTCTTTAAGACTCAAGAATTTGTTAAAAATACCTAAGCTTAATAATGCAGAATTGTATTGTTCCATGTTTTTCATTCTTACTGATTTGTTATAATAATCTGTCATATATAGAGAATCAGACTAGAAACTGATAGACCTTGTCTTTGCACCTCTGTAAAGTTTAGCAGCACCGTGTAAAAATGCTCTTTCACTTACTTCTATGCCGTAAATCTATATACTGAAAAAGTAATTCAGAAGAACAAGAGGCATCCTATTTTAGGCCAACAAAACAAAATCTAATCTTTAACCTGATACATGTATCAGACCAGTTCTCACTTCCTTTCAAACATGTTCCACAAAGCACTTAYAATCATACAGAATCTAAAAGCATAGTGATGAAACATAAATCTTTGGGTTTGTTTTTTTTTTTCATACTGTGGTTTTTCTAAGAGTGCTTTGATTTATTTCTAAATGAGGAATGAGGGTCTTAATCACAATTAGCATACTTGAGAGTGTTGTGTTAAATGCTAATCTGAGGGTTGCCTTTTTGTATATTTTAAGAAATAAAACCCAGAGAACTAGGTGATAGAACTAGGCACAATTTCTGGAGTTTGCTTTGCTGAAATTACAGGTTAATGTTATCTGAATTTGCAAATTGATTTGAATTTGAGCTGTGTGAAATGTTTACAATGGAACTTGAAGCGTAAAATACATATATATATGGCTTGAGTATTTGAAAGAAATACTCAGTCTGTGTGCATACATTTCAAATGAACCCGAGATGAATCATGCCTTTGCATTGAAATGTGAAGCATTTACCTGCAACTTAAAATGAAGGCAAGTTCAGCCACATTTAATAAATTTAACTTTGAGTTTTGAGACACATTGGAGCCTAATCCAGGAAACAAATCTCAGCTGATGTAAGCTGGTATTGTTCCACTGAAGTACCTATATGGACACTCCTTGCACTGAAAGATTGGGACTATACTCATTTTGTACCAGCTGAGAAACTGGTCCAGCATATTGAAAACTGCAGTCACGAAAACGTGTGTGAACATGTGTTTACATATAAACGTCTGAACAAATTTCTGTGGTAAAATCTCACGTGTTTTCCTCACCACACAAGCTTAAAATGCTTTAAAAAATTTTTTTTTTTCCATTTGTGGCTGAGTGTATTAGAAGAAATATCCTCCCAAAACCACCATAATACAAATTGAACTTCACAGCCTAAAACAGTGTCTTCAGATTCCTTTCTGGAACAGCCCCAGCACATGGACTGCCTGCAGTCAGCCAGCTGTGCCAACACTTCCTATTTGGACGGGAAAAGGCAAGCTGATGGCACACTGTGCTGGGGAGGAACTGTTAGTTGGACCTAGCAGCCAAATGAGCTGAAGTTCCCATTCCTGAGCAGAGGCTGACTATTAAAAGTGGGTTGCAGATCTTGCCACGATCCTTATAGTGCCTCATGCACAAATATGGGAAATGTTAAATAGCACCTTCCCCCACGCACAGTAGGCATATGACAGTATGACCAGTGGTGCCAGAGTCTTCTCGGGAACTATTTAAAAGCAATTCTTTGTAAATCTGCAGTCTTATGCCTTCATTTGCAGGCTGGCTGCGATGACGTGCTGTGGGGAATGTTAGTAACTGATGAAAATTGTCTGGCATTATATGCTGGACCTGAGATATCCTGCATCCTCTGTTATACCAAAATAGAGCTCCCCTGCATCAGGAGTAATTTTTGAAGACATTTATTTTCCTGACTCCCTTTAAACTCTATCATCATTCTCCTGGCACAGTGGCTGGACACTGAGAAAACCAAGAAGCCCTTGGGAGAAGTAGATCCCAGACAGAGATCTCTGCAACTTTCCAGGATGTCAAAGCCAACCAAGAATAAGAGTCTACTTTATAGCCTGTGCACATGCTCACATTCATCTTACAGTTGGACCAGGGGGAATAATTAGCAACTAAAGGAGAGAGATTAAATCAGGTAAGTGTTCATATAAAGGCTGTCATGACACAAAGTCCTACTTTGCTGTCCAGAGACAATGTGGCACTCTGCTGCAATACTGTTAGGAATAGGAGGTGAGGCACAGCTTCAGTTACTTTAGCAGATGTATGCAATATATTTCACTCCATTTATTTTGAGAAAYGCGTCACTTAATGGGTTGTTTCTTTGTGGAGTCATTCAAATAACTCACAAAAGGGCAGAAATAAAATCATTAATTAAGATTTACATAACAATTTCTATTGGGGGAGTATTTGCAAATGGTAATGTAGGAGTTAATAAATGACAAATAGATGTTAAAAACTTATTAAAGAAACTTATGAGGAAGATTAGTAAATCTCCTTAGTGGAGTCTTATAAATATTACTGATCAGCCTGGGGAGGTTTTGTGATTGAGCTCATGGAGATTTTTTGCCTAAGTTTTGTTGGTGTGTTTGAACATTACTTTTGAACATTACATCCAGTTAGTTCCAAAATGAAGCAAATGGTCTAAGCTAATAGCTAATAAAAGCTACTCCAAAATGAGAAAAGAGTCTCTCAGAGATTTCTAACATGCATTTAACCCATGAAGAGCTAGAAAATCTAAAAGCATAGGCTGCTTTTGGCCAAGGAGTTCAGATGCAGCTCTGTCTTGGCACCTGACTGACTTGTAAAATGTTGAGTCCTTGAAAATGTCATCAGGGCTTAAGTGTTGCTATTCCTTCTAGGTCCTCCTTGCAACATGGCAACAGCAACCATCCAGCAGTGGAGGTCAGAGCTCTGATAGATGATGATCTAGAGTGCCCACTACCTCCCACTCTTGGCCACTTATGGCACTGGTCACATCCCCACCTGGGAGACACRCTTATGCTACCCTTGATATGGAGTAGGTGAGTGGTGGCATTGCCGAGCAGCACTGCTTCCCCATCCTCATAGACTAACAGGCCATTGCCATCCAAGCAGCATGCCTCAGGCTGGCCATGTATCATCGTGTTGCTAGCTGAAAAATATTATACCTTTGCTGCTGTAATATTCTGATTCATACATGCTGTGCTGACAGGAAAGTCCTAGGTCATGAACTTTATACCGTCTTATCAGCAAATCCCTGAGCATCTTTACTTTGCAGAAGATGGTGTTGCTAAGGCAGTGTACTGTAATCGTCTCCGTGTAGTGAAGACTCCATTTGGACCACTAGTGTAGCAAACTCATGAAAGAGAAAATCAGATGGAGACATTAGCCAATAGGCCAGCTATGCTGACAGCTGCAGAGAAGAGTCTGAAACATCTGAAGATAGTCCCTCCTTTACTTACAATGTGAATTACACCCTGCTGCACCTTCTCAGCCTCCACTAATACTGACACTATTCAAAATATCAGGAGCAGACTAAAATTCCTCTTGTCTCTACTCTGCACCATACATTCCCTTTACATTTTTTTTTTCATCAGTGGGGATATGGGGCATTTTTTGTGTACTGGATGAATCTGCCTGACCTGCTAGTGGATGGAAGTCCCTACCTGGACAGCTATAAATGACCATATGTTTGGATTTTATTGTGGACTTTGGAAAGGTCGTTTGTTTTTCCTTTTTATGATGCCACAGGTCAATTTTATAATCATAATGAGACACTCCAGGCTGTACTTTGTTGCCTCATAATCACAGTCTTTCTGCAGTTGAGGACTCTTATCTATCTGCTCTGGGTCTCTTAATTCCAGCCCAGACGTGTGATTGTGACCAAACAGCAAGCCTCTTGGTGTCCAAATCCTCCACACCCTATTATACTTGTCCTCAAGCTTCTTTGGAAGCACCTGCAAACTTTGCCAATGTACAAAATCAAAATCAAATTATAGTTGTCATATTGTTCTGTGTCCCAAAACAATTTGGGGTACTAACAGAAATGTAGACAGCTCAAATTGATAAAGGTTTAATCTGGGTGATTTTTGAATTGCTTTACTAGCAAACAAGATTGAAATAAGCCAAGACTCATTTCTTCCATCTCAATGAATATGATACTCCCTGCAGGATGGTTTTGATTTTTGAGCAGGTCTATTCCTAATTTATTGTCATTCTCCAGAAACAAATGTTGGGCCAAAATTGACAATTGCCTTGGTTTTGAACTGCCRCGTTTCTAGCAAGCACCCAGTCTTGCTCGGTTGACTTCATTAGCAGTCTTGCCAGGATCTCAAGGCTTAACGATCAAAAGAGTAACTTAAGATTCCTGTATGTATTGTAAAGTAGTATTTGCTGAATGCTGCCTAAATCCATATCTTCATCTGCTTAGGTTTGCTTTTATTTTTAATTCATATGAAGTGAATTCACATTTCTTTTCAGAAATGTCTGACCTTAAGCTAGGTTGATGTGGGACTGAGATGCACTGATGGGTATCTGCCATAGAATTATAGTTTTCAAATGCAAGGACAAGATCTGCTTTCAGAATCAGTTGATCACTCAGGTTTGTACTCAGTTGGGGTTTCTCTGGAAGGGTGTGCTGGTATCACAAAAATACAGAACGCCTTTGGTGCAAATGACACCTGACTTGGGACTGCTGAAATATATGGTCAGAAAGTCCCATCCCATATTCCACACAACTAGAGGGTGTCTTTCCTCTCAGTGAATTAGACAGAAGAATGGCTAGTTTGAATAGCTTCCAAAAAAAAAAAAAATCCTCACAATATTTGTTGTATTCTAAAAGGCATTTGTGTTGACTCTGAACCTCCTGTAACTCCTCTAAATCTAACCTGCCCTTCATGCTGGCAGGGGGATTCAGTTTGAAAATCTCTGTTTTTATCATTCCAACTGTGGAAGATTGAATTAACATCACAAGCCTTGACAGCTTCTTGGACTGAAAGAACTAAGCCAAATACCAGTTTTATCAATTTGCTTTGGAAAATGGAAACACTAATTATTTATGGGGTTGTGCAGTATTTCATGACATGCAATTTCATTTCCGACAGGTCACATAATTATATTACTGGGGATGGTATTTGCAAATCCAGGGTACCAATCCAAGCCCCTTCATACCAAAAAGCTTGGATGATTGATAAGGATAAACTTTGATTTTTCCCTTTCTGATCCCTTCTCTCACAAGTTTTAATGAATTATAGATATGTTCATGCATGTGCACAAGTGTAAGAGAGTGCATATTTTCTTCAGCCATTTTCATTATGACTTTCATTGAAATGACCTCTACAATACAGATTTTCAAAGGGAATAAAATAGAACAAACTTTCAGTAGATATATTGGAACAATGAGGTCTTTCCAGCTTAGGCTGCTTCTCTTTTCTCCAGGTAAAATACTTCAAACAACACTGAAAAAAAGAACCTGGACTGGAAGTTATTCTTGGTTTTATTTTTATACAAATTTTTTTTTTTTTTTTCCATCTTCAGTATTCTGACCGCAGCTGGAGTTTCTGCCTTCCTTCTGACATCAGTCTTATTTATTAGAAAGATGATATTGGTTAGATGTGAAATCAGTGTGTGAAAATGTTATCTCGTAATTAAGAGAGATCACCAAACAATGCTCTGCTGAACCTTGCAGAAACAATTTCATGTAACTATATTTTTTCTTACATAAAATTATAGTTGGCATGATTTAAATTACTCTATCCTTTCTTCCATTTGTATTAAGTGTGACCTGCCTTAACTTATGCAGTATCTTGTCCCACGGTAAAAACAAACAAAAAAAAAGAGCAAGAATGTTACCTTTCTAAAGGTCATGTCTGTTATGATTAATGTGTTGTTTTGAACACAAATATCACTTAGCAATTATAATGTGAATGCAACTACCAAATTTTTAAGAGAGAAAGGGCTTGCTTATGTATTTATTTAGAGTTATGCTACCCAAAGCCATTTGGAGAATGAATGTTTCCCATAGGTATCCATACTTCATTCACAAATCAGACCAAAAAATTGTAAAGGCCATGAGTTCTTTTATATTTTCATGCTGCAACCTGTGATTTCAACCTGACATTTTCAGTCTGCCTTGGATGAGTGGCTTCTGTGTTAGTTTTTATTCCACTGTTAAATACATGGTTAATAACGTGGAAGGTGAAGGGGGAATGCTCATAGAATATGGATGAAGGCAGAAGCAGCTTTGTGTCTTTGGCGATCATAATTACTTTCTTTTTTTCTCTTTTTTTCCTCTTGTACAGCCTGAAAGTGCTGSACAGACTGTCCTGAAATGCCAACTGTCTGTCAATGTCATCCATCAAGGGTCGATCAAGGATTCACTCTGACAGACATCTGTGGCTTAAAAGTAATGTACCTTAAATTTCATAACACTGAATTAAACACTGGCTATAAAGCAAGTCACTTAAGACCAACGTGGAATGTAAGGCTTTGCTTCCTACTTATTTTATGGCTACTTTATTTACTCTCTCTGTTATATATACTGATGACATAAATTAATCTGCTTGCTCTTTCTAGATCATGTGAATTGCCTGTACTGATACTAGAGTGGGTGTTACCTGGCACAATAGCAGACTGCATTGATGTAAACGTTACTGATATTAGTAGTCAAAGGAGCACAGGCTTGAAACTCAGGCATCATGGCTCTGTCCTTGCTTCTGGGTGACCTTAGATAAATTGGTTTTTTGCTCTCTACCTCAGAGTCCTCTCCCCTAGCTGGGGTAGGGATCCAGTGTACCCCCAGCTGGATAGCTGCAATAGAGATCCTGTACATCATTTGGAGGTTTAAAAGCTGGGTTATCTTACTCTTTTCTAGTTTCACCGACTATCATGAATCAGTATTTTTTCAGTCATACATTTAAAAATCAAAGTAAGCAGACCTGGGCTGGAAGGATGAATATGTTTCCTTTAATACTATAATTCTAGTACTTAGGACTGTGCACTGCATTTTTTTTTTTTTTCGCAAAGGCTGGATATGAAATACCAGTTGCTGACTTCTCATCTATATAATTAAAGCAAGCCCATTTATCAGAAAGGTTCTCGTGAGGCTTAGCCGCTCTCCTACATATTCACTGTTTTACATCCATTAAAAATTATCTTCTAACTTTACCTTGTAGAGTAAATTTATAAAAAGTCTATAGACATTATCCTATTGTCAATTTATAGAGGGGAAAATAGGGTGCATTTGATTTTTTTTTTTTTAATTTGGTACCTGTCCAAATACCTATGGATTTTCTAACTTGTTTTATCTGTAAATACAACCAAACATTTCTAGTCTCTGTGAGATGTTGTGAAGCTATGCTTTTTCCTCTAGATTATTTTGAACACATTATGGTAACGGTCTCCTTCCTCAGGACCCTTAGCAAAGAAACGTAAGAGGCCTGCCCATGTACATCCAATTGCAGACTTAATTTTGAGATTGCTTTCTTAACTTATTGAGGAATTGGATTCTCCATTTGTGGTGGGCCTTACATATTATACAGCTCTCCATGAGCAAGAATGCAGTCCAAATTCACGCTGATGCACCATATTGCTAAACAAACTGCCTCTGCTTAACTTCGATGTCAGAAGTATGGCTCTGCTTCTGTTTGTGCTTTCCTTTCTGAGAGACAGGTACTGTAGGAAGTACTGAATTTGTCAGTAAAAATTCTAACACGTGCAAAGTAAATGAACAGAAATCTAGTTGTGCAGTTAGCTTTCATTTTAAAATGGATGAAAAAAGTTTCTCCTATTCTGAAAAACTGATCTTCCATATTCATGTGTTTATTTGCAAATACTCAGTATTTTTATGCTACTTTCTCAATCAGGAATGCCCAGGATGAGTTTTAAAGCAATCAGGAATACCAAGGATGACGTTAAAAGCACCAAGTGTGCTGGTGCAAGGTACCTGGAGCATCTACTCAGCAAATGACAGAGAAAATGTTAACACTCTCCTATGCACTGAGAAAGACCTCAGCTGGACCCACTGATTGCTGAGATTGTCAGCCTGGCAGCCCTGGTGACTTGGGAAGTATCTTCCATGTTATAAGAAGAAACTCTCCAAATAGAAAGGTTTGCTACTATGTAAATGTGAATCTTTGGGGTTGATTAGAAGAAGTGAGAAGAAACTTCTCCTGATGGTCTTTTATAGTTTATTTCAGAGGCAGTCTCAGCTGCCTGTAGCCTTTCTGAACTCTGACTTTGCTACTTTGCTGAGGGGTGGCTGGTTTGTTTGGTAAGACTCCTGAAAGTGCCAAAGCAGAGGAAGCTTTCAGCTGTGAGTATAATTCAAATTGTGTACAGAAAGTGTCTTGACTCTCCTTTAACTCTGCTTAACTTTCTCAGACTGAAATTTCAGGTAGTGGTAGAGAATGTGACCTCTTATTCTCTGTCTTGTCCTCTTATACACTTTGTTGGAAACTCTACTGGCCTGTGAGGAAAAATGGAAGGAACTAGATTTTAGCCCAAAGAAAAGACAGCTGAGACATGCAGCAGGCTTTAAATATTTTAAAAATTTCTCCAAAGAGGAAGGGGAACAAACTGTTCTACTGTTCAAGTTGTGAGACAGAAAGTAATATGCTTAAACTAGAACAAAAGCAGATTTAGGAGGAACTTTGTAGAAAGAATGCTCCAGTGACAAAGATAATTAAGGACTAGAATAGATTGCATATAGAGGCTGGGGAAGCTTACTCACTGGAGGTTTTTGAAGAGTGGTTACAGAACCATCTGTCAGAAATGCTTTAGTTGATTTGGGGCGGGTGGATGCACCAGATGATCCATTTGAGTCTTTCTTACCCCTTTCTAGGATTTAGCAATAATAACCTAAAGAAAGGGAAAAGACTACATCAAGTAGCTGGCAGCAGGGTGACATTCACATTGCAGTTTAAGACAGAGTGATTCACTTATCCAAGTCAAGCTCCCACATCATGGCAATAACAGAGGGCTCCAAAAGTACTTGGTATAAGTAATGTGTGTGCATCCTGTCAGCCATGTGCAGTCATGTGCTAAAGGTAAAGAAAACTTGTACAGCACTAGCCAGGACTGGACTCCAGGGAAACTGAACCCAAGATATCAAAAAGTAACAGCAATACTTCTTATGTAACACACCTTGGGAAAGTGGTTGGTGCAAGGTATTAAGGAAAGGAGGCCTATGTATGACCAGCCTCTGCATTTCCACCAGGCTAGCTAATGCCAAAGGGCAAGATGGGATTGCTGTGTTTGAAACCAGTGAGTCATATTCACCAAGGAATATGTGAAGGGGATATTCAGGTGCTGAAAATACAGCTGTAATCAAAAACTTTCTCACACACTACACAGCTCCAGCCAAGCAGGTCAAGTATTCTCTGCCACCTTCCCATTAGGCACTTGCAGTGGATATATGCTGATGGCTAGATCATTGGCTTTAAAGTAACAAGGTATTTTTAGAGTATTTGTTGGAGAGATGTGCATGGTTTGATTTACAATAAAGTATTGTCAGTTTGAAAAGGATTGGAATAATGCATATTTGTATGCAGTTGAGGAACGGGATAGAAATTCTCATCTCGGATCATACAGTTTCTTTTTTTTATATTTGATGACATTTGAGTAACAAAATTACCTAATGGTGTAGAGGGTTAATCTAGTTTGTTCTTCCTATAAGTAGCAAAATATTTTTAACGGGAGGTGAAGGGGTTAGTTAGTCTGTAGAATCTGCATAAGTCACACAGTGTTAATTTAAACAGTTAATTTAGTTCATTTCACTAGCAAATATTCTGCCTCCAGGAATTATCCTTTCTGTGAAAACTGTTCTGACTGTTTTCTACTGTCTGTTAACATGATGCTTTGAGGATGCTTTCTGTGGGAATGTTCAGACTTAGAGCTGTGCCCACCTGCAATGATATAACTAGCAAAGCAAATTGCATTATCCTCTCAGTAAGCATTTTAGTTCTTTATTGTTTTAACCTGAGTTCCTGTAAATCAGCCAGAGCAATCAGTTTTAATGACTCCTCTAAGAGAAAAACAAACAACAATGGAAAAGCTCTGTTTTTTCAGTTTAATCCAGAAAAAAAGAGAAGAGGCACTGCATTTTCCCTCATCAAAACCCTTGATGCATAACCAATTCTCATTGCTTGCCCTGTGCTAGAGGTTATGAGTTTCCTGAGCATATACTAAAGCTGAGAAGTTGTTTTTCAGTGTTTGCTGTGAACAGCAGTCATTCAGCAATCTGCTCAAAGGACTGCACCAACAGTAGGGAACAAGATGGCCGTGGTCCAAAATACTCTGATTCTGGTCATGAGATATTTAGTGATCCCCAAATAAGTTTGCATCAATAAAGGGCTGAGTTTGTTTGCGCTGAAACCCAGTGCATGATTTCTCAGCTTAATTCAATTGAGCCATCCTTTCTGCCAACCACCCCTACAAAAATGAATTTCTCTGAGACACTTTGGTTTCAAAAGGAGAGAAAAATTGGAAAACCCTTGTCGTGGTTTAACCCCAGCCGGCAACTCAGGACCACACAGCTGCTCGCTCACTCCCCCCACAGTGGGATGGGGGAGAGAATCAGAAGAGTAAAAGTGAGAAAACTCATGGGCTGAGATAAAGACAGTTTAATAGGTAAAGCAAAAGCTGTGCGTGCAAGCAAAGCCAGACAAGGAATTCCTTCACTACTTCCCATCGGCAGGCAGGTGTTCAGCCATCTCCAGGAAAGCAGGGCTCCATCACGCGTAACGGTTACTTGGGAAGACAAATGCCACCACTCCAAACGTCCCCCCTTTCCTTCTTCTCCCAGCTTTATATGCTGAGCATGACGTCAYATGGTGTGGGATATCCCTTTGGTCAGTTGGGGTCAGCTGTCCCGGCTGTGTCCCCCCCTCCCAGCTTCTTGTGCAGCCCCAGCCTCCTCGCTGGTGGGGTGGGGTGAGAAGCAGAAAAGGCCTTGACTCTGTGTAAGCACAGCTCAGCAGTGACTGAAGTATCCCTGTGTTATCAACACTGTTTTCAGGACAAATCCAAACCATAGCCCCATACTAGCTACTGTGAAGAAAATTAACTCTGTCCCAGCCAAAACCAGCACAACCCTAAGGACTGAATATAAAAGCAAGATGATTAACTGACTTCTACTTTCTGATTGCCAGGCTTCTGCTTCTTCCAGTTCTGGGGAATTCCCTCAACAATAGTGTTCACAGCCCTAAACAGAAATGGCAAGACCAATGAATTGTTTAGATCTGATAGCATTCATCCTTTTCTCAGCAGACAGAATGTCTTGATTCTTGAATTGTAAAGATTATAAGTTACCACTGTAGAATCATAAAATAGTTGAGGTTGGAAGGGACCTCTGGAGATAATCACATAAGTCTTACAGGTGTTTTAAAAGTAATGGGTTAAAGTAATTGCATTCTAAATCTGGTAGTTTATTCAATTGTTAGATGACTATAAGACAATATTTTGGAGGCTTCAGGACAGGAGCCCTGTTTTTAGGGAGAGGAGGGAAAAGTACATTAAAGTGACAGCCTAAAAACTGAAAATAAAAAAATGAAGAAAAGAATGAGAAAGGAGGTAGGGGTTTAAGGACCTTCTTCCACCTGAGAAGTAATAAGGTACAGGGAAAGTGGACTGTTCTTTCCAACTATACCAGTTGCTCTAATAATCTAGTGCCTCCTCCCATGAGCAGGGCCTTCCCTGTGTCCTGAGAACAGTTGTGTTACGACACTACTGCCTCAAAGACAGCGTTTTTAAACATGAAAAGTATTGTTAACAGTGTGACATTAACAGCCTTATTCAGTAATAGCAATCAGTGTATACTGTTGTTACACAGCAGAAACAATGTTGAAGCCCGTTTCCTTTCAGACTTTGCTCTCCCTGCTTCCTAAGCCTTCTCTCCCACCATAATACTCCAAACAACTCTCCATCACTAGAGAGACAGCAGTTCTGCAGATGGTTCTAATGTATGCATGTGCTAATTGGTAAGCTATCGTCTGCCAAACAAAGTCTGACGACCAAAGCATGCCTGCCTTGCCCTCAGCAGGGGCACTGATTTGAATCTCTTACCTGTTCATTTATGGGTCTTTGCAAAACCTGGAGGAACAGCAGTGACTGGGCAGAGTGATTGAATAAGCTTTCTTTCTAGAGGACATCTGACTAAAAAGTTTTTAAGTAAAGCATTTCCTCCTAAACCATTAGTGTCAGCACTCAATCACAGTTGCTATATGAAATCTGTGTTCTCTACTAATATGATGTTTTATATAATTCTGGAACAATTCCACTGGTGGTGAATCAAAGCAAATTTCAATGTTATTAACCGTGATCAGACTGGTTATGGATAATAATAAATCTTTTTTTTTTTCTTCACCTAGATGGTTGTTTAATTAAGATATAAAGGTGCCAAATCAGGTCTCTGGGGACCTAAGAATTGTCTGGGGAAGCAGGAATGTTACTGCTATAATATACTATTGTCTATATGCATGGTTCATCTTTGCAGTTTAATTTCTTCAGGAACACATAGGTTCAYAGCACTTTATGTTGAGCAGTGTGGCAAATATAAGAAGAGTTTGAGTACTGATAATTACCTATTTGGTTAAGTTTCCTTCTCATCACACATCTCTACACAAGTCTGCCATTAGCAAGGAGTAAAGTACCAGTCCACAAAAAACTGTAGGTTCTTCAGTGTCTGTACTTTATTTGTATGATGACTGATATATTTTAATGAGTTTTATTGATTTAATTAATTAAAATTGCCACAAATGTATTAMATTATTTAGAAATTTAAAAGAACCTCGGACATAAAAGGAAATGTGGGAAAAGATAAGGAAAAATTTATTTGTATCTACCAGTTTCTTCCATATCATGGTGCTCAATATGTATTTTATTTATTTATATATTATGTTCTTCAGAAAGTAAATGACTGTGAGAAGAGAGACTCCTTGGAGAGGAAGGGAGACTATTCTGCCCTTGGAGCTATTGAACATGCTATTGGGAGAGCAGATTCCAGAGCACAAGGGCAGACAGGGTGGGGTACCCAGCAACAGGAGCGTCTGTGGCACAGTGGAGACTGCTGAGAAGAAACAGGGACGGACAACCTGCCAAAAGTGCAAGGTGGCAGAGAGACTTTCCCTGGTGCATAGAGGGGACTGTACAGTCTGCCAAAACCCAGAAAGTGACTGAGTTGGATTTAAACCAAGCCTAAGAGGATTTATCCAGCAAAAACACGGTAAGATCTTGATTTAAAAGTGCTCTTATGTTTATTGTTTGTTTTTCATTTTAAAAGTTTGCCTTTCTATTTGTACTTACAAAAGAACTAGCTTTTGCTTTTGAAAGCCTTTTGCACATTTCAAGGGGGTTCAGGATGATTTCGTGATGAGACTTTGTAAGTATGACTTTCGCAGGGTCTTGTTGTGCACCTTCTCAAACTGGTCTGTGGAAGTACTTTGTCAGTTCTTCAGATTAATTCTTTTACCATCCATGAAACCATGGCCTTTCAACTAGTAGACTCAGCATCTGCTGTCTGTGTAGCAGCAACTTCTGCTAAAGTGGTAAGTACAGTTCTAGTGAAATCATGCAAGGCATACTGGTGAATTAAGGTATTAATTTTTTGTTTTCTCCACTGGTTGGGAGTCAGATTTTGCTCTCCTTATGTAATGCTTGGAATTATCACCTTTTATTAATAATACTGCCATATTTCTGTGTCACAGTAACAGAATCAGACCTTTTCCTCTTTAATCTATTTGCTTCTTTTTTCTTTACAACTTTTAAAGTCACTTTAGTGATGAAATTGTGGACAAGTTTCTTTCCAAACCATTCAAGCTAGAACCAGTATACTATATTATATTGAGTTAAAAGCATGGGTTTCATATAAACAGTTCCATGAATTGCCCAGTTTTCAATATCTTTACATTTTTAAACAGACACCTGGGAAACTGTAATGCTCTGTATATGGATGTATTAATTTACTAATGCCTTTGAGATGGCCGATGCAGCCTCAGAAAGTTCACGTAACAGAAGCAGTTATCTCGGATGAGCAGTAAATTCTAACCTACCTCAATAAAAGCTACTGGCCAAATACCATAATTACAGCAAAGATGAGTAACTGATGGTTACTCATCTCCAATTTATATTCTGTTTCATCTTTAGAAGATAGGAACCTGCTCTGTTCAACTGGCTTATTTTAAGAATGCTTGATCAGCAAAATTATATAGTAAAATGCAAGTACAAACTATTGGAGGGGATTGAAAAGAAAACTTGTTTTTAAGAAAAGCTTTTGGTTTTACTATGCTGGAGTCCATTTAGATTCAATTTACACTCTGCTTCCTTCAGATTTTATGGAGCTTTTACTTTCATGACTATGAACAGCATCTCTGTCAAAATCCACATCATAGAATTAGGTTTGTGGAGGCATTTTATGGCGCCTTCCCCTGGATGGCTGTAAAAGGAGGAGAGTCTCTCAGTATAACTTGAGATCAGCTAGACAGCTTCCCATTATTAAATCTGTCATGCCAGTATACATAAAGAGATCCAGTGTTTTCCTCAAAGCTCTGTCTTTCTGACGTGAAGACTTCCCTAATTGTTCTATTGGATTTTCGCTATTTAAATGGCCTCAGGATAAAACAAAATATACTTCCATATGACTCTATGAACTTTTATTCTATTATTTGACTTGTAAATACATGAAAAAATTCCTAGCTCTAGCCTATTCAATTTATAATGTCTTTTTATAGGCAAAATACTTATAATTGAGAAGATACTAAGAGATCCTGCTCTTTTGCAGTGAGATACACTTTAAGTAATTCCACTAGAGTTCTTACCTGGCCTGTAAAATATTTATAATGTAAAATAAAATATGAGATACACCAGAATATAAGAAAATACTTTAATGGAAACAAGTTTGCCAGCACCAAGACTGGCAAATAGAATTGATTATTCAGTGTGCTGTATCTTGCTTGGGCTGAATGTTGTTCATGAACATATAATTGGGCAGATAGTTTAGGCTTTGTTGCTTTGCAAATACACAGCTTCAAACTAACGGGTAAGCAAACATGAGCCAGACATGGCAATGTGTGCTCGCAGCACAGAAGACCAACCGTATCCTGGGCTGCATCAAAAGAAGCGTGGCCAGCAGGTTGAGGGAGGTGATTCTGCCCCTCTACTCTGCCCTGGTGAGGCCCCACCTGGAGTACTGCGTCCAGCTCTGGAGCCCTCAGCACAAGAAAGACACAGACCTGTTGGAGTGGGTCCGGAGGCCACAAAAATGATCAGGGGGATGGAACGCCTCTCCTGTGAGGAAAGACTGAGTTGGGGTCGTTCAGCCTAGAGAAGAGAAGGCTTCGGGGAGACCTTATTGCGGCCTTTCAGTACTTAAAGGGGGCTTATAAGAAAGATGGCAGCAAACTTTTTAGCAGGGCCTGTTGCGACAGGACAAGGGGGAATGGTTTTAAACTAAAAGAGGGTAGATTTAGACTAGATATAAGGAAGACATTTTTTATGCTGAGGGTGGTGAAACACTGGCACAGGTTGCCCAGAGAGGTGGTAGATGCCCCATCCCTGGAAACATTCCAGGTCGGGTTGGACGAGGCTCTGAGCAACCTGATCTAGTTGAAGCTGTCCCTGCCCATGGCAGGGGGGTTGGACTAGATGACCTTTAAAGGTCCCTTMCAATCCAAACTATCCTGTGATTCCATGATTCTATAAACACCAAGTGCCTTCAGTGGTGTGAATACATCCACAGAACTTAATTGCTTACTGTCTCTATTCTCTTATATAGTAGCTACTACTTAAGATTTGAAGGGTAGATACATTTAAATGGAAAATCTTTCTTGTGAGAACTGTCTAACCTAGTCCTCAGGAGGACTAGCTAAGACAAGAAGGCTACTCAGCATGAGCTTGAAGTTGATTATGACAGATATTGGCATTCTGTCTAAAAACATGTTTGAAGTGAAACATTTTAACCGCAGTAGACTGAAATTTGTCATTGTTACCTGAGCTTGTGTAATAGTCTCTAGACAGCCTTTAGAGCAAAATGGTTTAGTTGAAGAAGGCACAGTTTCCCGAAAGCCAAGTTTTTTTACTGTAAAAGACTGGGAAATCCAAGCAGTGATGAAAAATGCAATCCAGCCTCTCTTGGATTACTAAATAGCAGTTTACAATTAAGCAACAGTTCCAAATGGGAAACTAATTTGATTGCCTTGCATGATTTACAGCTGTTGGTTCTCTTCCCTTTCATTCAGTCTGTCTTGAATTAGCTATTCGCTAGTTATGGTTCTTAAGTAGGGATGGGTGGTAGTCACAACTAGGATGCCCTGGAAAAAATACTTTTCTCCTTTGAAATAGTCTAGCTGTAGGCAAGACGCTTACAGATCCATACTAGGGATTTGAGGACTTGGATATAAGGGATATTAGAACCATCAGACACAGGGAATGCTTATAGTATCTGTAATGTTAACACCAATAAGAAGCACATATATATATATATGTAGAGTTCTATTATATGGGCATGACTGAACTTAATCACGGTGGCATCTAGAGCATACAATGAATAATGCATCTTGACGTCACAATACCAGGGAGGCATTATCTCAGAGAGCATACATGTGGTTTTTTTGCTCGCTGCCTGAGTAGATGGGAATTTTGGTTGCGTATAACGTAGATGGATTTGTTACAGCTTGCCTGGGTCAATACATCGTCAGTAGTATTTCAAGCAAGATCACTTGTTTAATAGACCAGACCTCCTCTCCAGACTGTGGAACCAGAGAAGAATGATGGTTTTCTATTAGCAAACTATTTGCAGGGACAAATGTAAATATTTCACACATCTGTGTGAGATTTTTTTAGGAAAAAAAGAATCGGAAAACCTCGAGACAAGAATTTTTTTYGCTTTCTGTTAATATGACAAAACCATAATCTATTGCTATTTCTATTTTATCTTGCTATTTATAAAGCTAATACATTTTCACATTTTTCTGCTTCCCAACAAATCACCTGCAGCAGTTATTAACTGTGAAGCAACTCAGAATGTTAATAAGCACAGCAGAGAGAGAGAGAGGTAAATTCAGGGGTCCCATTGCTGGCTCAAAACAGTGGATGCTTTAAATATGTGTTGGGCTTGAATTTCTTCACAAGTGATGGATTGTGGGGAAAATACGAGACCAAAGAGATGGTCCTTAAGAATTTGCTATGCTATGGAGGAGATACGCATACATTGGGTGTGTCAGACTTCTCCTATGACCTCAGATGATTTTTGTTTGCATTGCCGTTTTTTAATATTACTATTGTACAATGGGAAGGTGCAGCTCATCAGTGGTGTTCAAAGGCCTGTTTTACCTCAACAAAGAATAAGTTTCTTACCCTGTACCCTACACAAAAATACCTGTCTTCCCTTAACATCAGCTGTTCTATAGCTTTCTCTGGTAAAAGAAGTCCTGTGCTTCCTTTAGTGGACAATTCTTTTGGTCGGTGATTCAATTTGCCATAATGATTGGGGCCTAATGACTTGAGGAGTAGGCTAGCATCGCAGCATGGGTTGTTACCTTCAAGCATGAAAGAATGGAAATGAATGAAAATTTCCTGATCCAAAAGTTGGATGTCTTGTGTAGTTTCAGAGAAAGGTATGGCTCTAGGACACTGTTGCCCTATAAATTGCAAAATAATTCATTGTATGATCCTTTTTTCCTTTAGTAGGGGGTAAGATTTCTTTAAATTCTAGCAAATAGAGGCACAACTGTGTGGAACCRAGTGCTCGTACCAGTTATGTGATTCATTCTGTCCTGTGTTGCATAAAATAAAAACAGATGCACATCACACTGCTCTTTGTTAACTCTGGGGATCCAATCCTGTTCTGTCATTGAGGAAGCTGTGGTGATCTGCTAAAGTTGAAAGTTAGGTCCTGTCTGCATCTAATTAGCACATTGTGACTTAAACCATGGATCCTAGAGTGCTCAGCACTGTTCTTGGTAAAAATTATTTCTTTATATGATTTACAGTTTCCATTGTAGTTCCAGCAGCATTGCCCATTGGCACCAACAGTTTGTCCCATTAACTTGGTTAGCATGAGTATCCTGGGAAATGATGGTTTGCTTAAACAAAATAGAATCACATTATTATGAAAGCTTAGGGAGCAACAGTCCCTAGGAAGGTATGGTTGAGATTTATATCTGTAGTAGAAATAATCTCTCTTGGTTATGACTGTTCTTCAGTTACCTCACTTAATTTTGTTTACATGTCTATAGAATACTGTCACTTTTTCCTCCATGAGTTATATTTATTCTGATGACTGGTTTCAACAGAAAGATTCACAGCATGATATGTCATCCACCCTATAAGTATTCTTAAGTAGAACTTTATTTCTCATTTAAAGAAATAAGGAAAGTGCCCATTAGTTAGATGAGGTCTAGAACATTTTCTTGTCATCGTGATTGTTACATGAAGACTGTTGGTATTTTTAGTTGTTAGAAAGTTATTTTTCTTAGTTGCTGGAAAGTGTTAAGGAAAGACAAAAAGGCAAAACTGCTTCCACCCAGCAGCCCGATGATGTTCAGGGTAGCTGCAGGTATGACCTGTCTTTGAATGTGAGTGAATTGACAACTATAGTTAAAGAAGAAATGGAAAAACTGAAAACTGTAGAAGAGGCAGGAAAGGGAAGTCTGTTGGGGTGTGTTGGGGACTGGGTGTATATATCCCTGTGATCAAAGAGTGTACCAAGAACTCATTGCAGTCTGATGATTTTGACAACCATCAACTCTTCTTCCCGAGGCATTTCCAGATTTCTTTGCTAGGGTGTCCCTGCTATTTGAGAGGAGCATTCCTCTAAATCTATGGTACATTTGCATTTTCCAAGATCCCCCTCCCCTACCTTCTTTTCCATCCTCATCTAGAAATTCAGTACAGCTGTGACTTAACAGCCTGGCAGCAGCACATTACTGTCCTGTACAACCACCGTGTCTCTGCCCAGTCCTTCTGACGCTATCAAGAAATCCTTTCAAGATCTCAGCCCTGTATTTATGTGTGTGACCATATTCCAAACTAGGACCTAATCCCCTGCCACCACTGCCCTCCAGTATCTATTCCACTTTGCTAAAAGACCAGATCCGTTCCTCCCAGTTCTGCACTCTGGTGACACATTTCTTGCCCTCACCATCTCACAGAATTTGAGCATTCACTTCCAGCTCAGGAAGGAGCAGTGAGGAGAAGGGAACACTTGCTGTGGGATCCCTGGGTCTGGTTCTGCTGGTTTTCTAGATATCATGGGCAGCAGGGTACCAGCCGGGGCCCTGCCGAGTCCAGAGCTTCCATGTCGGTTCTTCTGCATCTATCCATCAGACATCTCTCATGCTCCCATCCTTCCTATTCCTTTTCTGGTGAGAAAAGGAAATGCAGAGAATGAAGGCAAAAAGGAGCTCATAAAGCAGGGGTACAACTAAAGGAAGATGGGACTAAGGTAGAGGAAAAAAAAATTAAGAAACTAGAGTGCTTAATGTTTCATTCATGCTATAGGGCAAGGCATGGATCAGTCCTTGTGTTATCCAAACTAATTTGTCTTCCTTTAAAATACAGCCCTTTTATAGAGATAAGCTTCTTTAATCAGAATGTTCTTTGATGAAAATATAGCTAACTAAAGTGCTAGTTCAGTGAGCATTTTCTTAACAGTGCCATTGTTTGAAGAAATCTGTTTTGGTCTGTAGTAGAGAAAAGGTACGGTGCCCTGTGGAGATTTTCTGTGGACCTTTGACCCATTAGCATGCTAGGCAGTTGCTTATTTCCCCATTCACTAATCCCTCCGCTGGACCCCCATATTTACCATAGAGAAATACTTGTAGCTTTGGGTTTATTCTTTATAGAAATATTCACAATACATGTTAAATAACTTTTGGTTGTGAATAGGATTTGTTTGCTAGCTGTTGGTCACTCTTGTCCTTTACTGTTCTTTATTGTTTTCAAAATCAGTGCCATGTAAAGTTAGAAATGTAAGTATTTTGAATGGATTCTTCACAATATGACACCACTTAAAGGCTGGATGTTGTCACAGGCAAATACTTAATCAGAGCTTAATCAACAAACTGGAAGAATCAAAACTAGTTGATGATCAAAACAAAAGATAAATGTATTCTGTAATTGATTAGAGTGGCTTGGGAGGTTCTGAAATTAAAAGATTTTGCCCAGCTGGAATGAAAATCAACCTTTCTTCCTATTTTCCAGCCAGAAATGTTTAATAGCAGTTCAACACTCTCTGCTCCTGAGGAAAAGTAGGAAGGAGATGAAAGGAATAAAAATGGCTCATAGAAAATACCTGATAATATGAAGAGTGCTACTTTGAACGTGCCAATTTAATCAGGACTGGGCAGGGGGCAGGACAATGGGGAAGGCCTTCCAATGAAACATTTTTTTGCAATGTATTTTCTTGCCTCCCACAGAAAAAAAAATCTGTTAGCTTTTTATGTAATTTTATTTTTTTTAAAGAAGAAACAATAGCAGGGGGAAATAAAACCAGCTCTCTGCGTAAAGAAGTGTTTTCCTTCAACGTAAATCTAGCTTTCATTATGTCCCATGGGTAGGACTTGTCACAGTACATCACTTAATCTCGTGAGAAAGGATGGCCCCTGTGTATTGCAAGTGTGTGATGCGAGGAGGGAGACCAGCCATCCTGGTGGGTAGAGTGTCTCTGGCAGGTGTGCAGTTTCTCAGATGCAACTTTTCCAAACCAAAATACTTTGATTCTGGGCCAAAATATTTCAGATTTCAACCTAAATTTTTTTATATCTGTAAGTTTGTCCAGAAAAAGGAGTTTTTCAGTAGACTGGTTTTAGGGCTACAAGTAAAAAGTATAAAGCAAATATGAAACAGATCAGAGTTGCTGTATATCAGACTGGTGATGCAGAGGGAACCTAACATATTGGATCAACAGATCAACACATCTGAAGTCTTTCTGTATTTCTATTCCAGTTATGTTCATCTGTTTGTCAGTTCATATCAGAGGAGAGGTGTTGACATATAAAATCTGCAGTGAGTGAATTGGGATTGACCTTAACATAAGTTAAACAATCCTTTAATTATTTGTGAACTATTTTAAGCAACTTCTATTTCCCAGTTAGCACTGCCACCATAGGAAGCATGAGAAGTCCTCCAGAATGTTGATGCCTCAAAATCGTCTCAGCTCAGGGCACTGAGAGGCCATTTCTAAATCATGAGGTTAAAATAATGCTGGCTGGTGCTATTCGCAAAGACCTGCATGTACCCCCACTGAAGTGCAGTAAAGATCTAGCCATCTGACTTTGTAGTCAGATAAAAGTCACAGGAGAAGGACTCATGGAATACTTTGTCCTCAGTCACTGGAGAATTAAAGAATAATATTTTCTCTGGGAAAAGTAATTAAAGGCATATTTATAAATAACTTATTTCCATACTTAGGGGGTGGAGGGTATTGTTGGAGACCTTCCCCCTTCCAGTTATATTTGACATAAAATAATTATTTTTCTTTTAAGAACACATCTAGTAAAATGAAATGAAAATGAAAAAGCTGTCAAGCATGCAATTGTAATGGTGCAGAGTGAAAAGCTTGGAAGTGAAAAAGATAGCATATTGAGACAGACATCTAATTTTTGAGTCCTGAAGTTTAATTTTGGCTGCACATTGCACTCTTAACAACAATGGAAGAAAGAGGGGAGGAAAATAAATCGGATAGAATTTGTCAAACAAAAGTTTGTGCATCTCAGAAATGAGAAGCAAAGACTTAGCAGCATACAGCCAGGGAAACTGGCTTTTCTTCTGTAGAGGTAGGGCAGCTTCTCACTCAAATTCTTAGTCTGATTCTCTGTTTTCCGTATCTCAATGGTGTATGATGAGCGATACACCTGTAATCCAGCAGCCTAGTAAAAGGAGGCTACAATTTTTCAGAACTGTGCCATTTTTCAAGGTGCAGGCAAGTGAATGCTGTACAGCATCAGCTGCTGGGCATACTGGAGAACACGGCACATTGCAAAAGAAATCAGCTGGCCTGCTGCTTAAAAAAAAATGCCAGGACCATTGCTAGATAGAAAAATAAAAAGTAGAATAAATTGGATGCAAAAATATGACATGGAAAGAAATAAGAATTATCTTTTAAATGCAAAAAAAGTCATCTACTGCTTTCACATCAGAATACCCAGCAACTTTGGAATATTATTCTTCTTGGTTCAGCTGCCTCCAATTAAGTATGTACCATATGTGATATTATAAAGATCCTCAAAAATTCACTAGGCATAATTATTTTTTGGTAGAAAGACATAGTGTTAAGTATATTTTAGATTTTCTCCTTTCTCTTTGCATCCCACCCTCTTTGCTCTAACTGGTTTTCTTTTAAATGCCTAAATCTAGACTTCCTGGCAACATGGACGTTTAATAAATTAACTGCCTCTGCCTGGCAACTGTAGCAAAGTTTCAGGGACAGTTAATGATTTACAACAACTCAAAATGTAGTGTAGAGAAAACCTCACAAGCCAGACTGGCTTTTACACTGTCCCTGAGAGAACTCATTTGCAGAGAAAGCCGTGCCACTGAAGATCTTTTCTAAAACTCAGATCACCCTTTCTGTTGACAGCTCAGTGTTCTAGCTTGGAAAAAGTGCAACACTTGACACCCCATCAGCCCTTTATTGAAGTTTCAGTTTTGAGGTCTACAGCTACGGTATTTACAGAGCAGTCACACAAAGTTTTTAAAAAAATATATCGGTATACAAAGTTGCATAGCTGCCTTAACTCAGCCAAATATATTTAGTTTTATTAATTTTAAAATGCCATACCAACCACCATGGGCTGACGGTTTTCCAAGCATATGGAAGTGAAATAGACCTATTCTCTTAACAGTGTATCTTCCTCAACTGCAAAAGAGCAATGCATGAGAAGGTACAAATGTATAAGCAAATGGGTCAAGGCAATGACAGGAATGTAGGTTGTAATGCATTTTGAGGTTCAATGTTGGGTATTTCTTTTCCCTTTTTATTTTGCCACTGCTAGTTGTATCCTTTCTGTCACATACTGATTTTCTTCTAGGGCTGTCTCTGTTTGTGTCCCAGTCCTCAGAATGCCATGTAAAGAAACAGTTCGCTCGGAGGGTATCTAAATGAAACACATAAGCAGGCTGAGAGCACAGCTGAATTAAGATCGTTTGAAATTAAGAAGCTCTTATACAAATAGATCTAATCAACATGTCTCTCTTGAGCAGAGGTTGGAATGCTGAACTATCGGAGTCAGAAACATTTACATTTTAATGACATTAAGTAGGACATGGGGCAAGACCCTTGAATTTCTCTACTATAGTCTTTGTCTTCAGGATGGGAGTGGCTTAAGGACAGGAGAAGTCGTTCATATCTACTGATTACAGTGAGCGTACCATAGAGCATCAGTCAGGGACTAGAACACACCTGTGATAGAAGCTGAGCAAATGCAGAAAACAAAAACAACAAACCCAAAGCCCAAAATAAATACCCTCGATCTGACTTCAAACAGCAAATTCTTAAAGTTAACATAGAGCAGTTGTATGCCAGCAGCCAAAGGATAATCAACAGTAAGACAATATCCTTAGGTATGATTGTCTCAAGAGCTTTGGAAAGGCAAGCCATTGAATTCTGACTAGGCAGCAGAAATCAAGAATTGTGATGAGTAAATTGGATAAGGCTGAGCGCAACAGAACCTTACACAGACATATCCCACACACTTTTGGCTATGGCTGTTTTCATTACCATTGCTTTTTTAGTTACACTAAACTCACCCACGGATGTTTAAAAAATGTGATTAGAGATTCTGTGCTAGCCAGAGAAAAAGAAAAAAAGGAGCCGTATCAGCCTTGTCTTTCTCTTTTAGGTTTCATGCAGCATTCATAGGGGAGCTTCTTGAAATCAAAAGAATCAGGGTTCAGTGAAAATGCATTCTAAAAAAGCCTGTGATGAATCCTGAAGCTACCCTGTTGTTTTACACCAGCTAAAAATACATGCTATTACAAGGAAAGTAATCATGATTGTATTCTGATGGCATCTTCTTCCAAAAGGGTGCCATATGTCTGTGTCCTATCTAAGAAAATAGCTGCCCTCCCACGTCTGCCAATAGGTAAATAATTTGTCTAGGTTGGGCAGCAAGTCGGTGAGACAGTGGCATTTTCTCATAGCGCTGTGGTTCAGAAACACCCTGAGAATGAAGGGCAAGGGTTTAATGAAATTCCAGTTGGTGGTGCTTGAAAAATAGTCACAGTGCTTATGTGTTTATGAGTCATTTAAGTGAAGCCAGTTGCAGACTTATGGAGGGTGCAAGCTGGTATCTCTGCAACAGCTTTTCTCATGGTATGAGTTAAAGTAGATCCAGTGATGTTACTAGAGCTAGAACTGCCGAACTGGAAGCCTACCCATGAAGTTGCAGAAAGGTTTAGAGAATAAACTATCCTGCTGTTTAAACCTGTGAACAATGTCTAATTTCAAGTTTATGGTTACGATTCAATTTGGTCCAAGCACTTCTGTTGCTGTAGAGATTTTCAGCAGTAATTTCTGCAGTCAAAGAGCTAGTGCCCTACCAGATCCCCCATCTTGGAAACTTCAAGTGAGCAATGGCACTGAGGAATAGACTAGAAAGAGGTGGCAGAATATTCTGCCTGAGACATGATGGGTCAGGTGGCAGATACCTGTTCTGTGAAGGGGTGGATTTTGTGAAAAGGAACAGCTCTTGCAAACTAGCAAGCTGGGCTTGAGAGGTGTGAAAGTATCAAAGGAGGGGAAGCTGACAAGAGCACTTAAGACTGGCTGTAGTGCTCGGACTTCCCAATTCAGGGAGTCCTTTTTCAGTCTAATGTCCCTACTGATGAGGCAGGGCCAGACGCAGCTCCTTTCTCCTCTCACCTATTAGGAAAAATAGGGCTGATACAAGAGCAGTGTGGAGGATGACTCTGCCCTCATTACACGGTGACATCTGGAAGAGTAAGGACAGTTAGGGGACTGACTGAATGAAGCTGATAAATGGCTGCAAGATTTAGGACAATTTCAGTCTTTCATAGGGATTATTTGCAGTATGTAACCGTAAAACCTTGAGATATTATACCGTTTAGCATGGTATTTTCACATTCTTCATAAATTTTGTTGCAAGTTGCAGATAATTAATGTTCACTTAAAGACCTATCTCCTGCAGTCGAGTTACTAGTTTGGAATTTCAGCTTGCTTTGTTTTGGTGGTTTTTCAAGGTTCTAATGACAGGATGGCAATGAAAGTGTTAAAAAAAATTATTTACAAAGGCTCAAACTAGAATAAAATAGGAGAAAAAGAGTCAAGTATCTAGATCATGAGCTTTTGTGAAAATGAGAAAACTCATTACATGATTTTTTTGTGGACTTTCCATAATATATATTTCAATAGATATTTGAGAACTATATATGAATGCTACTAAATTTCTCCTTTTGTACGTCATGTCTTTAAGACCAGGTGGACATCTGCAGTGCAGTGAAACTTTTCAGTTGTGCAAGAATTGCATTGTGTATTGTGATGGTAAGAAGCACTAGAGAGTGGTGCATTTGACCACTATCCTTTAAGCATTTGAAACCTCGATTCCAATCTTGGCTTGAATTTCAAATGAAAATAAGTAAATATTTCATCTTTAATCCTAAAGTTTTCACTGATGCCCATGATGGAAGAAGTATCCATCACAATAGTTGGTGTAATTGTGTAGTTCTTCCTCTGTTGAGGACCATAGAACCACAATAGCAGGGTTATTGATGGTTAAGGAAGAAATGTATTTCTCAAACTCAGTGCATAAAGACTTTCACAACAGCAGAGATTTGTTCAGGTTGGGAACAGGGCGCATTTTCAGAGCAGTGTGAAAAAATGAGACCACAGAGTCCCTGAAATGAGCTGCTGGAATCATTGTCACAGTTCCAGGTCCAGTTTGGCACCCACCGTGGCTGCACCTGCTGATGCCATTTTGCTGACAGGTACAAATCACCAGTCATCAAGGAGAAAACCATGAAACAGGCAACAACTGGCTCTGACTGTATGAAGTAATTAGCTAGCCCAGAGCCCCAGGCAGCAGTACCTAAAAAGAAGCTGGGGAACAGCCTCTGTGGACAGCCAGGGAAGCCTCTGTTTGCTTTGTTTCCCCGCCCGCTGCTCCCCCTGAGTACAATAGCAGCCAAACATTGCAGAGACATTTTGCAAAGCGCTTGCTGAAGAGAGCCTCCCAAGGGTGTGACAAACCCATCACTCTCTCTTCTTGTTTTACGCATATCTTTCAAATATCTACTCTCCTTCACAGAGATTTTCCACTTGTATTTTGAAATTGAATGTATTTTGCATCTTATATGAATGTGCTGAGTGTAAGCAGAGAACGATGGAGTTCTTGTGTGGTGTTGAGTAGTGTGAGCTTTAGTTTGGCCATTTGTTTAATTAGGTGGCTTTTTTAGTGCGTGCTCTGTATAGGCTAATTAGAAGAGTCTGGCCTACAGCCAGGCTATTTCTCCCTTAAAGATTTGGTTGCTCTACAGCATTGTTGGAACAGATTTGTCTTTCTGGTTCAGACTGGGAATGAATAAATACCACAGGTGGCAGAATATGAGCACAGAACGTTACYTGCCTTGTTGATAAAGACAGACTGTAAGTCCTAAATGGATGATATTGGCACTTGTGAAAAGTCAGTTCTGTTCCTCACTGATTATCAGAGACATTTCAGCAAAATGTCCAGCAAAGCTGCAGTCACAATAATTGCATAACAATTGCAATCACAGGCTTGCTTGGCCTTTCTGGAAGCAGAATAGCTATTTGTTACATAGCTGTGGATAGGTTTGCAAATGCCCTGGCAGTATCAAGTTTGTTAGTGAACTGTGTGGCTTGCTGAAAAACTGTCTAGGGATCAGGAGTAATGTATGGACAGAAACGCATGGGGTCTACTTTAGCTGAGCTTGGCACGACACAGAGGGGTATCCAAACAAATCCCAGCATCTCAGAGGCAGAGAGGGAGCAAGGAAGCTTTCAAAACTGAAGTCCTTGGAGCTATGTTTTCCCTCCCATTGCTTTTCCTCATTTCTGCTTTTACTCCCCATAGGTATATCATATTTATTACCTCCCTTCTATTCACTTCACTATAATACTTAATAAGAAATTTTAGGTTTTATTGCCATAGATAGGGACTGTCGTCACATACGCGCTACAGAGCAGTGTACAATAATGGCCAAACTTGAGAATAGTCAGGTAAAAATTTATTGTTCCTTGAAAGGCAGGATTTTCACCAACTATGCAAAATGTAAAATGGCCAGAGCAGGAGGCTACTATCTTCTGTAAGTATTCCTTTATTAGCAGGCATATTCTGCCCTTCGTTCAGRCCCTTGATCATGGTTTAGTACTTTTTCTCACTATTTCTTGCAGTTGGTGATGGTTTTCTTTCTGCTCCATGTAGTCCCAGATGCTGACCATATGAACTCTAATCCTCAGACTAGAACAGGGAATTGGTTTACTGGAACACGTACACATACAAAGGCCAAATCCTGAGCTCAATTTGTGCAGCTGAATGGGGCTCATCAATTGCAGAGAGCTGTAAGACCTGACCCTGCAACAAGTTGATAGATTGTGGCCTAGAGGTGGTGAGGCTAAGCAGACATTGGGCAAGGAAGGATATGTGGTGATACCAGCAGTGTGCAGGTAACAGAGCCCTGCACTCACTTGAAAATTGGAACAGAGCTGTAGAGGAAGAAAAAAATTTGTGCCGGTGAGCGCTTCAACCACCGCCTGGACGTGAATTCCAGCTGTCCCCTTCCATTTAGGGGARCTGGAAGTGCTGCTCTTACCCAGTTAGCAGATGCCATCCCTCCTATGCCTGTTGGCACTCTGTTCAGGCATATTGGCTGTTATCTCCTTCCTATCCATTTCTTTCTGTCCTATTCTACCTCTGCTTCTCATGTTCTGTGCTTGTTCTCATTTGCACTCTCAGTTGTTTTTTGGCCCTATTTCTTTTTTCCCCATTAACCATGTCCCTCTTTGGAGATGTTCAATGTAAATCTACAGGGCTAAGTCAAATATGGGTTTGGCGCTTACCTGAGACTTGGAGCAAAGCAGCCGTTTGGGCTGCAAGCCCTGCTCCGAGTCTGCAGGGCTGCGCATGGTTTTGGTGAAAGATTCTGTTAGAAGATGAGTGGGCAGAAGGAGTCAGCTGCTGCTTTTAATTACAGTCATGGGTGCACAGCTTGGAGGTCCAGAGTGAAGTTGCTTTCTTCTCTTTGCTATTTTTTCCTCTGCATTTTTACCCCACTTGAACGGTACTAGAATTGTCTCTTGCAAACCCATCAATTGCCCTGGGAAAACCTGTCCCAATGCTTGAAGGGCCTTCTCACCCTCAAACAAATCGTATCTTGCAGACAGGAGGCCTGAGAAAGAGTTGGGGTCATTGTCCTCTTTTCACTCCTCTGTGACTCGAGGAGGAGCACGTGTGGTTGTGGCAGTGGGGAATGGCTGCTTGGCTYAGTGGGCTTCCAGCCCTCCCCTCTGCACCTCTGTGCTGGCTTCAAAGGGACAGAGCTGCAGGAATATGCACTTCTCTTTGTACACCAAGTCAGCAGGGAGATGTTGCCATGTAAAGGAGGCAAGGTGACCAGAGGCTGCATCTCTGTCACTGAATAAGGGGAAGGACGGGGCAGCCACATAAATGTCACATGGGTACCTTTGAATTAGAGGGAATTCTCTTCCTCGGGATATGGCAAAATGTGAAGGACCAAGAGAGAAAGTCTGTGCATTCTGAAAAATGCAGGCCCTCAGCATTTAGCTCATGGCTTTTCATAGACTTGTGGTGTCCTCAGTCTTGCCCAGAAAGCTACATGATTGCCCACAGGTAGTAAGTACCTCTTCCAGGTTTCTCACACAGCACATTGAGGGGACAGGAAAGATGCAGACGATAACAAGTGAAAGTTCACATGGGAGTCAGACTACCAGTCCCAAACAAAGTCAAAGATTCATTGTAAGCCACTAAATGGGGTAATTCTCACTTCAGAGCCAAAGGGCAGCATGGTTCAACATCACCCTCCTAGATTCTAGAAAAGGGAATGGGAAAATACAGTGATAGGTGAGAAAGCTGAGTCTGTGTTGTCGGAGTGCAAGAGGCTGCAGTTAGAGTGAGAAAGGAGGCGGAAACAGAGCCAGCAGGGACAGGAACAGATTGTGCAGGCAATAGGAGCTGAAACCTAATCTTTAGCGAGTCTGCAACTTGTAGGAACATCAGCAGCTTCAGCAGGGGCTGCTGCCCTACTCCTCAAGAGAAAGATAAATAAAATACATGCAGGCTGTCCTTGTGTTATCATGAGGGAATTTTGACACAGAGGTGTTGTCTTTATGTTATTTGCTGCTCCAGGTAGAGGGTCTGACACTCTCGGACATAACTGTTAATTGGCGGTGGTTTCTTAAGTCACTTTCTGATTCCAGAAGGACTTGAGAAGGTGATCTGTTGTATGTGGGGAACAATACATGGTTCCTCAGTCTGCTTTGGGTAGACATCAGTATTCAGTGTTTTGGGAGGGTGTCCTGGTTTCGGCTGGGATAGAGTTAATTTTCTTCCTAGTGCTGTGTTTTGGATTTAGTATGAAAAGAATGTTGATAAGACACTGATGTTTTTAGTTGTTGCTAAGTAGTCTGCTAGTCAAGGACTTTTCAGCTTCCCATGCTCTGCCAGGTGCACAAGAAGCTGGGAGGGAGCATAGCCGGGACAGCTAGCCCAACTGGCCAACGGGGTATTCCATACCATGTGACATCATGCTCAATATATAAATAGGAGGCGTGGTCCAGGAAGTAGTGATCGCTGCTTGGGTATTGCTCAGCGGGTGGTGAGCAATTACATTGTGCATCACTCATTTCGTATATTCTATCATTATTATTATTATTATTATTATTATTATTATTATTATTATTTTCCCTTCCTTTTCTGTTTTATTAAACTGTCTTTATCTCAACCCACGAATTTTACTTTTTTTTTTTTTTTTCGATTCTCTCCCCCATCCCACTGAGGGGAGGGGGGAGTGAGCGAGCGGCTGTGTGGTGTTTGACTGCCTGCTGGGTTAAACCACAACAGTCCTTTTTGGTGCCCAACGTGGGGCACGAAGGGTTGAGATAATGACACATCTGACCTGACCTGTTAAAACAGATTTGTTATAAGCATTCATTATATCAGTTTAGTAGTCGCTGGTCACAATGGTTGGTTKGTTGGTTCATTTGCTCTCAGAGTTGTTGGATCTGTTTTTGGAGTTGGGTTATGTAACACCTTACTGGCTGTATATACTGCTTATCAGTGTTTTTGTGCTGTTTATCACCTCTGGGAGATGGATTAAGGTTATTGCTTTACTATACTGTGTAACACTGGCTTGTATTATGATAAAATTATTGGTCATGAGATTGTATTCAGCATGGTCATCATCGCTGTGCTTCTGGAGCTATCTCTCGGGAACTATTAGTAACTA